>RPFO01000041.1:6573159-6912998 GCA_009746045.1 Mesostigma viride | reverse complement strand
CAATAAATCCATGACAATTAAAATACCACTTGACAAAGTAAGGCGTATTACAATAGTTTGCCTGTCATTCTCTCAACAGGGGTCTATTGGCGCCCGTCTTACGGCGCCCGTCTACTTGCCAGATGGTAAACTGCCACAGCAAACAAATGACAAAATGAAACACATAGGCAACAATTAAATCCTGCCCTGGGGAACTAGGGAAGTCTGAACAGGCAAACACCTGAACAGGCCAGCTTGTAGAAACATAATACCAGGGAATCGAACCCCGCCCTATAAACCCCAGAATAAAGGTTCCCAGACCATTGTGAGAAGTATGTACAAATATACATTTCTTTTAAAATAGAATACATGGTCTGTAATGGACCTGTCAACCTTGTGTAGTCAACAGCATGAACCCCAGCCAAAACCTGGCTGTATCCTGATTAAAATCAGAGTGAGTGTACCATGGTCCATGAGCCTTAGTACAGACTAAAATACAGGTATTATGCCAGTCACAATGCTGACACTACCACACAATCTGCTCTCCAATGCCCTATAACCATGCACCAGCTTAGACAGCTTGCTGAGATGGGTCCATCAGAGACTGAAGAACCTTGTATTGCACTGCTGCCTTCTGCACTAGCTTGGTCAAAGCATCAGCAGGATTGTCAACCCCAGGGATATGCTCAATATTGGCCAAGGAGGACAACTCCTTAAGAAGGAGATAATCCAAGTCCCTACTTCTGGCCATCTGCCTGTGCACAAACTGCACCATCCCCATGGAGTCTGTTTTTAGAAGAGTGGTAACCTGAAGTGGCCAAGGAGTGTTAGAAGTCATCTGATGAAGCAACTCCTTCAGATAAAGGCTTGTGTGAATGCCTTCACAAATAGCCCTGCATTCTGCCACATCACTGCTGACAGCCACCCGTTTGTGCAGGCGACTAAACCAGCTCACCAAACTCCCCAGGCCTTCCTGTCTGAGCACAAAGAGCCCTGCAGCCCTGCCCCTGACCTTGGAGACCTGCCTGCTGTCCATTGAGCTATCCACATACAGCTCCATGCAAATGGGTTGTGATAAATCCACTGCAGACAACAGAATGCCAGATGAAGCCCTGACCTGATCAGCCACCTTGGCAGACCCTAGCTCCACCAGCATGTCATCAGGCAACCTGGCTATGACCATAAGGTCTGGCCTGGAAATGCCTGCCACCCAAGCAACCATGCCCCTCACCATGGGACACAGTGCCTGTGTGATGGTTGGAGGAAGCTTGCTAATGAGGGTCTCTTGATAGTCATTGCCCCCACCAGCAGCATACGCCACTCCCCTCCCTTCTTCACCAGTGTGGCCTCCATGCCCACAAACAGCAGAGGCTCATTCTCCACCTGCCATTGCTCCCTACCCAGAGGAAACTTGGACTTAATGATGGAGATCAGCTCCTTAAGCCACGACGTGGGAGCTATCAGATGTAGGTCATCCCCGTGCAGCGAAGCATACACTGGCAGGCCTTCCCATTGCCCCAGAAACAGACAGGGGTCTACAGGAGAGACCTTCAAGTTGCAATGCTCCTTCAGGAAACGGTTGAGAGTCTCCCTCCAGATTATTGGACTTGACCTCAGGCCCTCCAGGCCCTTGAGGATTTTAAGGAACTCCGTGTGGATGTCCCTTTTCCATACAGCAGGCACCCTAACATAGAAAGGCGTCTTGCCCTCCCACTTTTCCTGTGCCACATCTGCATCACCCTCCAGAAATGCCCTCTTGAAGTCTATCACCACTGAGCCATAGTCCAAGCCCTTGTTGAGAAGGCCTAGAAAGACACACAGCAGCAGCCTCCAAGTATCATGCAGCATGCCAGGGGTATACAACTCCTCAGCAGTGCACTCACCAGTACCCTTGAACTCATTCAGCACTGGCCTGACATGTGGTACCTTGACCCCGTCCACCTCCTTCATCTTGATGACAAACTTGAGCTTGAGTAGACGTCGTGCAGGAGGCAGGTCATTGACAGGTTCCACGCATTTCTTGGAGATCCAGTCCTCCCCAGATTTAATCAGACCCAGTGTACCTGGGGACACATAATGGGAGAGGACATGAGCTTCACCAGGCCTTGGTAGTTGATAGGGCTGTGTCCAGCAAGTGAGTGAGGACCAATGCCCAAACTGCTTGGATGACTAGCAGCTGGCAGTATGAGGTCATCAACCAAGGGCTCCTGCCCCTGGCACACTTGCACACGCTTAACCGTCCTGGTTACTGCACGTGATAGGTGAGTGGTCCTGAAATTAATCAGTGGGACCTGACCAGCCCCTTCCTTAGTCAGGAGAGAGGACGTGATCACTACCCCATCCTGGCATAGGAAATTCTGCCCCAGAAGAGCAGGTCCTTGATAGCCCTCCAAGACACAAAAAGCAGTGTCCTGTCCAAGGATAGGAATGAATACCTCACCCAGTACCTTCACGTGTACCCCGCCACTGAAGTCAGACACAAACTGATAGCTGGGTTCAGACATGCTGTACCCTGCTGCAGCCCTGGTCCCAATAATGGAGACCTGAGAATTAGTGTCTACCTCTAAGGCAGTGTCCAGCCCCAGATTGCCATGCCACCTGAGCTTGGCTACCTTGGGCTGCTTCTTGGCCCTTTGTAGAGCCCCAATCAATCCAGCCAAACTTGTCCCCCTGGGCTTGGTTAGTGCCTTGGGCTTGACAGTTGACTCCCCAGCTGTTGACCTTGCAGCCTGTTCAACAAGTACCTCTGCAACCTGGCCAGGGCTGACAGATTCCCCTGCAACAGATGTGGTCGTTGCGTCAGTGATGTCACCTGGGACCTGAAAATCCTGCAGATCCTGTGAGCCTTGTGCCTGACTGCCCTCATTCATCAGGTTAGGCTTGACATATGACCAACTCAGCCGGTGTACATGCTTTGGTTCGTCCTCCATGCTGACCAAGCATGCGTGGCTAGCTTCATCAACCTGGGTAACCACCCCAGGACTCCAGCTACCACGTTTGCCATAAAGGCTAGGTTCCTTCCAAGCTAGGACCTTCTGACCCACTTGTGGCTCCAGCATCTTCCAACCCCGGTCCTTCTCCCTCAGCTTGGCAAAGGTGACATGTGCAGCATGTTTCCAGCCCTCCAGCACATGTGGTGGGCACAGGCCATGATATAGACCCATTGGGCTGACAGCAACTCCATCATAGTAGAAGTTAACCCTGCTGTTCAGCTGCTGCTCCACGTTCCTCAGCCATGCACTCCTGACAAGTGCAGGTGCAGACAAGGGTACCCAGTCTTCAGAGATGATCAATTTCTTGACCTCCTGGATTGCCCTCTCGATAGCACCCTGCTGCCCATGAGCCTCCCTAGGTGTAACCAGCAACTCAGGAAGGGTAGGATCACCCTTGAGATGCTGAAACTGCATGTCCACCTGGATCCTTGTGGTAGGAAACTTGGCTCTTACATTCTGCAGGGCAGCCAGCAAGTACCTGTTCTTCATAGAAGGTAAATGCTCCAGCACCTTGTATTTCGTGTACCTGTCCACGCACACCAACAGTTGCATGCCCCTGATGTGTTGGATATCACACTGCAGATCACCAATGCTCTGAGGTAGAGCTTTGGCATGTGATTTCCTGGGCTTGTTGGAGGACAACTGGCACTTACACCGTGAGGCAGCTTGCTGACACGCCTTAAGAAGGGGTGCCCTGCCCATACGGAAGGCAAAGTTGTTTGACAGAGAAGTGGCATGCCCAAACATGTTGTGGATTCGGGCACCCAACTCCTGGTACACAGAGGAAGCAGTCCCTGGCACAGTCAGGACTGTGCTGTCAGGTTGTCCAGCATCACCATGCTGACTTCCATCCTGTTCTGACTCAGAGCCTGAGTCACCCTGCTCATGCCCAACACCTGGACCGCCAGCAGGGACCACATGCATACCACCAGAGGCCTTCACACCCCTCTGTGGTTGTACATTGGTTTCTCTCAAAATGAGAGGTCCACCCTCGTGCCCAGCACGAGGATGCATAGGGTCAGACATTCTTACAGCTGCATCAGCTGTCAAGGACGTCTTCATAGGAACCTGTACCTCTCCAGGTGACCTGGGGCCACACTGAACCTGGAGATCACCCTCTTGTTGCCCAGATATAAAATCTGCATTGGAGCACCTGGCCTCCCCCTTGGGTGAATTAAGGTGTGTAGGGGTTGCCTCAGACAGTCACTGCTCCTTGTTGTCTTCTTGCTGACTGCCCTTTGAAGGCTGGCCTGCCTGGGACTTGTTGTTGTTCTTCTTGTTGTTGTTGTTATTCTTGTTGCTGCCCTGGCCCTGGGACTTCTTGAAGCTGGGACACTCCTTCTTGATGTGCCCCCACCCCTTGCACAGGTAGCATTGTATCTTGGACTTGCCCTGGCCACTGCCCCCATTGTCAGACGCGTTGCCCTGCTTGGGCTGACCACCCACCCGCCTGAACACCGACTTGGAGTGTGACCTCCTGTCAGAATCAGGTGAATGATCTCCCTTGCGCTTGTTATGGTTGCCCCTACGCCCTCCTTGGCTTCGGTCAGCCTCAGACGTCTTGGAGCCACCCTGGGTACGCCCGCCTGCCTGGGTAGCCTTCACTGCTGGCACTCCACCCTCAAACAGCTCCTCTGCCTCGAGAGCTTGTTTAATGATGACCTTGTAGGCCTTCAGGGTAGAGTGTGGGGCACACATGACTTTTAAGGAGCCACGTGTCGCCTTATCCAGCCCAGAAACCTTGAGCCAGTTGGTTAGGGCTATGTTATCAGCGACATTAAAGCCGTGAGCCCTGCCCTCCTCAACCATCTTACAATAGTTGAGAAAGTTCTGGATCAGGTCCCCCTTGACCTCCCACCCTTGGTACTTGTCCTGCCAATGGATGCCGACCTTCTTTCGTTGGTCTCCAGCAGCTCCTTCAGCTCAGCCACGTACAGTGCCCAGGCTTATTGGCCTTTTTGCACTCCCTGGTTAGGTCCTTAATCTGGTCAGTACACTTGCCAAAAGTGCTACTGCCTATCCAGATTTGATAGTAATTTGTACCACCGTACAAGCTAGGGAACCCTTCCAATCCCTCCACAAACTCTTCAGCCTGCTTAGGCTTGGAGTCTGAGGTTACAGGCTGCAACTGATTGACAATTAAAAGACCCTGTGTGGTAAGATCAAAGCCATGAATAGCTTGTGCATTATTATTATTGTGAGGAAGGTTGGTAATCTCTCCGGTAAGCCCCACGTCATCTACGTGAGCGGTTCCACTACCAGCACCCCCATTATTATTCCCACTGGCTGGACCCTTGCTACGGCGTCCCTCAGCCATCCTGCACTACCAGCTATTCAAAGAACACCTTAACAAAGCAGCAGAAAATATGTACAAAATTTTTGTGTCGCCACTGCCGCCTGCGCCGGTGTCGCTGCCGCCCCGCGAATTGCCGCTGAAAATTCGACAAAAAAATGTCGACGAGTACTGCAGAAGAAAATTAGGCCGACTAGTAGTCAAGGCCCCTGAAGTCGCAGTACGTGTATACGAACTCACGATCCTCCATATCCAGCTCCGGACCTGCACCGGTATGAATTAAAACCGGCGTGCTCCCCGCCGCGTAAGTTGCGACGCGCCGACGCGCGACGAGGCGCAGAGGATGTGTAAAGATCGTCAATAATTCCCACCCCGCGGGAATCCACTCTCGCACAGAGGCGAGAAATGCCACCAGGTTAATTAAAACCTGGCGCTCGCGACTGCGTACGCCGCGAGTGAGCAGCGATAACAGCGCGAGATCCTGAAACAAATTTGTTGACACCGCCGGCGCGCCCCCCGTGCGTAGCGATGCCCAGTTTTGCAGGTTTCTCTGGTAACCGGTGAGTGAAGAGAGGACGTTGTCCAACTCCTCAATGGCAGTCGTGACTTCGGTCACCGACCGCAAACCTCCCCGCACCTGGACCGTAAATGTCGATAAAAATGCGATCTGGTCCAAAGGTTGCGGAGCCGGCACCAGTGCTGGCAAATCGGGGTCCTCGGGGTTATCCCCGAGCAATGCGTGAGCTGCACGCTGCTGACGATGAAGCTCGTCGAGCGAGACCGTTACTTCGTCGAGCAATTGCTGCCACGACGGCACCGTCGGTCTTGACGAAGAACCAGCCGGCGGAGCGGCTATTTCCTCATCGTCCGGAATCCGAAATTCTTCCGAATTTGGCATCTTTTTGACAGAGCGTGTAATACGAGTTGTGAGGGTAAGAATGCCACGAATTCCGCCATGGTTCTTGCAGGAAGTTGCCTTTATTAATAATCAGGAAACACAGACGTAAGTCACGTCACTTCCAAGACTGCACGCAGCACAGACGACAGGGTCGCAGTGCCAAGAGAACGTGCACGCAAGAACTAGCGTCCCGGTGTGACCAAGTCACTCATATAGCTTGCTAGGGACGCGTCCAAGTATTCAGCTGCACTGTCACAGCTGAACTGTCAATCAATTGATTACACAGACTCTGGCACGCCTTTGGCGCGCAGATCTATCAATTGTCCATACGGCTAGTCCTGTGGACCTATCCGTACACTAGTCAGCATCAATTGTCTCATAGGTCCTGGCGCGCTACAGTGCGCCTACCTATCAATTGACCATCAAGTCCTGTACAAGTCCTGTCAACGTCCTGCGGACTATCAAAGTGACACTTGTACATCCTGTGTCCGTACGCGCCCACAGTGGCGCGCCGGGTACTGTCGGCACAGCCTAGGAAACGTCATAACTTTTACGTTCCTTAACCAAATGAGGCGTTCAAGGTGCCGTTGGAAAGAGCGTAACAATCTCTATCCATCTAACGTAAATCATTTACGTTAACTAAAGGTTTTTATTAAGATTATATTTGACAGGGACTTAAGATGTGGGATGCTAGCAAAAATTTACAGTCGACCACAAACATGAAAAAAGTGGACCAGCCCGGCCGGCAGCCTGCCGGAGGAACGCGGACGCTAGCATAAACTATTCTACCAGCCCGGCCGGCAGCCTGCCGGAGGAACGCGGACGCTAGCATAAACTATTTTACCAGCCCGGCCGGCAGCCTGCCGGAGGAACGCGGACGCTAGCAGAAACTGAGGTTTACCAATCCGGCCGGCAGCCTGCCGGAGGAACGCGGACGCTAGCAAAAAGTACAGACTTGACCAATTTGGCGCTAGCCGTGCCGTGGGTCAAAGTACACTGCCATGACATGCTCTAATTCCATTTTTGTGGTGTCACGGCTGCTCAACACAACAGCTGCATGGAACTTGCTCTTAGACATGCCCTGGCAATTTTTCGGGGCTACCCATGAGTCGTGGACAACAAAATGGCCGGATCTATGCATGTGCAGTATAACGTCCGGTTCATCCATCCCGTCCAAGTGGTTGGCGTCAATATACCCAGCAACTTTACTTACTATATTGTTGGGGTCAGTGAGACCACCCCCTTGTGGAATTTATGGTGCTTGGCATACAAAATGCGACCCTCTTCCAAAAGCTGAGGGGTGTTGCCTACATCAAAAATCTTCTTGAAATGGCCATCGCCAGCATCTGAGTCTTTCATGCAATACCCTGTCATGCCCGCGTAACAATGCATATTGTTCTCTGCCAATTTGGTAGCACGGACAGTTGCCCCTGGTGGGGTTCTGCCCCACCACCCCAAGGCCTCTGAAATGCTACGCCTCACGTAACAATCTCTGCAAGTGTACACAGTGACCACGCCTTGGATATGTAACTTTCCGGCGGTACGTCCACGTTCACACACGCAAAGGCCACGTTTGGCATGCTTGTCACACCATGCTACAAAAGGGACAATGACAGTGTCGTCAACATCGCTGCCCCCAGGGGGGTTGATGGTAATGCTAACATCTAGCCAGCAAAATTCATGGTCTAGGGTTATCTTGTTGGGTTTAATTGTGGCCTTTCCATCAACAAAGTCAGGGCACGTTGGCAAAACATCTGCATCATCTTCAGCAACACGACGCCTTTGGCGCGGACGCGGAGCAGGGGCAGCCGCAGCTGGGGCTGGTAGTGCAGGCGCAACTGGTGCAGGGGCGGCTGGTGCAGCAGCAGCTGATGCAGGGGCAGCTGGTGGGGCAGGCGCTGGACCTGGTGCAGCAGCAGCTGGCGGGGCAGGCGCAGGAACTGGTGGAGGGCCAGCAGGCGGGGGCTGCCCTTGGCCAGGTGCTGATCGCAGAAATATTATACCAGAAGACCTAGCACCAGCATTGGAAGGACCAACACCACCAGCATTAGAAGGCCCTTCACCAAAGGCCAATCGGCGCCGGGGAATTGGACCACGCTGGTACCATTCAAGGATGGCCGGATCATCGGCAGACTCGGGGTGACACCTTGTCACATGGCATTTTAACCCATGAAAGGTGGAGAAAGTACGACGACAATACATGCACATGGTAGGAGGTTGACGGTGTACTGGCGCAGGGGAGTGCCGATCAACAGACGGAGGTGCAGACGGAACCGCGCTCTCTTCTCCATCAGAGTCATCGTTAATAAACGCGCGATCCGCGCTTGTTTCTGGGCCTCCATCTTCGTCATCTTCGTCATCATCAGAGCAGCCTGCTTCCAGGTCGCAAAACTGACTCATGCCTGGTCAACTAAGGCAGCTGTCACCAGCGCCGCCTGTGCATCTGCCTTCGCCTCTTCTTGAGCTTTCTCCAACTCATCAGAGGCGAATATTAAAAGAGGAAGCGCACTGTAAAGCTTCTCCGCGGCATGCATCTTTTTCATTTGTTTTTCCTTCTCCAGCCTCTCTACCGTTTCAGAGTCCTTCTTGAACTTCTTTTGCAACACAAAGAAATTCCTCTTAACTTGAAAGTCGTGCGTTTCTTTGGCAATTATCTCGCACTGTTTCTGGGCATCGTCCCGTTCCCTCTTCGCCAGCAAAATACGCACGTCAAGATCAGTGACTGTCAACTCATGGTTGTCCCCTAGAATTGAAATGATATTCTTGACAGCACCACCAATGCTCACAAAATTATCAATCTGCTGCTGGGTATGCCTCGCCGGCGACGTTGGAATAGGGTCGCTCTGCGTGGACGCTGCCTTCTGCGGCGTGGACTGGGAGGATTGCGAGCCTCCTTGGCCAGTGAGATCGTCGACGGTGTCCATTTTCCAAATTTCAGGTGCCCGGTAATGGCGGCCGACTTATCCTTCGTCCACTTCCACTGGACAGGGCTTGTCGGATCCATGTACAGTCATTCCCGCGTTAAGTTGCGTTTCTTAAGGTTGCGTTCCCGCGTTAAGTTGCGGCGCCGAAGTTTGGGGGGCGACCGCAACTTAAGCATGGAGGCCATCGCAACTTAACGCGGTAATGACTCAATTTGTAGGTGTCAGGCCATTTTTGGCCGCGCAGGAGGCCATTTTTTGCCAAGTCCGGACCCGCTACGTGATTTTAGGGGGCAAAATACGCAAGCCCCACTGGCGCGCAAATTTCCCCGCCTGCTGGCTTAGGTGAAAAGCGCGAATGCAACCTTACAAATCCAGTTTTGCAGCCTGCGGGCTGCGATACATAAGAATCCACGACCATGCATGGTCATCTGTAATTGAGACATCTCAGTTGCCAGAAATTACCACCATTAAAAATTAAATGAAATTAAATTAAATTATAACATGTCTCCGTTGGGAGATCATGTAGCACATATTCCAGGCATTTCTAGACTAGATATAGCTTAGAGTTAGGTTAGTTCGATTACGCGGCTTCCTCCACACCACCCATCCAACCTGGAATTACCACCATAGTCATGCCGAACTTGACCATAGTCATGCCGAATGCACCGCAGAAGGGCAAAGACAAGGTTGTTGAGGCCACAGGCAGTCTCGCTGCCTGTGGCCTCCATGCGGCTGTTATTATTGTTTACATGCAGGCCATTGACAGTAAATGAAGCTTCCCTCACGACTGTTCCCATGTTTTGTCACAGTCAAACGTGAAGCCGGCTGGCAATTAAGTAACCCGCCAAAAAAAGAGCCGAAGTCAGAGGGTTAAACACACATTTGTGTTATAAAACGCAGGCACTGCGTGGCTGCCCACGGCGTGTTTTGCGGCAGCCCGCCTTTCAGTTTGTCCACAATATCTGGCCTGGAAAATGGACTTAGGCCGGCTTTGACGCTGCAGCTGGATCGGGCTTGACGAGAGCTGTCGAATGCCGTATAGAAGTCTGTCAGAGGAGGAGGTGGTGGGCTGCTAGCCTAATTCTACCGTTAAGTTGCGTTCCCGCGTTAAGTTGCGGCGCCAAGTTTTAGGGGGCGATCGCAACTTAACGCGGGAATGACTGTATGCGGTTTTTCGCGCCGCGTCTATGCGGGTTCAGTCTCGGCGGATCCATCATCCATGTATGCGGTTTTTCGCGCCGCGTCTATGCGGGTTCAGTCTCGGATAACTCTTTGCGGTTCTCGGATAACTCTTTGCGGTTTTTCGGATAACTCTTTGCGGTTTTTCGGATAACTCTTTGCGGTTTTCGGATAACTCTTTGCGGTTTTCGGATAACTCTTTGCGGTTTTCGGTTGTACCTGTCCGTCGGTCCGTTGGATTCACACATCTGACGGTCGTACATCGGTGGGAGAGACATCGGGCGGGAGAGATGACGGTCGTACATCGGTGGGAGAGACATCGGGCGGGAGAGATGAGCATTCTTCTGGCTCAATTGAGGCCTTTTGGCTCAATTGAGGCCTTTTTCACGGAAGCGCATAATTTGGCTCTGATGACACAAACTCTAGTGCGGGGGTGAGTGCGGGGTTCCGGAACACCACCGCACTAAGTCCGACGCGCCTGCCCAGGCCACGCCGCGCCGGACCGGCACACGAGTTACGCGGGAAAAAAGGGCCTGCCGCGCCAATTACTGTAGGACTTGGCTAATTTCTTTGTTGACTACAAGCGCAGTCAAGGATGCAATTGGCATCATTGCATTATTTTTGCCAAGGTGCTGGCAATTTACGCTTGAAGGTGGCAAAAATCTGGTTTCTTTGTGATGCAGTAGTGACTATTGCCTGGCAATTGCGCAGCCGGGAAGTTGGGCGACGAGAATGCCATGGTTGTTCTAAAGTATAATCATCGGACCCTAATTTGTCTAAAGTAGGAGACAAACAGTCTTTGACGTCCCTGGGATCCATAGCAATAAAAATTCTGCTTTCTCTACTCGCAGTAATGTCGGCACACTTAGTTTCCTCTTCGAATCGATCTTTTGTCTGGCAATCTTTCCCTCTCTCGTTTTTTTCTCCCTCCCTCCCTCCCTTGCTCGCTCCCTCCCTCCGTCTCATGCGTTCCTCCAACGTCCCGTCCTGTCTTCTTCCCCCCACCCTGCCTTCTCTCGTTAGCTTCCGAGCTTTTTATGCATTGCCTCTCCATACCTCGCTACCAAGTTTCCAAGTAGACCTTGAAGAGATATACCGGGAAATGCGTTTGGACGCGGTCATCGTGCGCGCCTTTCTCTTCTGATTTTCTGCGTAAAGCTTGGTAGCACACCTTGTCGGCCCTCGCGGAACTGTCAGCCCGTATCTGGGAACTGGACCACATGTATCTGTTACAGTATCTTGCTTATTTTGCGTAGGTTGCTAGTGTTGCTGTATCCTTCAAGTTTAGTGTTGCAGAGTGTGACTGACCACTGTATCATTTGGTGATGGGTTTGTTGAATGCTGGGTTTGTTCTTGTATGAGTGTTTGTATAGGGATCCTTGTGTCCTAAAGTAGAAAGCTTGTCGTTGATACTGCTTCTTCTTTTTTTAGAGTAGCCCTTGGGACATGCAGGCAAGGATGGCATTACAAATATCAATGAAATACAGTACCAAGCTTTTTACCACTAACGTGCATTGTAAAATAGGTGCAGGCAACTGCCGTGCACATGCCGTGCCTGAAAATTGTTGAGCCCATGGTGAGCTTTTTTGCTTATTTGGTAATTACAGCGTCAATACGTTGTCTAATGTCAACCAACGTTGATCGACCTGGGCTGAGGTTGTCAGTGTGTGCGTAAATGTAAAGCACACATGTATGGCTCGCATGTTTGGGAGCCGATCCTAGCCGAATCACACTTTGTTGGCACCCATGCCTGCAGCTAGTGGGGTCTTTGTGGCTAGGTACCTTGGGACAGTGTTGGGGTTGGCTAGCTAGACTACGTGCAAGATGATTCCACCACTGGCCATCAGTGGCTCGGTCCTTAGAGCAGCCAACATACCAGCATACTCGCGCATATTTCAGCTTTAGCACACCCGCAGTTTGCCATAGTCCAACGAGCGTTGAACGCAGCTGTGGCCTGCCTTCGGGCATGAGTGAGGACGCAGGTGTCTTTGCCCCTTTCCCACTGTGCAACTTACAGGGACTGGAAAGCACTCTAGGTGCTACATGCCCACCCCACCGAGGCATGCTATAATTTATTTAATTTAATTTTAGAGCAGGAAACATGTTCCTGTCATCCATGAGATAGCGGCCATTGGCATTGTGAGGATGGATGCACGTCAGATCATATAACTATAAGAATTTGGACAATCAAGAATGTGTTTGACGCTCTTTCAACCCAAATTAAGGTTTGACTGATAATTTGGTCGGGGCTCATTGCTCAACCATTCCAATGGGGATGTATGCTCGTTGACGCAGTCAATCATGACATCTTATGATTATTACTTACGGCAACGTGACGTGTGGATCCGCCAATAAATTAGCTATCAAGGTCAACCAGCATCGGTATGCATTATTAAATCAGCAGACGCATGCATGTGTTGAATGTTAGCAACGCATACCTTGTGTTGGCCGGCCACCTGCAAAATTACTGACCAGGTAGATGTTGAAGAACCTCACAATCATCCAGTTGTCGCATGGATCCTAGCTAGCCCACGAGGAAAATTTTCAAGGTGCCCAGTTTTATAGCAGTATGCATATAAGACACATGATACTGCACCACTGCGGCTAGCTTATGACTGTCCCCATCCCCCCTTCCCCATTCCATCAGGAAATATGCTGACGCTGTCTACGTGTTTATTAATTTATTCATTCATGACTGTGTAACATGGCCAACGTGAAGGCAGGCCTTTATGATAATGGGCCCTTCAACTCGAGAGCTCCATCCATTGCAGCCCTTGGGCATTTGCAGCTGCCAGCTGATAATGCTCCAATATGAGGGTAGTCTTGGAATCTTCATGCCGAAAGCTTGGTCACCACCTCCTGCATTAAGAGCAAATAGACAAGCACTGAGTTTACAACCCTGGACTCAACCACACACAAACAATGATTCGTGACAAGCTATGGATGAAAAACTTCAGGAATCTTTTTTTCTAATTGCGTACATATGGGCATTACATGCACATGCACAACCACAATACAATAACGGGGGAGAAAAAGGGAAAAGGAAGCCCAGCAGAGAGAGACGCAGTGAGAGGGAGTTCGTTAGGTTGGCAGTCGGGCAGTCGGGCAGTTGGGCAGTCGGGCAGTCGGGCAGTCGGGAAGTCGGGCAGTCGGGCAGTCGGGCAGTCGGGCAGTCGGGCAGTCGGGCAGTCGGGCAGTCGGGCAGTCGGGCAGTCGGGCAGTCGGGCAGTCGGGCAGTCGGGCAGTCGGGCAGTCGGGCAGTCGGGCAGTCGGGCAGTCGGGCAGTCGGGCAGTCGGGCAGTCGGGCAGTCGGGCAGTCGGGCAGTCGGGCAGTCGGGCAGTCGGGCAGTCCGGCAGTCGGGCAGTCGGGAAGTCGGGAAGTCGGGCAGTCGGGCAGTCGGGCAGTCGGGCAGTCGGGAAGTCGGGCAGTCGGGAAGTCGGGCAGTCGGGCAGTCGGGCAGTCCGGCAGTCGGGCAGTCGGGCAGTCGGGCAGTCGGGCAGTCGGGCAGTCGGGCAGTCGGGCAGTCGGGCAGTCGGGCAGTCGGGCAGTCGGGCAGTCGGGCAGTCGGGCAGTCGGGCAGTTGGGCAGTCGGGCAGTCGGGCAGTCGGGCAGTCGGGCAGTCGGGCAGTCGGGCAGTCGGGCAGTCGGGCCGTCGGGCAGTCGGGCCGTCGGGCAGTCGTGCGTGCGTGCGTGCGTGCGTGCGTGCGTGCGTGCGTGCGTGCGTGCGTGCGTGCGTGCGTGCGTGCGTGCGTGCGTGCGTGCGTGCGTGCGTGCGTGCGTGTGTGCGTGCGCGCGCCCCCGCCCCTGCCCCCGCCCACACACAACATGCCTGTGAGGAATGACTTCGCCGAAGGACATTGGCTCTTGCACAGTGTATTACCTCCACATGTATGCCTCGGCAGCTTGAGCTCCATCACAAGCCGTGGTCGACAGCCGCTTGGCCGCCTTCCGGCATGGCCAATGATGAATCCGACGCTTCAGCAAGTGGAAAAGAACATAGTGGATTGCTTTGGGCTCGGGACCCCGCACCATTGCTTGCCTCACTGGCAGCATCTTTCTGCAATCGGCCCATGACGCTCAGCTTCTGTTTCTTTGCCCCACCATTCCGACGGACAAATGCACGTTTGACACCACATTGTTGCCCGAATACAGCGGGGTCGTGCCGAATGTCTCGAGTGCCTCTCCTGACCGCAGGTTTATCAACAGGGCGCAAGGTAGGTGTAGGCGGAACATTGCCCACTGCTGCCCTTTGCCTATCCAAGCGCACAAAGTCTTCAATTTGTCGCGCCACGTCCGCCAAAGCTAGACTTGTGAGCTCTTGGGCGCGCCGCAAACCATCCTCGGTTGCCGCCCCATCCCATGCAGCCTCGATTCGGCTAAGCATCTGCCGATTCTTCTCCTTCACGGAAGATGATGCTTGACCTTTGTCGTGATTGGCAGGTTGACCAAAGTCGGGTGGCTGGGCGTCATCGGGAGTTTCATCGACGTCAGCCGTGTCAGGAAAATCCGAAGCCTCCCCTTTCTCAGATGGAGTTGCCTTGTTTCTCACCCAGAGCAATTCCTCAAGGAAGTGCACACAAGAGTGCTTGTTTGGCGGAACACCGAATGCTGCCCGGCGTTTGATCACAAGCTCAATGTCCTCACGGGTAGCCACACCGGAGAGCATGAGGTCGACCAAGAAATGATGACAAATGTTTCCTGTTTTAGAGTCGGTGCAGTCGCAAGTGGCCGTGTTAGAGTTGAGGTCAATATTAAATGACCTCACGCAAGTCACGAAATCCACCACAACGCGACGGGATGTGCAAGAACCATCCGTGACCATCTCCGCCCAGCAGCTCCTGGTTTTACCTTGCTGTATTTCCGCTTGGAGATTACACGCCTTGTCAAGCTCCGCCATCTCTTCTTTCCGCCGACGGTGATTTATGATGACACCACGGGTTTTGAGCTGTTGGTCCCTTTCCAGCCACCCAACAATCAACCCAAACATGTAAATTAGCCAGTCAAGACGTTGGCGCCCACGGTTATGCAGCCAAGTATACTTGAGGGTTCGATGATACCGTTCAAGAATATTGTTCGTATCATGTTGGGCATAATCCGCCACCCTAAACGCTTTCGCCCACATGTGCAGCTTGTCCTCCCATTGACTGCGCATGTAGTCGACAAATGCGGGGGTAATGGGGTCCCACTTGGTATAAAACTGGGTGAGCCGGCATTGCACCGCACGTACTTGCGCCTCCGCATCCCCGGCAAGGCGCGAGCTCATGTAATACAAGATGGCATTAAGCTCTTCCATCAGTTCCATACGGACCTTGGCACCTTTCACCTTTGTTAATAGGTTCGTGCACCAAGCGCGCTGGACGTGCCATGAACACAAAAAGATCTTGGTAGCTGGGAACACCCGCTTCAATGCGTTCATTTCAGCGTTTGAACAATCGATGATGATTGTCAACGGGGGCTTCGTTTCACAGCCATCCACCACAGCTTCTAGAAATGCCTCATACACGGCACTGGTCTCCGCGCTGGCAAGGCACCAAGCCACTGGCACACCATTACCAAAAGCATCCACGACCATGAGCGTCACCAGTGAGAAACCCATGGTGGATACCCCAAATGTGCTATCCAAAAATGCCTTCTTTTGCCCATGCAGTTTATACATTTCCCGCTGCCATGCATTCTGGTACACTAGCACAAAGGGGGAAAGTTGGACTGTACCGTCCGGGGTCATCTCCTGGGGTTGGTAGTAGCGGACGTTGTCCCCCAAGCGCGCTGCCCATAATTCCACGCTTTCTGCTTCTTCTGCATGGAACTTCCACGCCGTTGAAAGCAACTTGTCTTCCATGTTTCTCACATCCGCTGCAGTCAACGCGTAGTCCCTTTGCTTGATAGCCTCCTCGGATCCCAGCAAGTCCTCTAAGCTTCTCTGCCATTCTCGGATGATAGCATTACAATTAGCCCGCTGCCCATCCTTCAGGTCACTCATCTTACCGCATAGAAACTCCCGGCAACGTTCGCTTAGTCGTTGTCCACCTTCGTAGATGTCCCTGGCCAGCCCAGTTGCCCCATGCTCATGCCTGAACTCGGAGTACGTGATATATGATGTGCCGAGGTTCTCACGTAACTCCACGATACGCCATGAAACCCGACATCCAACGCACATCTCACCCCTCAATTTAGACGCCCGCGCCTTAGGGTGCCCACGCGGC
The DNA here is from genome assembly GCA_009746045.1 of Mesostigma viride. NCBI lineage: Eukaryota > Viridiplantae > Streptophyta > Mesostigmatophyceae > Mesostigmatales > Mesostigmataceae > Mesostigma > Mesostigma viride. The sequence continues at coordinate 6,896,528 of RPFO01000041.1, read as the reverse complement.
AGTTTCTTTGGGTTGACCCTGCAGCTGCCATACCTCGCACAGGTGTACCGCGCAAATGCCTTGTTGGCACTTGGGTGACGCTCATGGTCCTTTCCACCCCCATCTTCCTCCTCATCCCCAGAATCGCTGTCCGGATCATCCTCCTGCACTTCTTGTCCGGCAGCTAATGTTGATGATGCACCCCGCGGGGCGGAGGGCACCGCAGCCGGGGCGCATGGCACGGCAGCCGGGGCGGAGGGCACGGCAGCCGGGGCGCAGGGCACGGCAGCCGGGGCGCAGGGCACGGCAGCCGGGGCGCAGGGCACGGCAGCCGGGGCGCAGGGCACGGCAGCCGGGGCGGAGGGCACCGCAGCCGGGGCGGAGGGCACCGCAGCCGGGGCGGAGGGCACAGCAGCCGGGGCGCAGGGCACGCAGCCGGGGCGGAGGGCACAGCAGCCGGGGCGCAGGGCACCGCAGCCGGGGCGGAGGGCACGGCAGCCGGGGCGGAGGGCGCCGCAGCCGGGGCGGAGGGCACCGCAGCCGGGGCGCAGGGCACGGCAGCCGGGGCGCAGGGCACGGCAGCCGGGGCGGAGGGCACGGCAGCCGGGGCGCAGGGCACGGCAGCCGGGGCGCAGGGCACGGCAGCCGGGGCGGAGGGCACGGCAGCCGGGGCGCAGGGCACGGCAGCCGGGGCGAGGGCACGGCAGCCGGGGCGGCATCCAGTGGGGCGTCCGAAGGCGGGGCGCAAGCTTTTGATGTCTTTTGTGCATTGCTCTCGTTTCGTCTACAACGAGGCTTGCAGTTTGCCCTTTCGCCCTCGCCGCTCAAATAGTCAGCGGTTCTGTTGGTTGGTAAGCTAGATCGCAAAAGGACCCTTTGCTTTGGACCTTTATCGCAAAACACCAACACCCAGTTGAGGTCGTGAAAATTTAGGGGCCCATTCTTGAGCTCTTGCTTGTTGGCTTTGTCGAGCGCCTGATTAGCGAGCTTGGGGGTCTCATATATTTGACCGCAGTCAACATTGGGGTAAGGCTTCAGGGCGTCAATAAATTGGTTAATCTCCGTAGTGCTCAAGGTGCTGCTCGATATTGAAACGCCACAAACACGGAATACAGCAAAGTACAAAGCATTCATGTAAGACAATGCGGGACAAATGGGTAACAAATGGGGAGAGTTATATTAATGAAAAGAGACAACGAACTTGGAAGCATGGCACGCCGAGCCCCCGAGTAAAGGTTAAACATTTAGCCACCACGCATTGGGCTTGCCATGAACACCCCATGGAGCGCTATGCTAAGGTTTTCTTGCGACCCCATGTTGTGTGTGGCTTGTCAGTAATGTGCTAGTAGGAAAGGACAAGCCACGAGGTTAAGATAAGATTACGCCCGGCATAGGGCTGCCAAACGGGCTCATCTACCATAAACGCTGCAATAAGGCTTCTGTAGAATAAAAATCTATTTCCAAGCAAAACCATACCGTAAACCAAAACTAGCAGGCCATAAAGACCAATCACAGGCCAATCAACAAAACCCAAAGAACATTCAGCCAAAAGAGTTACATTATGCACTACTACAATATTTGATATGGCCTTGGTGAACACCATGAAAGCTAAGGCAACTAAGAGACTGTGCTTGATAAACGACGCAAATCAGAAAAAGGTTGTTCAATGTATTGATGACATGTAGAGTAAAAACAACACGCGCATACCCAGGCGTACCTTTTCTTGGAGCGTACAGCATCCGCGCACCCCGTGCAGTATAAATGAGAGCCAACGAATTGAAGTGGTTCACGGCCGGCCACAAGTGGATTGTCCGGATGGGTGCCCGTGTTGTCACAGCAGCGCCTCCCAGAAATACCTCTGCGAGCACACTTGTAGGAGGCCTTCCTTTTCCTGGTTGCCTTGTTTGTGCCTTCACAACTGGGCACTGGTGTTGGATTTTGTCTTGAACTTCCCTGTTTTGGGTCAGCAACATAAGAAATTAAACACGATGTTCAGAAACTAATTACAAGTTACAACATAGTCATGGATTTGGTGGGTGCAATTAGCTGGGGACGCCATAAACATAAGTTGCCATTATGAAGCTCACTAACTGCCTTATATGCAAATAACTCCATTATCATGGAAAGATGCTTACAACAAGAACATTCCAGACCATGTCGCTACCAAGCATGAGCGAGTTCGAACGGGAAAATGAGATAACGACATGGAAGGGCAACGTACGTTGGAAAACGGTTGTCCGCCGTGCTGACCAATCGGTGCCGGCGCTGCCGCAGGTGGAGGTGCTCCAACATGGGAAGGTGGCGGAGAAAGTGGCGGAGAAGGTGGCGGAGAAGGTGGCGGTGGCGGTGGCGGTGGCGGTGGCGGTGGCGGTGGCGGTGGCGGTGGCGGTGGCGGTGGCGGTGGGGGTGGCGGGGAAGCAGAGAAAGATAATACGTGAGAGTACGTAATACGCAAGAGTACGCGTATCCGTAGGCATACGTTTAACATCCGTACGGCAAAGCTGCGTATGATGTATAGTCTGCGTACGAAACGTATCATATGCCACACTATTTCCCTTTGCGGGGAAGGTGGCGGGGGAGGGGGAGGGATGCTTTCCCCGCGCTGTGAGGAAGGATGCTTGCGTTGCCGCACCGCTTTACGCCGAGCGAGAAGGCGGCGAACAATACCGCGATGCCTGGGTCGCCGAACTGACTGCCGTTTTGGAGCGATGCATTGTGCCTTGTGCCAAATGCAGACATGGACATAAGGAGAGCACCTCGGCATATCCCTGCTCAGCAACGCGCAAAAGGAAAAAGGGCAGCGAAGAAAGAAGTTATGAACTACCTCGATCGCACCTCAAAATGGCCAAGCAAGTCTAGGCATAGCTGCATGGGGCTGCCAATATAACTCCAAAAATAAACCCTAACTTAAGAATAGCTTCCGCTAGATCCCAATAGGCTAGGCCCACCGCGTGCCGCACGTGGCGCCAAGAAGTATCTGAAACAACTCATCATTGTGTATTCCGCTGGAAACTGAAAGAGGAGCATTCAGTGCATTAGTCGTTTTAGGGTAGCATGGATTCCTTACCTCAGACCAACATGTAGTGCCAATAACGCCAAGGTGATCCACCATGTGGATGCATGAAGATCTGCACCACATTGCCGCGTGACAAGGTATGAACATACCAACAAAGTTGCAGAGCAAGCCGTTCTCAGGAGGGCTATTACCCAACCATAAAGCCCCATGGCATAACGCTTCCATCTCGTGCAAAAGGACAACTATGACCTAGAAATTCAGAAAATATATTCTTAGTCTTTCCCTCTACTCCTTGCTTACCTGGGTTGATAGGCGCGACAACTGAAAACTTCGCAGGCACCCGCGCGCGCTCTTGCACCGCCACATGCCCTACATGGATAACCACCAACCAAACATGAAAAAAGGGTATAACTAGAAGGATTAAGGAAAGAGGAAATGCATTTAATTCATATAGTTAATATCGCCATGAAATTGTATGTTGAAGTAATAATGGGCCGAAATATGCACATCGGGAACACGTCCCATTCATGCGAAGCTAATGTCAGGACAACGCATCATTAACAAGGGGGGGTCCGCATGCGCAAGACGAAGCAAGTACAGTTAATATGATGTGCCATTTGGACAGAAACTGGAATAAGGGCTTAACGCCTTACCTAAGGCACAGACCCACACGATGCCGCTGACCGCTAGAAAAATTGCGAGGATGGCCACCAGCACACCCTGTCTGGTGCTGGTCAAGCAGCAAAGGCAGGGCCGGGCCATGAAAGCTGGAGGTCACGAGCACTTTGTTGCAGTGGATGTAAACGACCCCCCTGTTTGGAGCACAAAAGGCGAGAAGCAAATTAAAAACGGAAAGCGCCAGTCATACACCGCGCAGCTCGCGAGAATTCCAGGAACCAGTTTTTGTGTGATATTCGCATTTAGATGTCGTGCATAACCATTCCTTTATTATCGCACACACCAGTAAACAGTACAAGGATTTGCGTCAACCCAGCTAAATGCCGAGGGTGCCACGGACGTGTATGCCAGCGAGCTCGAGTCTGGCGAGCAATCACTCAAACATGTCCACTGTCCCTAAGCCGAGCATGACACCCTAACATGTCCGCCATTGCTACGTTTTATCATCCTTGACTGCGCTTGTAGTCAACAAAGAAATTAGCCAAGTCCTACAGTAATTGGCGCGGCAGGCCCTTTTTTCCCGCGTAACTCGTGTGCCGGTCCGGCGCGGCGTGGCCTGGGCAGGCGCGTCGGACTTAGTGCGGCGGTGTCCCGGAACCCCGCACTCACCCCCGCACTAGAGTTTGTGTCATCAGAGCCAAATTATGCGCTTCCCTTTTTCACCAAGATCACATGGGGTACGGTAGTTTGGCGGGAAGGACCGGTCCTATGGGCCGTCCGGCCCCAGTGGCGCGAATCTGGTATATGTGCTGAGCGTCCTGACCCGTTGGGGTCGACAGGGGTCGACGGTTACTGGAAAATACGTGAGGTGGAAAAGTACCTAATTTGGCCACTTTCGTGCAACACGACGATGAATTTTCACGAATGCACGACCATGGCGGCCTCGAGTAAAATAGACCGAATGGCCACGTCCGTGCATCATTTCGAGCAGTATGGAGCGCGTTGGGCAGATAAATTATCCATGAAGCTAGCCCGACCGCTAAATGTGTCAAAAGTCGGTTTATAAATTCGTGGGGTCGTTATTTGTGTGCTGAATGCCAGGTTAGTGAAATTCAGATGGGGCGTAGATGGCGTTGATAGTGCGCCTGCCAGCAGGCCGGTGCTTCGATATGCTGGGAAGGAGACTAGCAGAACGGCGGGGGGGGATGTTGGGGCAGCCGTGACTAAAGGGGCGCTGGTTATATTCGAGCCTTCTGGCGTGTATCCGTAGGTAGAGAAGGGGTGTTTTTAGGTAGGAAAAACTGGGTTGCGCACAGCGAGAACGCGCGCGCGCCCTGCTATGGAAGCGCTCGTACGCAAGCAGCGCTGGCCCGGACGCTGGCAGCCGTTTTCATGCGTCAATGGACGATGCATGGAGCTACTGTCCGGCAGGAGGAGCGGCCTGCGCTGGTCCCGGAGAGCTTAAAAAAGTCGAGTTTGACCAGCGTTCCTGTCGCAGCCACCTCCACTGCCCGCGTTAGTGCGCGCTTCATGATGCCATGTGTCGATGCGTGCGAAAGTTGAGTGCATCCAGGTGGGAGAAGGTTTATATCATCGTGTGGTTTGTAACGCTGCCAGTTTTTTGTTGTTTACCGGCACCTGGCCGGTGTGACTTCAAGGCAGGTTATTACGTAGTGCTGCGCTCTGCGGATGGGGCCCGTTGTGTAAGCGTGCGTGCTTTCTGTAAGAAGCATGATAGTTCCTGCTGCGCTGCTCATGTCACAGGCAAGCCTTGCAAGTGCCAAGAAATGGGTTAGAGGTCCGAGAACTGGGTATGAGTGTCCATTCATGCTCTTATATCTTGCCATGCTGTTCATGTGCTATCTTAACAGCAACACCTTGTTAGAAAATATCATAAGTGCATAGGTATAGGGGCTTGGTGAGCGAATTTAAGCGCTTTGCAGTTCACAACTGTCATGATAATGCATGATCCTTGTGCGTGGTTGCAATAGAGGCTGTGGATTCTTCGTAGTTACGTGCAATACCCATGGCAGGCTATTACTGCCTGCAGTGCTTCGCGACTGCCCCGGCCGTGCAAGTGGGTGTGTGTGGTCCCTTGGGGAGCATGCCATGCCTTGCCATGCTTACCGGGTCACGGGAAAGCCTTGCAAGACCCGTAAGACACGTTAGATGCATAGGGAACTGAGCACTGTTGCCTTTTTTATGCATGTATCTATGGTCATGTTGTGTTCATGGTGCCGCCGCAGCAACACCCTGTTTTATAAAATCATAATTAAATAGGTATTGGGGCTGTATGACTGATGTTAAGTGCTGGGAACCCCAAAACAATCATAATAATGGATGTCCTATGCTCATATTTGGAATAAAGTTTGTTTGGCTATATGCAACACCCAATATAAAAAAGGCCTCAATTGAGGCCTTTTCCTGGACATTGGGACACTATGATTCATGCGTATGTGTTGTAAATTGTAATTGGATAAGGAGCAATTGAAAAATCATGCAAATTGAGGACTTGGTATAAATTATCTGGCCTGCGCTGGTTGTTGCATTGTCTCCTTGATAAATGGTTGCTTCTTGCCTCGACGATATATATAAGCCCTCAACGGGGCACGTGAACAGGTACTCCCGGCCACTAGTTGGTCATTATTGTGAAACTACGTGCATTCACACATATTAATTATTAAGTGAGACAATGATGTGAGACAACTAGAGCATATCTACTAGTGAGTATATATCTAGGCAAGACTCCTAGGGTCTGGCACACTCTAGCTAGATAAGATAGACTAGTAGGATTGTTTGTTACTAGATAGAATAGACGGGTGGGATTGTGTGCACCCATCCATCCATCCATCCATCCATCCATCCATCCATCCATCCATCCATCCATCCATCCATCCATCCATCCATCCATCCATCCATCCATCCATCCATCCATCCATCCATCCATCCATCCATCCATCCATCCATCCATCCATCCATCCATCCATCCATCCATCCATCCATCCATCCATCCATCCATCCATCCATCCATCCATCCATCCATCCATCCATCCATCCATCCATCCATCCATCCATCCATCCATCCATCCATCCATCCATCCATCCATCCATCCATCCATCCATCCATCCATCCATCCATCCATCCATCCATCCATCCATCCATCCATCCATCCATCCATCCATCCATCCATCCATCCATCCATCCATCCATCCATCCATCCATCCATCCATCCATCCATCCATCCATCCATCCATCCATCCATCCATCCATCCATCCATCCATCCATCCATCCATCCATCCATCCATCCATCCATCCATCCATCCATCCATCCATCCATCCATCCATCCATCCATCCATCCATCCATCCATCCATCCATCCATCCATCCATCCATCCATCCATCCATCCATCCATCCATCCATCCATCCATCCATCCATCCATCCGTCGCGATTAATGCACCATGACTCCCCAGCGGGAGCTAGCAGGATTTTAATTAGTTAATTAATTAATACATCTCAGGCATGCATAGTTGTCTCACTTAATCTCAAGGAAACAACCAGCGCAGGCCAGAAATCGGGAGAATCCGGACCATGGTAGCTCGAGCCTGCCGTTATATCTTCACTTTATCTAGTCAATCGAATCCATCGGGGTTGATGAATTAAACTCGTGCACACAATCATACCGCGGCTTAACAAACAATTAACAACCAGCACCATTAAGCAGCGACGCCTGCAGCTAGTAGGGCACCTAGCTCGCACCAACCAGGTAGACACCTCACGTGGCCCCCCCGCAGGACTGCGACCAGCCCAGCCTGGCCGGCACCTCCTGACGTGGGCCGGGCCCAGTGATGTTAGACGCCGCAAGGCCCGCACCTTCAAAGAACAGCTAGTAGAGGACATGGGGGGCCTAGGCCTCTCCGTGATTTGGAAGAAGATGATGGACAAGGCCAAGTGGGCCCACAGGAACACAGGCGCACTGCATCGGCCCGCGGATCAACTGCCCTTGTTGCTGACGACATCGACGGCTGGCGGTTCTACTACGGAGGCGGCGACGGCACCGGGAACGGGGGCGTCGCCGTCTCCTCTGCTCCCCGCTCGCCGTACGCCACATGGGCGAACCCCAGCTGGTCAACGCTCGGCTCCTCGTGGCCACTTTTCATTCGATGGAGGGCCACTCGACCTACGCCCTGACGGTGGGCGTTGGTTACGCACCCCACTCCGGCCACCCAGAACAAGACCGCAAGGACTTCTTTGCAGCGCTGGAGAACCTGGCGAACGGCATCCCTGGTCGCAACTACCTCGCTCTGCTGCTGGACGCCAACGCCACGCTACCACCGGGTACTGGCGGATGTCAGCACGCCCCCAACGGTACGGTCTCCAATGCCAACACTGAACTTTTTGCTGATTTGCTTACGACATGCGATTTGGTCACTGCCAACACTCGCTTTCCACATAGTCCAGATGCTTTGGTCACACACACCTCGCCAACTGGCACTGAACGCTGCATAGACTATGTTGTAATGCGCAAGCGTCATCAAGGATCTGTACTAGCTGCTCGCTCGCATGTGATCCCCCTGGTGCGCTCCGATCATCGCATCGTCACCGCCCGCATCCGCCTGCGATTCCCCTCGCCCTTTCGTAAGCACGTGGCACCCCCTGATTTGCGCACACTTCAGTTGCTCGAGAAATCTGACGACGCTCTGGAGGACTTCCCTGAAAAACGCGCCCACAAGCGCGCCGCAGAGGCGTTCGTCGACGCGCTGGACATCCCGGCCAGCCACGGCGCCCAGCTGTTCGCTGCCGGCCCGGCATCGGCCCTTCGGCACCTCGCTGACAAGCTGCCCGCGGCCGGGGCCCTACTGCCCCCCCGCCGCCCGCCCCGCTTCACCAGCCTGCACCGGCTCCCCGCCGTCATCCAGGCCCGGCAAGCCCTGCGCGACAACAGCGACCCCGCCCGCTACGCCCGCCTCAAAGCCGATTACCACTCGGCCATCCGGCAGGCGACCATGCAAGGAGCAGGAGGACCTTCATGTCCGCGAGTACTTCGCCCACCTCAAGGACCAGCACGGCAAGTACGCCTGGACCCGCCTGCGTCACGCCCAACGGCCCGCCGGCGGCGCGCAGCCGGCGCCGCGGACGCTCTCTCATTACAATTCGTTCAAGTGGCCCGCCGGAGCGGCTGTACAATTTTTCCCAGTGAGCGCGCTGCCAAGTGTACTTGTGGGCAAATTTTTAGGTGCCCCGTCACTTCGAGGTACTAAAAATTAGGCTACGGTACGAATTCAGCGAATTTCAGCGAATTTTCAGTCGAACCAAAGGAAGTGACGCCAACTACCAAAAAGTTTCCGTTACGAATTTTCAGCCCAACACTCGCGCAAAATGAAGTGACGGCAACTACCAAAAAGTTTCCGTTACGAATTTTCACTCCCACACGTTTGCACAAAAGGAAGTGACGGCAACTACCAAAAAGTTTCCGTTACGAATTTTCAGTCCCACACTTCGCGCAAATTTTAGTAGGGCTGCACGCAAGCTACCTTTCAAAATTTTGCGCTAGTATGGAACGCATTTCATTCGTCTGGAGGAACGCTGCCCGCCAACTACCCCCGTTCAGAAAGTTCCGCCGAAATTTACCCGAGATTTGGAAATCTGAACGTCCGCGCAAATTTTAGTAGGGCTGCACGCAAGCTACCTTTCAAAATTTTGCGCAAGTATGGAACGCAATTCATTCGTCCGGAGGAATGCTGCTCGTCAACTGCCCCCGTTCAGAAAGTTGCGCCGAACTTGACTTGAGATTTGGAAATCTGAACGTGCGGTTGGAGTTTCGCGGGGAAACCCAAGTTCCCAAGTAATTCACCAATGACGCGCTTCGAACACTTGTCCGCTAAAACCTAAGCAGCCGCTCCGGCTGGCCACTTAAACGAAACTTGATGTGGCTCACCGCAGCAGCAGCTCGACCAGTGGTATTCCTCCCAGTCCCGGCTGCTCAGCGCCCCCCCGCCGCCTCCGCCGCTTGGCCCTCTGGCGGCCGCACGCCTGGCAGTAGCACCGGCGGACGTCCCTGCGCCGCCCACGCCGCCCGCCGCTGAGCAGGACTACACGTACCCAGCCCTGACGGAACCCCTGGCCGACCCCAACGAGCTCCCGCCGTTCACCGAGCTCGAGCTGAGCACCGCCGCCAAGCAACTCCGCTTCTATGCCGCCGTTGGACCTGACCAGCTCCCAGCCCCTGACGGCGCTCACGGGGTTCCTGCTTGACGTCTGCAACCGGATCCTGCTTGCCGACGCGCCGCCGATTCCTGAGTGGCAGCTAGCACAGCTACCGTATTATGCTGTACAAAAACAAAGGTTCCCCTGACGACCCCGCCAACTACAGAGGAGTCTGCATCCAGAGCGCCGCACTTAAGTTGTTCATGCGCATGATCCTCAACCGCCTTCGTTCTGCTCTCGACTGTCACCTTGGGGAAAGTCAAATGGGCTTCTGTCCTGGGCGCAACACCGTCATGGCCATCTTCGTCGCGCGTCGCCTCTTCGAGGAAATCGCTCTCCTGCAACCTGGTGAGTTTCCCGCAATCTTGATCTTCGTCGACTTCATCAAGGCTTTTGATTCTGTCCTGTTGGACGCTCTATGGGCTGTACTTGCTCGCGCTCGCGTCCCCACTCCCCTGATTACCGTCATCCGCACGCTGTATGAGGGGTCGACCACTTCGGTGCGCACTCAACACGGCATTACCCCGCCATGCCCACTGCAGACCGGCGTCTGGCAGGGTTGCGTCCTGTCGCCGTACCTGTTTATTATTGTAGTGGATTATGTTATGCGCCAGGCACGTGCTCGCTTTGCTAGCATTGCAGGCCGAGCCCCTGGCCTAGCGATCACGAACGAGCTTGGGGAAGGGGGGCCGGCCGACAGCCCGACTAACAAGCAGAATTTACTAGCTGACCTCATTTATGCCGACGACATCACGCTCATCGAGAAGCCGGAGTCTGCCCAACTTTGGCTGGACTGCCTGGCGCTCGAGGCTCGGGCGGTTGGTCTAGAAATCAGCCCCAAAACGGAGGCCCTGGCCCTCGGCATGGCAGGGTCCCCACCCACACTCCGCCTCTTAGACGATGCCGAGGTCAACTACCCTCCTTCAGGCCGCTTCAAGCTGCTCGGCAGTTGGCTTCCCGACTGCGAGGACGACATGACGACACGGATCGGCATGGCGTGGGCGCACCTCCATGACCACCGCCGCTGGTGGAGCAACCCCGCCCTACCCCGGATCGTCAAGCGTGACCTCTTCAAGGTCGTCAGTCTGACGATCCTGACCTACGGCGCCGAGACGTGGACACTGACGCAGGAGCTGGAGCAACGACTCGACGGCGCCGTCACCAAGATGCTGCGCAAGGCCCTTAACATCCCCTTTGGTTTGCACATTAGTAATGAGGATTTGTACGCTGATTTGCCCTATGTTTCCCACATTATTAGGCACAGGCGCCTGGGCCTAGCCGGGCACCTGGCCCGCACAGATCAGGTAGATACATCAGATAGACTAGCTGGCACCAAGCCCGCCCAGCCTGGGCGATATGTCCTCACCTGGCGTGCCCCCAGCCGCGCGCGGCAGGGCCGCCACCCGTGGACTTTTCGTGATAGACTCGGCATGGACATGTGCTACACTAGACGTGACGGGCTCACCCCCGGGCAGCCTCCTGGTTTGTCTGTAATATGGAGGCAGATGGTGCGCAAGGATAGATGGCAAGTAGTGATGAAGGAGACCACCCCCAAGCCTGTGGGGGCTCCGCGTGTGACCAAGTATGGCATTCATAGCGATTCGGGCCGCGGTGCCCACACCCCTGTAACTAGGACCTAGATAGCTTATACCATCCATTCCATCCCATGTTCCCCTCCCACTGAGGACTTATGCTCACGTGACGCAGTCACGTGTCTATTAATTAATTAATTAATTAATTAAGTGGGCCCAGGTCATAGAGGACAACGAGCCCCCCCCAGTGGGGAAGCGCCCGCGTAGTGTGCAATCCCGTGGGAGGCACGCCAGACAGCTCCCCTAGGGCAGCGGGCGGCTGTCTAGATAGATGTTGTAGTTAGAATGCTGTTAGATAGATGTAGTATGTAGCCGATCTAGATAGATTAGACCGGTAGGACTGTTTGCACCCATCCATCCATCCATCCATCGGGGTTAATGCTCCGTGACTCCCCAACGGGAGCACGAGTCTAATTAATTAATTAATTAACACGTCGTTTGTACCGACTCAGTCCTCTGGAGAGGACTGAGTTGACCAACTTTGAGATCATGTAGCAGAAAGGGCAGGGGGGTACCCCATATGTTTGAGGTGCCTAATAGCAGTTAAGGGGACGGGACAGGGATTTCTTATTCCGGGGCCCAATGGCCGGCGCCGCGCCAGACTCGCCCGCCTTTGGGCTTTGGGCGTCTTGGAATTCGGCTTTGGGCGTCTTGGAAGTTGGCTTTGGACTGGTACTACGTAAAAAAGCACAGACTGGTGCAGCGTAACATCCATACAACGTAAAATTACCGCCGCACAGGCATGAGGCCGGCAGCAATAAACTGGCAGCCAGCAATAATAACCGGACAATGGCCGCCGCAAGATAGTCGTCGGTTGCTGGTATTTCACTTCTACACTTCACAGACTGCTTTTGAGTTTTGAGCATTTCCAGCGAACGTGTTTCCCACTTGAAGGAATGTGGACAAAGGCTAGACTTGGTGATATATCGATTACTGATCGCCTTGAAATACATGAAGGATGATCAATTAGTAAAAGATCACGGTAGTTACATCAACAGGAAGTTGTACAAGAATGAAGGGACTGCTGCAGAAGTTGCCAAGGAACTGCTTCCCACCGTTGTAACGCATTTAGACAACGCTTGTGAAGGGGTTTGCGAAGTGCTCTCTGCGGCAACTAGTAATGACAAGGTGAAAGTGACATTTCGGAGCTTACAATTCCCTCTTGGATGTACATGCTTGACAGCACATACCGGCAAAGTTTGTTGCCATTTTATTGCATCATTGCTTTTCCACAATGTGTGCACTCACGAGAACTTGGATGTATTATTGTGCAGACGCGCCACATTTGGTGTTCCTCGTGGGAAAGTTTTCCAAGTGTTTGTTGATGAGTTGGAATTTGTCAAGGAAGAAATGTCCAAGTATCCCACAGATCGGCACGATGACGGTCACGTCATGGACGTCAGCGACATGGAGCCCTTACCTGACGAGGAGGGTGATCGCTTTCCGCGTGAAGATGACTCACTGCCAGCTGAACCCAACGACAAGGAGCTGGAAATGCGACTATTGAATGCATTTGACGGAGCCATGCAGGGAAATATGCTGCATTCTTTTTGCCAAAGACTAGATGTGCACAGATTTGGTACCTGGCCTTCAATCTTTTTGTGTGTGGGGGGTAGAGATAACTTAACTCACGTTGACATCGGCTTGAATGTGATTGCCTGCATGTTGTCCACAATGTACTACAATGCATATGTCGTTCCACTTTACTCCTGAACCGCAGGCATGGAGGATGGCTTCCTTTACTGCCAAGGAAACGGCCGCAAAAGTTTTGTTAGCGTCTTTTGTAGAAAGTTGTAGGATCTTGACTGAGAGCACAGTTGTGCCGATTGCCGAAGGAAATGAATTTCGGGAAGAGCGGGCTCTAAGCCGATTCAACAAGACCCTGTGGTTTTGCGAGCATGCAACAAAGGCAGTGCCAAACGGAAGACGGACGAAGTGGACATGCCGGAGCTGACGTCAACCCATGCTGCCTCCAATGCACCTTCAAAACGGAGGGCTGGGTTTCGACAGAAGCTCTCAGAGAATTTACCACGACAACCGATGAATGGTGAGCCATACAACTTAAATAAGCCGCTCTAGATTCTAATGATGAAGTCAATATGAGCATGTGCATGTTGTATTGATTGCGGTTTACCCTAACAAGTACATCACAACAAAGTTGACAATGCCATTTTAAATTTTTTTTTGTGCATGCAGTCCCTAACACCATGGAGGGAGGCCCAAGCACTCCTGCAGGGGGTGGAATGCCTGATACCAGAGAGAGCGTTAACTTAACAGGTGAGAATCTTGCCCCAGGCTTGTGGGATCGCTGACGACATGCCATATGCGTTTTAAAACAAACACGCATACATTTACTTGCTGTGAAGATAAACCCATACCCACTTGTTAATTAAGCAATGACATGGACACACACATGCGCCTTAAGTGTTTACCACATGGTTTCGCTCACATGACGCTCGGGATCGCTTGGGACCTATTTATGGTAACGTGAGAGAGGCCAGCTTTGAGAAAGCGAGGTAGTAAATCTATAACTTGGCGGAGAGGCCGGGTTTTGAGGAATCTACTACTGTATTAAACTAGTTTACATAAAAACCTTGGAAATAAATGTCTTTTTGTGAATGCATGCAGACCCTGACGTCATGGTGGGAGGTCAAAGCTCCTCTCTTGGTGGTCGGGAAGATGCACGGACCTGCATTGAGGACTTGACAGGTGAATCGTGATGTATGTTTTATACACATGAATAACAACCTAACAATGTTGTTGATTTGTTCGCCTTTGATTGTAGTATCATTTTAGTTTTTGTAGGTTGTTCTCTACCTGAACTACATGCCGGTTTGCTTTTTTGTACATGGCCATATATCAAGGAGACAACCAGCGCAGGCCAGAAATCGGGAGAATCCGGACCATATATTGGCCACATATTTTTGCTCACAGGAAATCACACACAAATTGTCCAATACACATGACCATGCACCCACACATGATGTCGATCGGTTCTCGGTTTGGTAGTCTCGGTAAGGTATACTTTTTTTTGTTAATTTACATATGTCAAGAATGGCACACACATACGCTTAGCAGAATGCGGGTTTATTGCCAGGGGCGTGTTTGGCATGTTCCCAAGTCCGATAATATCTTCTTGTCTTCCTTTGTATGCATGCAGGCCCTGACCTAGAGGTAGAAGTCCCCACTAGTCCAAGAACATAGATGGCGAACGAGGGAGGCGACGACAAATTGAAGACGGAGCTTTGCGACCGATAGTGGTGTCAGATAAAGGACAAGTATACTAGTGGGAAGATCGGCGGGGAGCTATCAAACGCCACGTTGTGCCGCATTGACGAGGTGGTGGTGCTACCAGAAATTCACGCGGCTGTTCACAGCTGACTCTTCACCACATCTTGCTGAGTAGGAATTCAATCGCAATGAGACAACCAACGCAATACATGGTTAGGAAGCATGGTGATGCCCGCTGGCTATGTTACTTTGAATGTGCTGTAGGTTTCACGTATATTCATGGAGCTTGGTCTGTGGTGATCGTGGAGACCTTGGCGCCTTGCCATGAGTCTTGACTCCTCGCTTCTATCCCTTGGGCATCCATCATTCTACGGCATGCCACCGGGTCAAGGGATAGGATTGAACTGAGATTTGCCCGGTAGGCCAGCTTGGTTATTGAGCTGGCCCCCTTAATTAATTAATTAGACTCGTGCTCCCGTTGGGGAGTCACAGAGCATTAACCCCGATGGATGGATGGATGGGTGCAAACAGTCCTACCGGTCTAATCTATCTACATCAGCTACCTACGACATCTATCTAACAGCATTCTAACTACAACATCTATCTAGACAGCTGCACGCTGCCCTAGGGGAGCTGTCTGGCGTGCCTCCCACGGGTTTGCACACGCGGGCGCTTCCCCACTGGGGGGGGCTCGTTGTCCTCTATGACCTGGGCCCACTTGGCCTTGTCCATCATCTTCTTCCAAATCACGGAGAGGCCTAGGCCCCCCATGTCCTCTACTAGCTGTTCTTTGAAGGTGCGGGCCTTGCGGCGTCTAACATCACTGGGCCCGGCCCACGTCAGGAGGTGCCGGCCAGGCTGAGCTGGTCGCAGTCCTGCGGGGGGGCCACGTGAGGTGTCTACCTGGTTGGTGCGAGCTAGGTGCCCTACTAGCTGCAGGCGTCGCTGCTTAATGGTGCTGGTGATATATGGCATGCCCTGGTACAGGTCCTCATTGCGGACATGAGCAGCATATCCTACTCTGAAAATGGAACGCAGCATGTTGGTGATCGCGCCGTCCAGCTTGCGGGCCAGGTCGGCGGTGAGGGTCCACGTCTCGGCCCCATACGCGAGAACAGGAAGGACGAGGACCTTGAACAGGTCCTGTTTCTCGATCTTGCCCAGGGGCTTGCGCCACAGGGCCCGGTACTGGCGTAAAGCGTGCCAGGCGAGGGAGATGCGATGGTCCACATCAGCCTCGCAGCTGGGGAGCAGGCTGCCCAGCAGCTTGACACGGTCCCGATACAGGACTTGAGAGCCGTCGAGGAGGTAGAGGGGCGGCGGTGAGTGGGTGAGCCCAACCGCCAGGGCCTCTGTCTTCTTGCATCATCACAAGGAGTGGTAACTGCCGGCAGTGCCACCCCATGCAAGACCCCACAAGCCATCCTTGGGTCAAGGGGACATGCAGTCATCACAAGGAGCGGTAACTGACTGCCGGCAGTTCCACGCCATGCAAGACCCCACAAGCCGTCCTTGCATAAAGGGGACATGCAGTCATCCGGCAAGGAGTGGTAAATGCCGGCAGTACCACCCCATGCAAGACCCCACAAGCCGTCCTTGCATAAAGGGGACATGCAGTCATCACAAGGAGTGGTAACTGCCAGCAGTGCCACCCCATGCAAGAACACACAAGCCGGGGGACATGCAGTCGTCACAAGGAGTGGTAACTGCCGGCAGTGCTACCCCATTAATTAATTAATTAAACTCGTGCTCCCGTTGGGGAGTCACGGAGCACCGAAGTGCTTTTAATCCCTGTGTGTGCACTACAGGAGAAAGGGCAGAGACCCCCAGTCTCCTTCATGCCAAAGGCATGCCACAGCTGCAATCGGGCGCGGCTAGCTAAAAGGACAGGCTAACGATCCGGCAAACTGTGGGTGCAATAAGACCCATGTGAGCATATCATAGCAAGGAGCGTGGGCAGGTAATCTGAACATAGCCAGGGCGTAGCATGGCTGTACTAGGACTAGGCTAAGGCTATGGCTGGTTGTGTACCGTGCGTTGGCGGCACGTGACTAGGTGTGTTGGCACACTGAGCTAGGCAACATTCTAGGCATGGCTGCCTTAGCGGCAGTGACGCCAATGGTTACAATCTAGGGCTATTGCTATTCTAGCCCGCTGGGGGCGTCCACATCTTGTGGTTGATCATCAGGTCCCCGCCCCTCCAGTACACCTTGGGCTTCTGGGGGTCCTGCTTATGGCGGAGGTATTCCGGCCACAGGTCGCGTCGCTGCTGTTGCTGAGCGGGGGTGAGGTCGTCATCCAGCGTCCAGGTGAGGTCGTGCAACCGCTTGCGACGAGAGAGGAACCGCTGCTTATCCTCAGGGGAGGGGAAGGTGAGTAGGACTGGTGGGGGAGCCGCCTTGTCCCGTGAGTGGGGAAGGCGGTGGCACCCACGCAGTTCTACCTCACCTACCAGGCCCATGAGGGTAAGAAGCTGGTTCTTGAGCTCGTCAGCAAGAGAGGTTGACGTCTCACCAGGCTGGCTTCTGGGGGAAGCGACGTAGCACCACTCGGCACTCGCGGCGAGCGCGGTCGGTGACCTCCCGTTGCTGGGCCTGGCGGTGGTCCTCCAGCTCCTGGAGCTTTGTGGCGATGGCGTCGGTGGTGGAGGCGGTCGCTGACCGCAGCAGGTCCGCGTAGGAGAGCGGCGGGAGGTCGCCCGCATCCTGCCGGGGTGGCTGGGATGCAATGGTGGCCGTCTGCTCCGCTATCTTGGGGACCTGTGTGGCCAGGGCCTCGGTGTGGGCGGTGATGGCCTCAAGCTTCTTCAGGAGCACGCCACACTTGCCCTCCACCTGGTTAAGGCGAGAGACAAGTGCAGCATGCGTTTCCGAAGCCTGCGCCGTGGTGTGTAGCGCCGTGAACTGGGGTTGTAGCTTGTGGACGACCTTGGTTTCCACGTTGGAGACCCGGGCCTCGACCTTGTTGAGCGTGGTGTTCAGCGATGTCAGCTGCTCGGCCAGCGGCCAGGTCACGTGCTCCTCCAGCACTGCGCGGATGTCGTCCTTGCCGAGGGAGGAAGCCGATGGGGCTGCCGGCTGTGCGGGGGCTGGGGTGCGGAGCGTTCTGGTGATGTCGCCGAGGCGGATCTGGAATTGGCTGGTCAGGATAATCAGGCGTTGTTCTACTTCGTCCAAAGCATAGAGCCAGGACATGTCTCCATTGTTGTAGTCGATAGCCGCCCCCACCTTGGGCACGAAGAGCTTCCGCTCCTGTTCGAGGAACTGGAGAACCTCGATGCATGCCTGCGGCGACAATTCTTGCCACCGGGTGAAGGCGAATCGTCGGTCGCCGGGGAGGAACTCGCTCCATAATTTTCGATCGTGGCAGGGTTTCTTGGGCTCAGGCGAGGCGCTTGGCGAGGGTTTGGCGGGTAAGCCTGTCGGCTGAACAATGGCGAGGGCGAGAGGGTTGGGCTGGGCGCTGGGAAGCTGTGCCAGCTCCTTTTCCAGCCCTCGTTTTGCTTTGGTAGTCGTCATATTAGCTGGTCACGTGCGTAACTTTGGCAATACTGCATTTCAGCCGTAACCGATTATACTGGCGTGTGCGTCTGAAAAAAGCGCATCGAATGCAAATGGTCTGACCAAATTTGGGGCTCAGACGCAAAAGATCTGAGCTCCGCCGTCAGCCATACCGCCGTCAGCCATTTTCGTCAATTGGGAGCTATATGCTACCCCATGCAAGAACCCACAAGCCATTCATGCAATCATCACAGGGAGTGGTAACTGCCGGCAGTGCGCGGCCCTAACGTTAATTCCCACATCCCCTCTGCTAACGTTAGTTTCCACACCCCTCTGCTAACGTTAGTGCCCACCCCCTCGGCTAACGTTAATTCCCACACCCCCTCTGCTAACGTAAGGTCCCACACCCGTCTGCTAACGTAAGTGCCCCTCCCCTCTCTACTATCGTTAATTCCCTGCCCCCTTTACTAACGGCCCCGGGCAGCCTCTTGGTTTGTCTGTAATATGGAGGCAGATGGTACGCAAGGATAGATGGCAAGTAGTGATGAAGGAGACCACCCCCAAGCCTGTGGGGGCTCCGCGTGTGACCAAGTATGGCATTCATAGCGATTCGGGCCGCGGTGCCCACACCCCTGTAACTACGACCTAGATAGCTTACACCATCCATTCCATAGTTGTACATCCTCCACCTGCAGGTTGTAGCCCTGATGGTATTACAAACCCATAGATGCCCCTTTCTCAGGGCTATGTGTTACATATGCTCCCAACGGAGCTATGATTTTAATTAATTAATTAATTAATCCATTCCATCCCATGTTCCCCTCCCACTGAGGACTTATGCTCACGTGACGCAGTCACGTGTCTATTAATTAATTAATTAATTAATTAACTAAAGTTAGTCCACAGCCCCCTCTGCTAACGTTAGTGCCCCCCCCTCCTTTGCTAACATTAATTAATTAAATAATTAGACTCGTGCTCCCGTTGGGGAGTCACGGAGCATTAACCCCGATGGATGGATGGGTGCAAACAGTCCTACCGGTCTAATCTATCGACATTGATCAGCTACATACTACATCTATCTAACAGCATTCTAACTACAACATCTATCTAGACAGCTAGCCGCACGCTGCCCTAGGGGAGCTGTCTGGCGTGCCTCCCACGGGATTGCACACGCGGGCGCTTCCCCACTGGGGGGGGCTCGTTGTCCTCTATGACCTGGGCCCACTTGGCCTTGTCCATCATTGAATTGAATTGAATTGTAACATAACTCCGTTGGGAGTATATGTAGCACATAGCCCTTGAGAGAGGGCATATGGCCTATCATACATCCTAAGCTACTTCCTGCAAGGGTGGGGATGTAAAGGACCCTTGCTCTAGGTGCACCAGGGCGCGTGCATCCCCATGATCTTCAAGCTATGCCCAGCGAAGGGGGAGCCTGTCATGGGGGGGGAAGATCAGCATAGCTATACAAAGAAGCTAGGGCATGGCGTCTCAGCAGAGAGGTACTCCCTGCATGGGCACAAATAACTAAATAAAGCTAGGCATCATCTGGAGTGTGGCTCATCATAGGCACACATGTACATGATTAAATAAAGCGCGTGGCTTAGCTAGGATAGGGCCTCTACTAGGAGGCGTACATGCACATGGCCACGGTCTATCTATTCTACACTACTACTGCTGTATTCCCCTAAGCTTGGGCGTCTGGAGTCGCTGGGGCCGCGGGGGTCGCCTGCCAGGGCTTGTGGCCGACGTACGGATGGCCGCCCCCTTCCAGTACACCGGCTGCCCCGCCTTGGTCTGCCGGAGCTGGAGGTAGGTCGGCCATAGCTCCCGTCTCCGTTGTTGCTGCGCCAGGGTCAAGTCGTCATCAAGGGTGAAGAGAGTCTTCTCGAGCCGCTTGCGGCGTCTGAGAAAATAAATCTTGTCCGCCGGGGTCTTAAAGGTGAGAAGGAGCGGGGGCGGCCCTGCCTTACCCCGCGCGCGGGGAAGGCGGTGGGCGGCCAGCTCGATCTCACCAGTAAGGCCCATGCGATCAAGGATTTCTCTCTCAAAAGCACGCGCAAGCTTCTCGGAATTCTCACCTTCCTCCATCTTGAGATTCTTGACAATGACGTTGAGGCTGCGCTTGGCGAGCTCGGCCTCCTCGCGGAGGTCAAGCGTCTGCCGTTGAAGCTGGGCTGCGACGGCGGAGGTGGTGGAGGTGGTGTGTTGCTTAAGCATGTCCGCCCAGGTGGTGATGGGAGGAGCATCGCCGGCCAGGCCAGCCGGGGCTGGCTTGGCGGCAATGTCCTTCACCGCCTGGGCGGTGAGGCCTGCGGTGTTCTGCAGAACCTCGATAGCAATGGCGTTGTCCTTAAGACGCTGGTCGATGTCGCGGAGCTGGGCGGTGATGGAGTCGGTGGAGGCGGAGGGGGGGGGGGGTGGAGGCGAGGAGGGCGGCGGTGGCGGTGGGGATGGTGGGGAGCTCAGCAGCCAGCGTGCCGCCAATTGCCGCCACATCTGCAGCAATGGGCGCCACGTGCTGTGAGAGGGCGTCGTGGAGGTGGCGGAGGAAGGTGGATTCGGTAATGGGGGCGGGTTGCAGGAGGTCCGCGGCAGAGCGCTTAGTAAGGGTAAAGAGAACTGCGAGCTGAAGGCGGGGGCGAGGCCAGCCGGCCATGTTGGCCGAAGAAGGGGCGTCAGATACGCGGTCGGAAAACTTGCCGTCAGCTCCATTGCGGAAAAGGTAGGTTCTGGAAAGGAATTGCTGGCACAGGGCCAGCAGTGAGGCGTGTGACCCGTAAAACACGAGCTCCAGTATTTTGATGGATGGCAATGCGAAAAAGGCAGGCCTGTTGATGTCGAATTCGGCAAAGAGCTGATCAACGTCAAAATCACGCTCAGACCAGCCAGGTTCGCCTGGGCGGCTGCGCTTTGGGTCAGGCGATGCAGAGGGCGAGGAGAGCCCGGGAGGGTTCGGGGCGACCACCAGTGCGCGACTAGTGTCACCACCGCCTTCCGGCCCTGATGGCGAAGCTGCAGCCGTAGCTGCAGACGTATTTTCAGTGCCGAGCGCAGCCGTCAGGCTGCGTTGCGTCGATGGGCGTTTGCTCATCGTATATTGCGTAATAGCGTCGGAAAATTATATCAGCATGTGCGTCTTAGAAAGACGAAGCGATTGTGATGTTCACGACTAAATTCGGTGCTCAAACGTGAAAGTTATGAGCGCCGCCGTCAGCCATGGCTACCTCGTGGCTCGTGGCTATGGCGAATCGAAAAATTGTCCATCATCTTCTTCCAAATCACGGAGAGGCCTAGCTAACATTAGTTCCCACACCCCTCTGCTAACGTAAGTGCCCTCCCCCCCTGCTATCGTTAATGCCCACCCCCCTTCACTAACGTTATTCCCCAGCCCCCTCTGTTAACGTTAGTGCCCGCGCCCCTTTACAAACTTTAGTGCTCGTGCCCCTCTGCTAACGTTAGCGCCCCCCCCCTCTGCTATAATTATTTCCCCCCTATGCTAACTTTAATTCCCACACCCCCTCTGCTATCGTTAGTGCCCGTGCCCCTTTACTACGTTAGTGCCCAGCCCCCTCTGCCAATGTTAGTGCCCGTAAGTAAGTAAGTAAGTAAGTAAGTAAGTAAGTAAGTAAGTACTTGCGTGTCATGCGCAAAGGCATGCCACGGAGTACTATGCTAATCTCATTAGAAAAATAATTACACAAAAGTTTAAACAAATATCGTTTGCATCATCCCCCAACCGTTAAGCACTCTAGATGGGGATGTAATCCTCATCCGAGCTGTCCTCTACTGTAATGGCAGACGAGGCGGTAGTGTAGCGGCTATCCTCAGGACCAATAACCTCCACCTGCGGACTTCTACCCTGGCTAGCAACGGGCCGCGGGGCCCGTGGGGAGAAAACAGGAGCATACCCCTCGGGAAGGTGCTTATCGCAGATGGCAGCCCATTTCTCCTTGTCAATCATGCGGGCGCGGAGTACGGATAGTCCCAGAAGCCCTGCATCTTCAAGCAGTTGTGTCACATAGGTCCGGGTCGCGCCGCGCCGGTGCCCGGCGCGCGCAAGTTTGCCAGTGGGTTGCGATGGGACAAGGGGACCCTGCCATAGGAGGAGGTGTCTACCTGGTTGGCCCGTCTTCGTAGAATCCGGTTGCAAACACCCCGGAGGAAAGGCTCAAGCTCAGGCATTAGTGCCCGTGCCCCTTTACTAACGTTAGTGCTCGTGCCCCCTCTGCTAACGTTAGTGCCCGCGCCCCTTTACAAACCTTAGTGCTCGTGCCCCTCTGCTAACGTAAGCGCCCCCCCCTCTGCTATAATTATTTCCCCCCTCTGCTAACTTTAATTCCCACACCCCCTCTGCTATCGTTAGTGCCCGTGCCCCTTTACTAACGTTAGTGCCCAGCCCCCTCTGCTAACGTTAGTGCCCGTGCCCCTTTACTAACGTTAGTGCCCCCCCCCCCTGCTATAATTATTTCCCCCCTATGCTAACTTTAATTCCCACACCCCCTCTGCTATCGTTAGTGCCCGTGCCCCTTTACTAACGTTAGTGCCCAACCCCCTCTGCTAACGTTAGTGCTCGTGCCCCTTTACTAACGTTAGTGCCCAACCCCCTCTGCTAACGTTAGTGCCCGTGCCCCTTTACTAACGTTAGTGCCCCCCCCCCTGCTATAATTATTTCCCCCCTATGCTAACTTTAATTCCCACACCCCCTCTGCTATCGTTAGTGCCCGTGCCCCTTTACTAACGTTAGTGCCCAGCCCCCTCTGCTAACGTTAGTGCTCGTGCCCCTTTACTAACGTTAGTGCCCAGCCCCCTCTGCTAACGTTAGTGCCCGTGCCCCTTTACTAACGTTAGTGCCCCCCCCCTCTGCTATAATTATTTCCCCCCTATGCTAACTTTAATTCCCACACCCCCTCTGTTATCGTTAGTGCCCGTGCCCCTTTTACTAACGTTAGTGCCCAGCCCCCTCTGCTAACGTTAGTGCCCGTGCTCCTTTACTAACGTTAGTGCCCCCCCCCTCTGCTAACATTAGTGCCCGTGCCCCTTTACTAACGTTAGTGCCCAGCCCCCTCTGCTAACGTTATTCCCCAGCCCCCTCTGCTATCGCTAATGCCCGTGCCCCTTTATATTTGGACCAGGAACACATCCCACAACTAGGCTCGACTATCCCACAACCAGGAACGTGCATCCCACAACCAGGAACCCATACCACAACCAGGAACACATCCCACAACCAGGAACGAGTATCCCACAACTGAACTAGGAACGTGTATCCCACAACCAGGAACAAGTATCCTACAACCAGGAACGTGCATCCCACAACCAGGAACACATCCCACAACCAGGAACACATCCCACAACCAGGAACGAGTATCCCACAACTAGGAACGTGTATCCCACCACCAGGAACAAGTATCTTACAACGAGGAACGTGTTTCCCACAACCAGGAACGTGTATCCCACAACCACGCTCGACTATCCCACAACCAGGAACATGTATCCCACAACCAGGAACAAGTATCCCACCACCAGGAACAAATATCCCACAACCAGGAACGTGTTTCCCACAACCAGGAACGTGCATCCCACAACCAGGAACGTGCATCCCACAACCAGGAAAGTGCATCCCACAACCAGGAACAAGTATCCCAAAACAAGGAACACATCCCACAACCAGGAACGTGTATCCCACAACCAGTCGCGCTGTCGGTCTGAATGACTGGCATTATAACGAGCGTCATATTCGTCTCCGGCTTGGCAGTGCCGTCATCCTGCATACAAAAAGCACATTGGAGCCAGCACTTTCCCGCGGGTTGTAGCCGATATTCCTCCATGCAGCGATATTCACCAATGCGCTATCAATAAACAAGTCGACACCATCCGGGTATGTAAAAAAAGCACGCTGCTGGCCACGACGGTCACGGCGATGATGAACTGAACGACAATAACAAGAACGCCTAATAGCAGGCGTCATACAAACTAGAACAGACTGGAACAACTACTTACCCGGTCGTCTGTGATCTTGACACAGAGCCTGGTTTACAAGGAAGCGAGGGAAACCGGCCACTATGAGCACCCCTACTTAACCCACATAATGAAGGTTAGGAATCCTCCCCATCATGCTAACCGTAGACTCGGTGAAACGCCCCATGCTACAAATACGATAGCCCAGCAACGACTACTTGCGGCCATCACCTTGTCCAGTTCTGGCTGGCTGTGCGGCGGTAATTTTACCAAGTTTAAAAATGTTACGCTGCACCAGTCTGTGCTTTTTTACGTACAGTAGTACCAGTGCAGTGTAGAAATCTGCCAAAAGAGCAAACGCCCAAAGCCAACTTCGAAGACGCCCAAAGCCAAATTCCAAGACGCCCAAAGCCCAAAGGCGGGCGAGTCTGGCGCGGCGCCGGCCATTGGGCCCCGGAATAAGAAATCCCGGACGGGACATGCCCGAATTTTTTGGCGCCAAAAAATTCGCGCCGGAACCGAAGGTCATAAATTTCACGTGCACGGTGCGCGCACCCTTGCGGAAGTGGCCATGGCGACTGCGTTCAGGCGAAACTACCACACTAGGGCAGGCGAAATGCAAAATTTTTACTCGAATCTAAAAGACGATGAGTTTATGATGTTAGTTTGTGGCGGAAATCAGCTGGTTTACAATATCGCTGTTGTTTTTTTATGCCATCGGCATGGGGGGTAATCTGAATTTTTTGGTCGCGCGGAATGAAATAGAATTCATGATAGCGGCTGTAAAATCGCGGTTTTGGGGGTTGTTCTGACCGTGAAGCAGGCATTAATATCGGTTGCATCGAATTCTAAACCGAGCTGGTGCTTTTTGCCAGATTTTCGGCCATTATCGGTAAGTAATTGTTCAGACCTGCGCAGTGCGTGTCTGACCTGTCCATGGAAGAACGGCTGTTGTTGCGCGCCTGGGTGAGGGATTTACGAGGGCGAGGTACAGATTTGTCGCGAATGTTATCTGCTATCAGTGCTTTCTTCTATGAGCTCATCGTTCGAGGTTTTTTGCGTTCTTTTGGGGCAGTTTCCGCCAGCTAGCTCGCCGTCGCTTGCCGTTGTGTTGTCGAATACCTGGCAGCTTTAGATTGTTTTCGTTGATGCCGTGATCAGGGCCGCTTCAGTCGCAGCCTATAGCTCTTCGGGAAGGTATAAGGCATTTCATAAAACATGTTCCGGCAAGGATGTTGTGTGTATGGACGCTTCTTGTTGTTTGAGAGTGACGCACCCTCTCTTCGCAGGCCACAGCGGCATCACAGCGCTCATGCGCTGAAGGGCCGCCAATGGTTTCTTTCCATTTTATCGTGCAGGGATGGAAGTGTTTTAGTGATGATGATGTTGGAGATATTGCATTTGTGTGACTGCATGTAGATAGCTGGCACCAATGGTTGTTTGAGCTTTCCTTTGTTATGATGATGTGACAAGACTACAATGTGCTGAGCCAACCATGGTTGACATGCATGACTGCATGCAAGCTATATATACCATGTTCCTGCTTGGTTCCTTGCCCTCCATAGTCCCAGTTTGTCATCCATGCCGGGGAGGACAGTTTAGGAGGTGTTGTTGAGTTGATTAGCTTGGTTGGCATCAACCTTACACTCTAACCTGGGAGAAACATAGGAAATGCTGCTTAGGCTTATTAGGGCTACCATCGTCAAGGCTATGAACATATTTACAAGGCTGGCCATGCTGAAGGGATGATGAAGACATATGAGGTGCGTGGCCACCCCTTTGTACATTGTAAACATACTCAGCATGGTTTTGGTGCATGTTGGATGGCATAAGAAGTGGCACTGTGGGGTTACTAACTTACTGAGTGGTCCTTAGCGCCTTGTCAGGTGGTCATATAGGAAACCCATCAACTTGAGTAGTTCTTGTCACAATGACCCCCACGTTGAGCATGCGTTGCCGTCAGCGTGCAAGAGTTAATTATGTGTGCTTTGGTCAGTTTGCAGATGTCTTTGATGAAGAAGGAGGTGCTAGTGTGGCTGAATGGTTACTATAATTTCCTTGTAGTGTCTACATGGGTGGCCGTCTTGGAATGGTTGTAACTTGGGCAGTTCTTGTCAGAACGTCGTCAAACCTGGAACACAGGAGGTACCATATGTGCAGAGGATGGTAGTGTGTGGTTTGGCCAGTTTTCACGTGGCTTAGATGTGTCAAGGGGTGTTAGTGTGGTTAAATACTAGCTAAAACCTCCGTCAGCGTCATCACAGGTGGCAATCTAGGAATATCCATCAAATAGGGCTGCGCTTGTCAGAATGACCTGAAAATTTGGGGCTGCATGTCCCCCCCTCTCTAGTATTTGAAAATATAAGATATGGCATGATTCCATGTGTTTATGATTTGTTTTATTTTTTTTGGTGAAAAAAAGTACCCTTTTTGCGGGAAAATCCATCAATGTGTCTAAACATCATTATTTTGTGCTCAAAATTAGGCAGACTTTCTCAAAAGTGGGGGAACTATATGGAAATATATGATTTGGTCCAAATATGTTTGCCCATTGTCCTAGGGAAAATATGCCAAAAGTAGCGTCTTTTTCTATTTTTAGCGCGTAACCGGCATCTGGTGGGGGCTAGTACCCCCCCCAAGTGGTTGGAAAAATTTTTTTTTATCATATTTATGGTTCCCAATCATAAGTGGATTTTTAGCACATGCATAGGTATGTTTTCCAGAAAAGTGCACTTTAGGCATGTCCCCTCCCCTTAATATCTTGCTCTGTGTCTGGAATATGTGTAAAAAATCATACATGGACCGGATCATGTAGAATTTTACTCGGGTGTTGACCCTTACTCGCGATTTGGCACTTTTTGATGTATAGGTGTGTATTAAAAAAATTAATCAATTCCGTATGCATGCACAAAAATCTTAAACATGTGCAAAATAAAGTTCTTGAAACGTGGCAAAAAACTGGGCTCAATTTGGCCACTGCCACTGCCTGAAACACGCCAAAAACTGCCAGTCCTCTGGAGAGGACTGAGCCTTTGCTAGCAAAATGCTAGCATGTAAGTGCGGTCATACTACACACCACCGTGGCCACCAACCATCCCAATCAACTCATTTCCCTTCAAGCATAACAGGACAACACACTTGCATCATCATATTGCAGTTATACTATACCTTATCATGTGTGAGAGCCTATGCCTGCACGTAGGGAATGGGTTTGGATACCTACCAACAAAGGGTTATATTATAAGTGTCAACCACCAATATAATGGGTAGATTAAGCATATTTCATGTGTTTCTAACAAGAATAGATATGGCTAAAACTGTTTTGCATTGCCATGGTGTGGCCAACATAGTTGCTGGCACCTGATGGCAGTGGTTTATCACCAAGACTTTTCACTCACCCGCATAAGCTTGAAAGCACCCTTGATGCAACCCATGGCCACATTAATTAATTAATTAGACTCGTGCTCCCGTTGGGGAGTCACGGAGCATGAACCCCGATGAATGGATGGATGGGTGCACACATTCCTACCGGTCTAATCTATCTACATTGGCTACATACTACATCTATCTAACAACATTCTATCTACATCATCTATCTAGGCAGCCGCACGCTGCCCTAGGGGGAGCTATCTAGCGTGCCTCCCGCGGGATTGCACACGCGGGCGCTTCCCCACTGGGGGGGGCTCGTTGTCCTCTCTGACCTGGGCCCACTTGGCCTTGTCCATCATCTTCTTCCAAATCACGGAGAGGCCTAGGCCCCCCATGTCCTCTACTAGCTGTTCTTTGAAGGTGCGGGCCTTGCGGCGTCTAACATCACTGGGCCCAGCCCACGTCAGGAGGTGCCGGCCAGGCTGGGCTGGTCGCAGTCCTGCGGGGGGGCCACGTGAGGTGTCTACCTGGTTGGTGCGAGCTAGGTGCCCTACTAGCTGCAGGCGGCGTTGCTTAATTGTGCTGGTGATATAGGGCATGCCCTGGTACAGGTCCTCATTGCGGACATGAGCAGCATATCCTACTCTGAAAATGGAACGCAGCATGCTGGTGACCGCGCCGTCCAGCTTGCGGGCCAGGTCGGCGGTGAGGGTCCACGTCTCGGCGCCATACGTGAGAACAGGAAGGACGAGGACCTTGAACAGGTCCTGTTTCTCGATCTTGCCCAGGGGCTTGCGCCATAGGGCCCGGTACTGGCGTAAAGCGTGCCAGGCGAGGGAGATGCGGTGGTCCACATCCACCTCGCAGCTAGGGAGCAGGCTGCCCAGCAGCTTAACGCGGTCCCGATACAGGACTCGAGAGCCGTCTAGGAGATAGAGGGGCGGCGCTGAGGTGGTGAGCCCCACCGCCAGAGCCTCTGTCTTCTTGCTGACCTCAAGCCCCACTGCATGCACGGGCCTCGAGAGCCAGGCAGTCAAGCCATGTCTGCACGTGCTCAGTGTCCTCAAAGAGGGTGGTGTCGTCTGCGTAAATGATGTCTGCGAGCCGAATCTCCGTGTCCGCACCGCCATGCCAGAATTTGTTAGCAACCTGCACTCCTGGTTCCCTGCCCACGATGCGGGCAAATCGCTTGCGCGCCTGAGTCATTACGTATTCGACAACAATAATGAACAGGTAGGGCGACAGCACGCAGCCCTGCCACACACCCTTCTGTAAAGGGCATGGGGGCGTGGTCCCGTAAGAAGTGCGCACCGAAGTGGTGGACCCTTCATACAGGTTGCGGATGACAGCAATCAGGGGGCGGGGGATCCGGAACAACTCGAGGATGTCCCAAAGCGCAGGCCAGAAAACCGAATCGAAGGCTTTGATGAAGTCCACCAGCACAAGGTGCAAAGGGGACTCACCAGGCTGAAGGCGTTGCAGTTCCTCCACCAGTCGGCGAGTAGCGAAGAGCGCCTGTACTGTGTTGCGACCTGAACGGAAGCCGTGCTGAGTCTCGCTGAGGTGCCCCGTCCAGGGCCGTGCGCAGGCGGTTCAGGATGAGCCGCATAAGAAGCTTGAGGGGGGCACTTTGAATGCACACCCCTCTGTAGTTGCCGGGGTCGGCAGGCGACCCCTTGTTCTTGTACAGCATCGTGCGAAAACTGTGTTGCCAGGCCGCTGGAGGTGGTTGCGACGACAGCAGAAGGCGGTTGCAGATGTCCCGGAAGAGCAGCATAACACCTGTGTCCTCGAATTCGGCTGCAAGTTTTACAACTGCGGCCGGAATCTCGTCAGAGCCGGTGGCTGCGTCATAACGCAGGCGCTGGACCGCCTCCGTGACCTCGCGAGAGGTGAAAGGAGGCATGTCAGACGGGTCGCCAAGTGGGCCGACCAGCGGGGGGACTAGGTAGTCCGCCGCTGACCTAGGCGGGGCCGGGGGCCCTGCGGGGCCGGCCAGGGCGGCCGGGCGGGCGGCGGCGGCTGGGAGCAGGGGTGGGGGCGGCGCAGCTGTCCCCACGACCTCGGCCGTGGCCGTGGCCCAGGTACGAAGCCGCTTGGCTGGGGCGCCGGGGACGTCGTGGCGGTGGGGCCGGCCGAGGCCGTCCGGGTGCCCGAGGCGCTTGTACCAGAACCAGGCCCCCTTGCCGTCGTGCTTCTGCTGGCAGCTGCGCAGGTCCTTGACCATCTGCTGAGCATCTGCCTTCTCAGCCTGCTCGTAGGCGGCCCTCAGAGCTGCTTGCAGCCCAGGTTTGGCGAGCGGATCTCTGTTGCGGCGGAGCATCTGCCTGGCGGCTAGGGTTGTACCGAATAGTGTTCCGAATACCGAATATCCCCCGAATACCGAACCGAACACCGAATATGTTCAGTATACGGCGAACGGTCTGTCCGTCTGAACATATTCGGTATCGGTATCGGGAGGCAAGCTCTACTTCCGAATATGTTCGGTATCGAAATCGGGACACACTACTATTCGACGAATATATTCGTAGTTCCGAATATCGAATAGTAGTACCCCTACTTGGACGTGGCTCATTAACATCTGGGCCGCATGGACGGCATCGCCACCCACTCTCCCAATCAGCGTGCGTACCATCATTTTCGGTATTGCTGGCACACCAGGGACCGAGCTTTCAGTTTCCCAAGCAGAATGGATATGGCTACGCACTACTATGCTATACGCGATCTGGACCATACGCAACGAGACCGTCTTTAAGGTCCGCGAGGAGTATACCCGCGGCGGCGTAGTCCGGCGCTTTATATACCTATGGAATGCGGCTATGCGCCGCTACTGGCTGTTAGCTCAGGAACAACACAGGGTGTGGGACCCAGGGCCCAATAACGACAAGCCCAGCCCGCTCCAGCTTTTTCATGATCTACTGGGCCGTAATCAGGTATTCACCAGTATGCCTCATGGCGACATTACTCAGGTCCAATGGCTTCCCTGGTCTAATAACGCGCCCTATTAGCCTTTCACCTGTCACCGCCACACGTGTGTGTGCCCACCTTCATTAGGATTCGCTGATACTCATTTCCCCTCTCACCTCTTTGGTCCATAATTGGCTAATAAAATATACCCATTTCCCCGAAATAGTAGTACCCCTACTGGCGGGCGGCGCAGCCTCCAGCCTCCACTCACCAGCTGGCGCGGTCATGCCTCCGCCGACTCAGAGTTAGGCCAACGCCCAAAAGCTGAATGCACTATGCAGGGAAGGCAACTGTGCTCGTCTAAAGTATTAAACACTAAGTGTATCTCAATATATAATTGATACAAAATAATTAATATAAGTCTCATTAATATAAATGATACAAGTTGTCTACCTAATACGTTATAGTAGCTACTGTCGTCATTATTCGATCGGCGTCCGAATAGTTCGGAGAACTATTCGGTGTTCGATTCGGGAAGGGCCCTTCAGCTCCGAACATATTCGGTATCGGTATCGGGAGGCTCCAAATATATTCGGCATCGGGTTCGGGGCACCCCCCTGGTCCGAGTATCCGATTCGGCAAGCCAAAACGCTATTCGGTACAACCCTACTGGCGGCGACCACTGTCGGTGCGTGACGGTGGACAGCAAGCTGCCGACGCGGAGGCAAGGTGGGGAGGGTGCGGGCAGCCAGGCGATACTTGGCGGCGACACCACGGAGGATCACTGAAATATCCCCCGGCGGCGGAATGGCGTGTAACTGCTGTCGGCTGCCCCCGGCGTCGAATACGGCCAGGAAATCATCCCTGTGCGACATAGCGGCCTGCTCTGCTGCTGACATCTTGTCGGCATCCTTCAGCACAATCCGGAGCACTTTCAGATCTGGCTGAGGTGCCAAATGTCGCGACGGTTTCACCCCAGGAAACCGCAATCTGATGCGAGCGAGCACGAGACGATGATCAGATTCCACCGTGCTGACAGAATCTTGCAGGACGCGAGCATCGACAACTGAGGGGCGCTGAGCCCGACGTACGCAGACATAATCAAGGCACACCACCCGATCCGACGGCCCAAAAAAGGTGGCCAGCTGCTCAGCGGGGCGTGCGAAAGAAGCATTGCATGCAACCAGCGCAGATTCTGCCAGCAGATTCGCAAATAAAGGCGTGTTACCGTTGGCTGTCGTGTTGGTTGGGGAATACTGAGCGCCCCCAGTGCCAACTGGCAGCGTGGCGTTGGCGTCGAGCAGCATAACCAGGAAGTGCCGAGCTGGGATGTTGGCCTCCTCCTCCTTGAGGGCGTCGAAGAAGGCCTCACGTTCCGCCTGAGCTCGACCCGCATGTGGTGCATATCCCACGATAACGGTTAGCGTGTGGTGTGAATGGCCCTCAGTGGCCGAAAAAGTGGCCACTAGCACACGCGGGGACCGCAGCACGATGGACTGGAGCTGCTCTGATGCTGCCCGCGAGCACAAGAGGCCCACACCACCTTGGCCCGGCGCGTCGCCGCCACCATAGTGGAACCGCCAGCCTGCACGCAGGTCGTCGACCAGCAGACCGTTGACCGCGTGCTGAGGGTCAACGGTGCGTCCGTGCTCCTGGACTCCAAGAACAGCGATCTTGTTGTCGGCGCACAGGGCGATCAGCTCGTCGACGCGTTGGCGTGCTGGGGTGCCGCCGCTCGTAGAAGGATCTGCGGGGAGGGTGCGCACGTTAAAACTAGCAATACCAAGAATGGGCCGTTGCCCTGGGCCACATAACCATGCAGTATAAACGAAGCATAGGAATAACTAACATCTATGAAGGTGTTCAAACCTGTACAGCTCCTAAAAACCTGCACAACTACACTGGGGTAAGGCAAACGCCTGGTAACATCATCTGAAAATGGGGTTTTAGAGAGGGGCAGGCAACGGTCAAGAAAGAGCATCAAGACTTGAACCTGACAACTCCTTGCAAGCTTAAACTCATGTACAAACATTAAGAAGCGATGAGGCGACGATATTCCAGCTTTACCAGGCACGGACGGCGTTACCTTGGCCCAGGCGGTGCCCGCAAAACTGGCACTTTGCGGTACACAAACCATGACGTGACAGAGAGGTCGAAATCATCAAATCTATGCTTGCCACTCAATTTATTCTAATACTATGCACGATAAAAGGTAGAAAGAAACCTATAAACCCTCGAACTTGCGCCGGAACGCAATCACAGTCGTCAATTCCGTCGACCTGTCTGATCGCAGTTTTTTCTAGCAAGAACAGCGCCGACACCTGCTAAATCGCATCCCCGCGAGCCAAAAGTTGAGTTGTATCATCTATATGACATATAAAAGCTATTTACTGAGTTTGGCCAGCTAACTCTTCCGCAAACGTAAACTGCATGCATGGGCGCAAGCCGCCATGGCTAGGTCGTGCATTTCCGGAACGCACGTTTCACGGGAAAAAGTACCCTTACCACCTGTACTTTGACCGTACATTTGACCGCTCATACCAAATCCAAAAAAATCCCAAAAATATGTCCAAGAAAGATCTTTTCACGTAGTATTTGAATAAATTTTGAGAGAATTTTTTTGTCAAACATTCTGACCGGGGCGAATTTTCTACGAAACCCAAAAACTCGATCCTCTGGAGAGGACTGAGTTCAACTCAGTTCTCTCCATAGGACTGGATACAAACGACGTGTTAACAAACAATTGCTCACACCACATTGGACCGCAATGCATTGATCAAGAAATATCAAGGAGACAACCAGCGCATGCGCAGGCCAGAAATCGAGAGATGCGTTGATCAAGAAATATAATTGTCTCCTTTCAAGTCATGTGCAGTATTTTTGCTAAGGGGTGGGGGGGTTCCGGTAATTCCGGTAAGGGTCCCGGCCGAGGCCGCGAAGCGGCCGAGGCCGGGGGGGGAGGTCCGGGGGGGGCGGAGCCCCCCCCGGATGGTGGCGATTTTTTTTTTTTAACAAAATCCCAATAGGATTTCTTATACAGTTATATAATTTATCCTAAACTCTGAAGCCTTGCCATAGGCCCCTAGTGGGCTGCTTGTGCCCTGATTCTCATACCGGGGTATACGCAGCCGGCAGCCGGCAGCCCTACTAAGACACGCGACGATGATAACTTAGCATGCATACAAGCATGTGCACATGGTAACAATAGGAGGCTACAAAACATAGTACGCATTGCCGGTAGGCAGTGTATAGCTCTCACATTGGCTCACCCATACATGGCGCGGCCTGACTAAGTAAGTTATTAAACATGATGCCGCCTGTTTGCATGCACCCTACACCCCTAGGCCATTGGAAGTTGGAAAAGCTACCTCAGGAGACCCGGGTTCCTCTATAAAAACGAGGACCAGGTTCTTCGTCACCGCTAGGTAGTGCCATCTTGGCTTTCTTTGTATGTTGGTTCCCAGTTTTACCGCCGGGCCGGCGCAGCTTCCTGTCCGTCCATTTCACATGCGCTCGCTTCTAACGTCCCCTTCTAACTCGATGCCTGCCTGCGCCTGGTCTGTAACGACCGTGCCCAAAGCCCGCCGACCGCTTGCACTGCCGGCCAAGGTTAAAATGTCACCGCCTCGTGAGAAATGGTCTTTGAATTTGTAGCCCAGGGGAATCGGGGGCTCTTTCTTCTTTGTCATGATTCGCTTCTCTAGCGCACTATCGAATAATGCAGGATTAGAAAACACGCAAAACAAAGTCAGCTGGCTCGACTGCCGTGAACTTCATCAACGTTTTGCGGCTCAGCACCTTCACATCGTGTTGCGTACCTACTGCAGGTCTGCAGTCTGCAGCGCATTTGTTACCCGGCCCGCTCTACCAGTCTAGTCTACGCATTTGACAGACTGGACTTGCCGGCTGCCCAGTGCTGACCCATTCGTTGTAGGGTCAGAGCTGCACCGCCCCACGCCTTTTGTTACTTGGGTACGGAACATCGATTTACTCACAAGTTGAAGTTGAAACTGTAGCCCGTCCTCAACAGTTACTGTTACTGTAGTACGTCCAACAACAGTCTACAAATCTCTGCTGCCCATTGCGTGGCAACAACAACAGCAACAACATTTGTGCTGGTCAAGCTCACACCGGTATTTTAAGTGGGCAACATGAACGCCAGCTGATGAAGTCGCGAGCAAGCAATGTTGATGTTTGTGCAAAATTGCCTAGCCTTGACGAGCCGTTGCCCATGATTATTTTTTAAATACTGCATCTGAGGGTCAGGCACTACTATTTTATGTTGATCAGTAAGGTGTTACGTCCCAGCCCAGACACCTCTAGCCTGAGCTACGTAGCGAAAGACCCTCCTTGCCGGAATTAGGATTAATTCAAGGTAGCATAATGTAGGTTGCGCTTCACGACGTGAGTCGTGAGATATCTGGCATCACGGCTTGATACCAAGCTAATTTGTACACACTTATAAAGGCTAGCAAGACCAATTACAAATGGATAGTTGCCCCGGGCTCAATGTGTAGGCGTATTCGCACTTATCATTCATCAAACCAAGAGGACGAGACTCTCGTCCTCGGACTAATTTAACCTAGGTTGGTTGCGGCGCAGATGCACACCCAATCCTACTGGACAATCCCATTCACTCATTCCACGTAGGATCCGGGCCGACATCGACCCCCAACTACTGGATCCACGCCTAGAACCATAGACAGACCCAGAACTGGCGCGGCGCCACGGCACCGGCCCCTAAAAGGTCAGCCTAGGACCAAAATAACTAGTCCAATTCACACAATAGCCAATATTCATAAAACTCATAACAACGGCCACAAGGCCTTAGTAATTTATTCCATTGTTACGTCCGTCTAAAAGGGCCGGGACGTAACACTCCTCCCCCCCCACGGGGGTCGGTAGTCCCTACCGTACGAAGATAGGATAAGGAAGCAAAACAAGACTACTATAAGAGTACTATGTCCCGACCTCGGTTCACCCGCAGGTCAGTAATACCAGTTCCTCTAGAGGTTGATACACGTGACCAACCCTGACGTAGTAGCCAGAACTCTGTGGATTGGACCATTCCACGATCCGTCCCAAAAACTGAAATATCTACTCTAGCGTCCGCCGCTGGTGGCCCGCCGCTGCTGCTGGGCCTCAAGGAGAGCCCGTCGCCCCACGGGGGTCATACGACGGGTCATCACCCCGGGGTGCGCACATAAATCCCCCTCGAAGGCGATCTGATATGGGGACGTCTTCTGCCGACCCATCCTGGATAGCTCCACCCACGTACCCCGGGGCCACATGGCCAGGAACCCAGCAAGGTACTGGGGGTGGGTAAAGAGAAGGGTCAGCGCCGACCAATCCACCACCCCACAGCGGTGCTCGCGAACAAACTTCACCCCCATCATAAAAACCTCTGTGCGCACGTGATCCTCGATGATAGTCACCCTTGGAGCCCCTACAATATCAGGCACCACCCGTTCCAGGAAGGCACGCCCTTCCGCTGGGGCCACCTTGGGCGGCGTCACCACGTGCCCCACTCCATCCGCCTGATATCTCCAGTCCCACCAATCCTCGGTACCGAACCGCACAGTGTGCCCCACCGTCTGGGGAAAACGAAGATCGTCGGGTTGCGGTAAGGGCAGTGGAGCCTAGCTGTGGGAAGAAGGTGATTTCTAGTTGTTCCCAGTAGGCACCACGGTCGACCGCGCACCAGGGACCCGCTTGAAACACCAAAGGAGCGGGCAGGTGCATGCCAGGAGGGACCGGGAACAGAGGTCCCTCGAACACCACACACAACTTCTCCGTACGAGGCCCCGGCCCACCATGCCTTACTGCCCTTCCCGGAATCGTCCGTATGAAATCCCCCATCGACCACTCCTCGTGTGAAGACCCCGGAGCCCTGGAAGCTGCCTCGTAGCCCACTGAGGTGGCGACTGACTGATCGCCCTGGCGCCCGAGCTGGTCGAGCATACGCTGTATCAGACCCTGCCCTGATTGCACCGCTGCCACGAGCGTCTCGATGGTTACCACGGGCTCTGCCGGCACCATGACACCCGTCACGCTGGGACCTTCCGCGGCAATCCGTACGTACGGTATGTAGGCACGGTCCCTCCGCGGGAAGGTGCGAGGGTCGATCCGAGGTGGTGGGTCTGCTGGGTCCCTCCGCACTGAGGACGTGACATCGACGATCCGGCTTGGGCAGGCCGGGGACGTGGCTCCAAGGAGACCAGGAAATTAGGCTCCGGTGGAACCACTTCCGTCCGGGAACGAGGCTCCAGGGAGACATGAAAGGTCGGCTCCTCTTGGCCCACCTCTGGCAGAGTGCCCGCGGGGACCACATCAGAGGGCCCCTCTCCGGTCGGCCATTCTGTCCTAGCCGCCACGGTCTCCGTCGCATCCGTTCGCGGTCGCCGGCTCTCTCGCTCTCGCTCCAACTCCAGCGCGGAGTTCCACGTGCGCTCCCAGTGACGAGCCTTCGGGCGACGAGGTGGTGGTGACGCTCGGCGAGCGGTTCGTACCTCGGTCCCTGAGTCCGAGCGGGAACGCGAGCGGGAGGGCGGTGATGGCAAGCGACGACCTGTCGGCCGCTCCGAAGCACGTCGAGAAGCGGTTTGACTGCCCCCACCCCATCCGGTAGCCCTCGGAAGACTCCGCGTCTCACGCCCGGGAGGTCGCCCCCAGCCCGTCGCCGGCGGTGGCGCCTCATAACGCGGCACAGGACGGGTTCCTGCGCCGCTCCCCTGGGAGCCCCGAGAGGGCGGATCCCGCGGAGGGGAACGAGAGGGAGGGCGTGGAGGATGGTCGTCGGAATCAGAGTCATACCCCTCACTCCCATCGTCCTGGTCCTCATCATCCATGGCCACTATGCGATCCAGAGCCTGCCGTAACGAATACTGCCCCTCGCGCAGACATTTTTCGCCCCGTATCGCCCCCTCCATCGGAAGGTACCGGGGAAAGTATTGTACCAGCAGTTTCCGCACTGCGGGTGGGAGTAGGAGGAGCAAAAGCCGTGGAAATGCCAGACCCGCTTCCAGCGTGTTCATGCACGCGTGACAAGAACACTCCCGCTCATGGGTTTCCCACTCCGTGCCGACCACCACGCCGTTGTGCGCTGCAGTGCGGGTCTCGATCTTGAACCCCACGTTGCGCCGCACGAACCCCCGAAAAGTATCCAAATACTCAGGGCCGACCCGCGCCATAATGGAATCAGCGCGGAGGTCCGAAGGCATCCGGTTACGGCGCCGACGTCGGCGTTCCAACAAGGCTTCACCCTCCCGACCATACAGGGGTCACCCGCAGTATCGCAACAAGAATCGCAACTACGCAACTTTCCAGGAGGACCAAAAAACACTTTTGTTGCGATTCTTGCGAGGACCGATTTGGACGAAAAGTTGCGAAACGGCAAACGCGTGGTATCGCAACTAAAGATACACCCCGACGTGAAGTATGTCACTCCTTGGCTGACCGGCGCGAAGAATCAACCGAACTGAAATGAGCGGCGTCAGAAGCAGCAGGCTTAGCAGGGATTAACTACTGGCTATATTTGGAATAAACGTACACCTATTTACCTGGAAATGAGCGGCGTCAGAAAAATGCTATAGCCGCAGTCGCGCAACATCTAATTATGCGCACATTATCTCGGGCTGGTTTTTACTGCGTCTACACGCGTTAATCATCACGGGGGTGACGATGAAAGGCAGCACTTGTTATTAGCTTCTGTATCATTGAATTTTTCGCAACCAGTAGTTTTCGTATGATGTATTTCGCGTATTGCATCATCGTTCAGGGCCAGGAAAGTCTCGACGCCGTGATGAGATTGCCTTTCTGTCATGAGATTGCTAGCTTTCCGCTAGCCTTCTTTTTGCGGTTTCGGCATGGCGCAGTTTAGTGTACCTGCGGATACCGTCAACAAGGTAAAGTCGTTATATCATTCGGTAAGTAATCTCGGACACGTTGTTGAAGGTTTGTGGTGTTAAGTTCGCTAACTTACTACTCCTGTGTACTAGTTTGTGGTTGTGGTTTTGTACAACCGTCGTCGTAAGATTTTCATCAGTTTTGTTCATGATTAGCTGCGTCTGTACCTAATTTTCTAGAATGACGATTGATTTAACATCTAAAGGAGTTGTAGATGGTAGCACGATGGTTTCTATTGCCTAAATTCTTCAGGAAAGATGGTATCATGGCCAGTTTTTTGTCAGCCTTTTGGCTTTGCTAGTAAAGGACGCCTGTGCAGTTGTGCAGTCCGTGCAACATCTATGGAGGCCCCAGTGCCTTGCTGACGTAGAAAAGAAGTTCGATGCAGTGTTTGTATATTTTCATCCTAGGCATGCAAATGGAGGTCATTTCTCATGTTCTGGATGCATGGGTAACACCGCCCCTTGCACCCCCTTGCTACGTGTGCATTTGGGCCTTGGTTTGTGAAGACGTCCAATATTGCATTATCACTTAACATTGCATTGTAAGTGTCTTTTTTATCGCACCCGTGCACCCCCCTGAGATTAGTGCTGTATTTAGCACCCATAGGACATATAGGACATTGCAACATGACTAATGACATGACCCCGAAGTAACTCCCTATATGCGTGTGCTTTGGTCCCAGTATGGACACTAGATTGTTATCAGGCTGGTTTCTGGACATTATCATGCAAGGTGCAACCAGCCATAATTAGGGGTAGAGTTACACACTGGTCATCCAAGGGCTAAGTGCAGGCCAGCACGCGGTAAAATGGTGACTGTGCATTAATATTAAAAAATTAAATTACGACACGCAGACGCTACGCGTTGATCAGGCGTCGCGTGACCGCCATATACGTTGTCGCGTATATTACATCCTCAATGATGTGGAGGCGGAGATGGAATGAGTATCTATAATGTAACCTTGAGTGACAGGGTTGCTGGCACCACGGCCCGAATCACTGTTATTACACTTGTACTGAATTGGGTCACATGCATACCCCCACCGACTTGGGGTTGGTATCCTTTATATATCCTGCCATGGACTGGAATCGTTGTCTCCTTGAATACATGTATAACTCACATGGGTCAGGGGGCCTGCCCATATTCACCACTATATTAATCCCTAAAAGGTGCTTACATTGTCCTCGGTCGCATTCATGCATGCATTCGCGTATCCATGCATGCAATCACTTCCATCCCTGCAAGCATTCACGCATCCATGCATGCAAACACCATCCATCCACGCAAGCATTCACGTATCCATGCATGCAAACACCATCCACCCATGCAAGCATTCACACATTCATGCATGCAAACACCATCCATCCATGCTAGCATTCACGTATCCATGCATGCAAACACCACCCATCCGTGCAAGCATTCACGTATCCATGCATGCAAACACCATCCACCCAGGCAAGCATTCACGTATCCATGCATGCAAACACCACCCATCCGTGCAAGCATTCACGCATCCATGCATGCAAACACCATCCACCCATGCAAGCATTCACGTATCCATGCATGCAAACACCATCCACCCCAAGCTTTCAGGTATCCATGCATGCAAACACCACCCATCCATGCATGCAAACACCATCCACCCATGCAAGCATTCACACATTCATGCATGCAAACACCATCCATCCCTGCAAGCATTTACGTATCCATGCATGCAAACACCACCCATCCCTGCAAGCATTCACGTATCCATGCATGCAAACACCATCCATCCCTGCAAGCATTCACGTATCCACGCATGCAAACACCATCCATCCCTGCAAGCATTAATGCAATATCGATTCGGGTAATTAGCACCCATCCTGCGAGCATCCATGCAATTACCACCCATCCTGCGAACATTCACGTGCAATCCATGCATGCAGACACCGCCATCCATTCGATGCAAGCATTCACGTTTCCATGCAGCCACCCATCCTCGGCCCGCAGCATCATGGTGAACACAGCATTTCCCTTGCCCGGCCTGCGGCCGGACTGTAACACTGGACTGTCTCACCGCTTTAACAAAGACGGTTCAGGGCGATATATGTAGTCGCCTCAAAGTTGCACCCGCACGGCCAGCAAATGCTGGGCCGCTGCCATCCCCACTTCACAAACACACCCTCTTTCAGAATCTGTCCAGTATTGTTGCCTAATGCATCCCCGTTCGAAAGAGCGACATTATGAAACCACACTGTGAATGAAACAACGCAGTTTGTTTAACATGCCACGGCGCCGACTATACCTCAAGACCATAGCTGTGTAATGTCGGCGGGACAATGACGGGGTAATGACGCGCAATGACGAGACGATGACGCGCGTGATGATTAGGGAACTGTTTGATAACGAAAGGTTAGTGGTTGTAGACTAATTATAGGTCGTTGATTATTCAATGAAGAGGCGGCACACTTTTGTTTTTGTTCATTATTGCACTGACTTCCGCGCGATGAATCCCACTGAACTGAACTGAACACCGCGCGGCAAATCAATCGTCAACGGCGTTAACTATTGCAAGCACATATCGGATCCTGCACGCCGATTGGCGACAATTTATTCCTTCCGGCGCACGTGTACGGCGTACTTTTGGTATACTTGCCAGGTTTGTTGCGATTCTGTTGCATTGCGGAACTCTAGAATTGGTGGGTTTTCAGTTGCGGAACTGGGTGTTGCGATACTCGAGCACGCTCCCATTTTTCATCCAAACATCACTTTTGAAAAGTAAAGGTGCCATGGTGTGCCCATACCTGCCCTTAATCGAAGTGGATGATAAAAAAAATTTTTTTGAGTTGCGATTCTTGTTGCGATACTGCGGGTGACCCCTGTAGTCGCGCAAGAACACTCGGGGATTAAACGTCTCCTCGTGCAGCTCCTTCACTAGCTGCAACGTACGCGTGTCCGGTGCTCCGGGCCTGGACGATGTCTCTTGCCGGCGCTCGCGGCCAGATGAAGGCCCCGTCTGTCCGCCACCATCTCCCGAGCCCCCGGCCCCTGGCGCACCCCCTCGGGCTGCAGGCTCTCCACGAGCTATCTGCGTCCTCACCCCCACTTCTGGTTCTGGGACCTCAGTATCGTCGGGTATATCCATGTCAACCAGATCTCCCTCGCTGGACTCCCCGTCTGCTTCCCGGATTTCCGCGTCTGCAGCCTCCACGGCGCCGACGGAAGTCTGGCCCCTGGGAAGCGCCTCCGCGGCGTCCCCCTGCACAGCCCACACACAAGATGCCAGGGCGTTAGTCGGCGTGTACCTGATACCCAGCTCACACACCACTCTCACCCTACACCCTACCGGATGTGGTCTGCTAACGCAACTGGTGCGTCTTCTTATATGCTTCTAGTAAGCGGGCGCACCCCGCTAACTCAGTAGCGGTGCGCCAGGAGTCCTCAGACTCATGCTGTGCGAATCGCCATCGCACCCGGTATTGTCGCTGGACCCCTCGTCCCCGTTTGACATCCCGGTGTCCCACGATCGCTGCCACCTCGTCCTCCTGTTCCCCCGTGTCCGGATTGAACTCCAGCGGGGCTGGGGGATTGACCCTGCCCTGAATGGTATTCTGGTGATACAACTTGAGCTGGTCACGGTGGAAACGGTTGGACGTGAGGTTCCATGACACTGGATGTCCACCTGGAACATGACATCGTCGAACTTGGTGAGGACCTTGTAGGGACCCAGGAACATGGGACGGAGCTTAGTCTTCAGCTCCTTCTCCACCTTGTGCGAAAATCGCCCGATCTGCGGGCCCTCAACCAGGACCCAATCGCCCACCTCGATGGACGGCGTCCGGTGATCCCGCTTGCCGGCTGTCCTCTCCAGATACCGCTCTGTCGCTGCGCGGTAGCCCTGGACTGCGCTGTTATGCGCCTGGTGCATCCGCTGCAGCAACCGCTCAACCCCTGAAGGGTGTCCTGCTTGACCTGATCCTCTCCAAGTCCGAAGCTCATGAGCAAGTCGAGCGGTGTGAGAGGGTGTCGGCCGGAGTTGAGGAAAAAGGGGGTGAACCCATGGGCGGCCTGGGGGGCATTGTTCAGGGAAAACTCCACCAAGCCCAGAAGTTCTTCCCAATTGCTGCCCACCGTGTCAGTGTAGTGTCGCATGGTCTCTTGCACCGTGCGGTTCAACCGCTCCACCAGGTGCGACGACGAGCTGTGGTAGGCCGTGCCCAGCGACACCTTGGTGCCCAGTCGCTCGAAAAACTCCTGCCAGAATTTGGCCGTGAAGAGCTTGTCGCGGTCAGAGATGAACTGCCGGCTGAGCCCGTGAAACCGAAACACGTGCGTCAGGTATATCTTGGCGCACTCCTCCGCTGTGAGGTCGACCGGACACGGGGCCAGGTGACACATGCGCGTCAGGCGGTCCACGAACACCAAGACCATGCTGTTGCCGCTCTTCGTCTTCTTGAACGGGCCGATGAAGTCCATCATGATAGAATCCCAAGGACCCATAGGATCCGGCAGCGTCTTAGGGACTGCTTGAGAGCCCGTGTTCCTGGGCTTCATGATCTGACACGAGGGGCACTGGCGCACGTACGTCTCGATATACTCCTTCATCCCTGGCCAGTAGAAGTGCTTACGGGCCCGGGGAAGGAGGCGATGGCTTCCTTGATGTCCTCCCAGGAGGGAATCATGGAGCTCGTGAAGCAAGGCAGCCCTACAAAGCTCAGGAACATACAGCCGCCATTCCTCCGGCTGGACAGTCACGAACAGGCGCCCATCCTGGAACTTGCAAGGGTAGGCACCCATCTGCTGGGGATGCGCCCGGATGGCTTCCAGTGCCGCTTCCTCCGTGACCGTGAAACGACTGATCAGCGTCTCCAAGTCCGGCGTGACTGTGAACGCGTCCGCAGCCGGTTCCGCCGCATCCGTACTCGCCTGGTTGACGAATTCTGAGAAGACTGTGGGAGGGCCGAGCGGCTGAAGCTGAAAAATTCCCTGGGGCGGCACCACGTGACTAAGGGGCACGCGCGCCTGCGACCCCTCCCCCTCCCCGGGGGTGTCCACGTCCTCGTGGGCGCTTGGTTGAACCGTCTGCTCCAGGAGGGGTGACAAGTCATCCATGGTGGTGTGCCCAAGATGAAACAGGTGGCGGGCCCGGGGAGACCGTGGTTCCACACCGTAGGCGGTCCCCGGGGCGGCCACTGGTACACAGGTGGTATGCAGCACGTCCATGTCCTCGTAGAACCAATAGTCCGCCCGTCGCGAGAGGGCGTCGGGCACCACATTGTCCGCGCCCTTGACATATATATTGGATCTTGAACGGCGCAAACTGTGACAGGTACTCCATCCACCGCGCCTGGCGGGGCGTCAGGTTGGGCTGCACCAGGAGGTGGGTGAGCGGCCGGTGGTCCGTGTGGATACCAGGCGATGGGGGTCGAGATCCCCCTGCTCACTGATGGCCACCGAAAACTGGGCCCCCAGAGATGATGACGCCACGTGTGGCA
This sequence comes from Mesostigma viride, assembly GCA_009746045.1. NCBI lineage: Eukaryota > Viridiplantae > Streptophyta > Mesostigmatophyceae > Mesostigmatales > Mesostigmataceae > Mesostigma > Mesostigma viride. The sequence goes on along the minus strand of RPFO01000041.1, from coordinate 6,852,765 downwards.
GCTGTAGACTACTGCCAGGAGTTCCTGCTGATGCACTGGATAATTCCGCTCCGCCGGAATCATTGTGCGTGAGATGTACTCGATGGGCTGAAGGCCCTTGCCTTGGTCCTGCAGGAGAACACCCCCGATGGCCACCTTGCTGGCGTCAGTAGCCACGACGAAAGGAAGGGCCGGATCCGGCAGGACAAGGACTGGCGCTGTGGTGAGGTGGCGCTTAAGTGCCTCGAAAGCCTGTTGGCACTGCTCAGCCCAAAGGAACGGGGTACCCTTCTTGAGAAGAGCGTTGATCGGGGCGGCGATGGTGGCAAACCTCGGGATGAACCGCCGGTAGTAGGATGCCAACCCAGGAAACTGCGCACCCCTTTCACGTCCGTAGGGACGGCCATTGCTGGACAGACTCGATCTTCTCCGGGTCGGTCGCGATGCCGTCCGCGGACAGGGTATGGCCCAGAAACGGCACACAGCGACCGGCGCGCACCTTGGCCTTCCGCGCCGACAGGTGCTCGTCTTCCATGATCTGCAGCACTGCGTCAACATCCTCCAGGTGCTCCTCGAACGTCTTGGAGTACACCAGGATGTCGTCCAGATACGCCAGCGCGCACGTGCGCTTGTAGGTCCAGGGCGGGCGCGCCCCCTTCTGCGGGTCCGCCAGTCCTGGAGACCTGCGGCAGTGGGCTGTGCCCATCACCGGACGGAGGATGTCGTTCATCAGCATCTGGAAGGACGCAGGCGAATTACACAGCCCCATTGCCGCCACCCGAAACTGGTAGTGACCGAAGGGCGTAGCGAACGCGGTCTTGTGGCAGTCTTCTGGCGCGATGCGCAGCTGCCAAAACCCGTCCGCACAGTCGATGACGGTGAAACACGTAGCCCCTTGGACACGGTTGAAGATGTCGTCGATCCGCGGTAGAGGATACCGGGACTTGACAGTGATGGCGTTCAGCTTCCGGTAGTCAGTCACCAGACGCCACTTGCCCCCTGGCTTGGGAACGAGCAGCACGCCCGCTGAGAAGGGGCTGTTGCTGGGTTCAATGAGCCCAGCGTCGAGCAGTGAAATGAGGATCTTCTTGAGCTCCACCAGCTCGACTGGGCCCATGCGGTACATGGGAGACACTGTCGGCCCGGAACCCTCCTGGAGCTGGACACGATGTAGCACCGATCGATTGGGAGGGAACTGGGGGGTGCGATCCGCGAAGAGAGTAGCGCGCTTCTCCAGGACGGCGTTGAACCGCGCCAGCTCGTCCGGAGTGAAGCCGGCACCGATCTCATTAAGCATGGCCTGAGTGCTGTCCAGGTCTATCGGTACATCGCATACTCCTTGCCCTTCCGGAGCTGGCGCGCCAGCGTCTTGCTACTCATCAGGATCTGGGACGCTGGTCGAGGCCCGTCCGCCGAGCGCTCGTGTGTAATGTTATGGACCTCAGCGGCCTGTGCCCTGTACTCGCTGTCGGGCACCAGAAGGAACCGTCCGGAACCAAACTACCCGTCGGCGCACACTGATGTCCACATCCTGCTTGTCCAACCAGTCCACTCCAATGATGATGTCGGCAGCGCCCAGCGGCGCAATAGTCGCCACCAGGTCCACCGGCGTGCCCTGCAGCACACCCTTGATGTCTGCTAGGCCCGGCGATTGGTGTCGCCGGCCGTCCGAGTAGGTGACATACACTGCCGTGGTGTGTGGTCGTGGTACCAGGCCCAGCCGGCGCACCAGGGCCTCGTTGATGAAGGACGTGGAGGCACCGGTGTTGACCAGGAACTTCACGTCCATGATCGTTTTCTCCTTCAAATACGGATCAAGGACGGTGGGAGGAACCAGTAACCCTCCGCTGAAAAGAAACAAATGTCGCGAACCTCCTTGAGATGCACGCGCCGCCGGTTGTGTGGACGCGTCTGAGGCCACGTTATTGACGTCTACCTCTACTCTAGTTGACTCCGCGTCTGGACTACCATCTGATTTTTCTACCCTATCCCCTACCCCGGGACCCAAGCCCACGGGTAGGGCTACTACTCCCGAGGAGCGGTGGGACGGGAGGCCGCCTCGCCCGACCGCCCGCCCTCTTCCCCCCGACCCTCCTCCTCTTCGTCAGCCTCCTCCTCGTCGTCATACTCGTAGCCCGCCACTGCATGCGTCTGGCCGGAAGAGGAGGACTGTCGCCGCGCCTCAATCTCGTTGACCGCGCGCAACACGCCCTTGGTAGAGCTGGTCGCGGGTGGTCGCGGCTGCTGGTACTGCGTCGGGACCTGTCTGGCATGCTGCAGGCGAGCCGCACGCTCACCCGCGTTGCGGGGTCGGTCCCGGGGACCGGAGGAGTCGGGGCGGCTGCCGAAGGCTGGACCAGAGAAGCGAACGCTGGGTTCCCCGTCTCCTGCACCACGACTGGCGTGCTTGCCCCGGAGCTTGGGACAGTCGCGCTTGAGGTGCCCCACCTCGCTGCACATGAAGCATCGCGCCTTGCTCGCGTCGATCGCGTTGACACCCTGGTCAGTGTAGCCCTCATCAGGGTCGTCGAGGTACTCGTCCTCCTCCTCGCCGGCGAAATCAGTGGAGTACATCTGATTCACCCGTCGCGGGGGAGCTGGCCTGAAGAAACGGCGCACTGAGGGTGCACGCCCGCGAGCCACCACGTCGGCCACCTGTAGGAGATACCTCTGGATATTCAAGATGTCCCACTCCTCCCAAGGGACCTCGGCGTAGTGCTTGAATACCTCAACCTGCAGCTCGGGACAGAGTGCCTCGATAAACCTGATCTTGTACTCATACCAGGTCATGTCGGTCAGATAGGCGGCGCTGGACTCAAACTTGGACAGAAACTCGCGATATGGGGTGGTCCCCTGGCGCAGCTTGCCGAAGGCGATTCGCTCGTGGAGTACAGCATCTGGGGGCACCAGCTTGCGTCGCACCCGGTCCATCAGCTCCTCCACGGTTTGCGGGTATCAGTGACTGGGACGCGATGCTCTCACAGTTCAAGATGCTCACCACCGAGGGGTCCATGCAGGAGTTAACCACAGCGGGATCAGATCACAGGTGGCCAGCTGCCAGCTGTGGTGATTGCGCCAGATGGTATACTGCTGTTGCCACATGCGTCCCCATTCGTCTACCTCGCGCGGTGTCATGTCCGCGTGCAGCTTGGGTACATTCTTGAAATTGGGCATCGGTGGGGCCTTTACCGCGTTGGTGATGGGCCCACCGACGTCTACGTGGGGGATGGAGCCGAAGGCGGGGGGCTGCGACCGGGGGAGAGATCCGGACCTGGACGGCGTACCATGAGTCCGCCGCACCTGTACTGATGAGGGATGTTCGTACCCCGGGTCATCCAAGGCCACCCTGCTGAAATTAAGGTTGCCAACAGGCGCAGGCGATGGGACCACGCTGCTGTCAAGCACCCGTGGGCGCTGCGGTTGAGGTGCCGGGCGCTGGACGGGCGTATGAGTCTCCTCGCCTCGGGCAGTGACACTGCTCCTGTCCTCCCCTGGTCTGGTCCGTGGTCTATGAGTACCAACGGGCGGGCCCTGCGTAACTGGTTCCTCGTCAACCTCGCCAGTCCCTTCCAGATCGTCGAACTCGCCATCTGCCCCTGGAATCTCCCCATCCTCATCCGAATACCATAGCGCCGTGGGTAACAGGGACGTGCTGCCGAAGGACACTCTGCGTCTGCCCCGGTGTGTGGGGCCCGGTGGAGGTCCCTGGGGACGCCCCCGCCCCGCCCAAGGATGCGATGGCCGCCCGGTGACTGGCTGCTGATAGCGGTAGTGCAGGGTATCTTCATTCTCGTCTCCCTGCTGCTCAGGATCCGGTGGTAGCCATTGTGGTCTCGTCTGGGGTCGTTGTTGCTGCATCCGGGGTTGCCGTTGTTGCCGTTGCTGCTGCTGCTGCTGCTGCTGCTGCTGCTGTGGTTGCTGCTGCTGCTGCTGCTGCTGCCGTTGCTGCTGCTGCTGCTGCTGCTGCTGTTGCTGCTGCTGCTGCTGCTGCCGTTGCTGCTGCTGCTGCGAGTCCCCTTGTAATATCTCTTGGTCACTTCTGTCATCTTCCTGCCCGGTTAAGGCGTCTATAGATTGTCCCCATCCGCTGGGGACCTAGAGCTGGATCGTGGGGAGCCTTCCACAGGTCTCTCCATGACCTCACCTGTACCTGTCTCTACTTGGACGTGCGGTGGTACCTCTAGCCCTTCTGTACCGTGCTCGTGGTTGTCTACAGGTTCTACCTCTCTATTATCTGAATCTCTTTCCCTAGTCTCGTCTTCTGTCTCTCTGGCGTTCCTTGTTTGGTACCGTGTTGGCATGGTGCTCGTACCGGTACCTTACACAGCAGGCAACACCTCCCCAGGAAGAAAGAGAGAGAGAAAGAGCAACCACGTGCTATGGATCTATAGATATAGAACCTAGTATTACTTCCTAGTACTAGTATCCTCTACTGTTTGCTAGGGCCAATGGTCAGCTGAGAGAAGGTAACGGTAACTGCTGTCCCCTCCCCCTGACTGCTGAGCGTGGGTGGCTTGGAGCATTCACGTGTGGTGTGCATCCCCTCAGGCAATGGCATGTGTTCCCTAACAAACCTATCTGCATCTGTAATGTTATCAAACCCTTTCCACTTAGCACTAGAGCCTTGGGACAATATCTTATCTTTAATGTGCTCCTCACAAGGCTTCCAACTGTAGAATATAGCTGGTCTACCCTCATCCCCGTCATGAGCTACTGCATAGTAAGGAAATCCAGACTGTCCACCCTTATTTATTCTGTTACGTCTAGGCATGTTACATCATAGTCTGGCAGCGGCTTGCAAGCAGGAGAGAAAGGGGAATCCCAGGCTACCTCTAAATGCAGTGACCTTAAACAAACGAGGAGAGAGCACGGAGTGTAGCACAGCACACGCCCCCCAGCCTTCCGCGGCAAAGGGGCTATACAATAAATACACGGAGGTAAACACCGTCAACACAGTCGGCAACAGCCAGACGGTATCCACCCCCACAACAGGTAAAACAACGAATGGTCGTCATCCGCAACTTCCATTCGCACCAACGACATTCACAACCTATAGAGGCACAACGTATAACAAGAACCCCCTACGCGTGCGGTTCCGGAGAGAAAGCGAGCACGCCAGCTAGCCTTCCGCAGGCATCGCTTGCAAAGAAAGAATCCTAACTAGGGGACGTACCATATTCGATGACGTTAATCCCTCCTGAGCTGGCCGCCACCCGGTGTCGTTGAAGGCAAGCCCTGCACTAGGAACTCGCTACTGAGAAAACTGAGATTTCCTGAGATTTCCTGAGATTTCCTGAGAAAAAAACTGAGATTTCCTGAGATTTCCTGAGATGTTCCTGAGATTTCCTGAGATTTCCTGAGATTTTCCTGAGATTTCCTGAGATTTCCTGAGAAAGTGACCTGAGATTTCCTGAGATTGGCCTGAGAAAATTGGCTTTTTCTCAGGAAATCTCAGGAAATCTCAGGGCTAAGTGGAAACTGAGATTTTACGTGGACACTGAGATTTTTTTTTCTCAGGCTGAAAATCTCAGGGCATTTTCTCAGGCGCTTAAAATCTCAGGGCATTTTCTCAGGCGCTTAAAATCTCAGGGCATTTTCTCAGGCATGCCATTGCCAGAATTAAATGTGTATTCTAAGAAGCATAACACCATCATGCAATAAATCCAACAATTCATTAATGAATTAAATACGTTATTAGCACATCTTGTGGTATTAGGCGTGGCATTCATGGCATCACGCTGTTTGATAGTAATGAACTTATGTTTCATTGTGGCATTCTGTGACTCATCGTTTCAATACCATCAAAATATAAAACATCAACTCAAAACTGCTCTCATCCTATTTCTGGATTGCTAGCTGATGGCTCATGGCCATATAACAGCTGGCATGCCAGAGCCCAGCAACGGTGGTTTCACTCAATATTGATGTGTACGTCTTCTCGTCGAGCTTGTATGCTCCACGATCTGCATCAAGTAATCCCCCAAAGAAAGAAAGCATACAGAAAGCAAGGAGTTAAATTTACAAACATGATAATAATGCCATATGCAACATGATATTCCAAGAATGATATAGAAGGCGGGCATGCTGCCATGCATTGCGTGACTGCGTGCAGGCGTGCAGCTAGGCGTGCGTGCGTGGGCGAGTGTGTGCAGTTGTGCATGAGTGCGTTTGTGCAGGCGTGCCTTGGCGGGTGGGTTGATGGCTGTGTGCAGGCGTGCGTGCGTGAGTGGGTGCGTGAGAGTGTGCAGCTATGTGTGCGTGTGCGTGCACTTGTGCATGTGTGCGTTTGTGCAGGCGTGCCTTGGTGGGTGGGTTGATGGCTGCGTGCATGCGTGCGTGCAAGGGTAGGTGCGTGGGAGTGTGCAGCTAGGTGTGCGTGCGTGCAGTCGGTGGGCGTGGTGAAGTCTCCGGGGTGTCACTGTGGACATGGGTGGGGCACTGGACTCGTGGGTGATACCGTTGTGGGAGGTGAATTGGGTGGGTACTCGTGGTCTTGGGTATTGTAGAGAGTGTGTGTGTGTGTGTGTTGGACTATTGGGGGGACCCCCCCCCTTTGGCGGGGGTCATGGGGGACATTGTTATGGGTTGATTATGTAGTAGTTGTGAGTCGCAGTTGTAGGTAGCTCGTGCGTAGGTCACAGGTTCGTGTGAGGGTTGGGGATGCTTGGGTTGCGTGGGTGGCTTGGGTATGGTACGTAGGCGGGCTTGCCGGTGGTCGGTGCAGCAGTGTCAGTTATGGTTGAGTGGACAGCTGATTGGTTGCCACGGAGGCCGGGGTGGATGGTTATGCTTCACGTGGATGGTGGGGTGGAGTCATCGTATGTTGGGGCAGCGGGGGGCGGGGTGGGCGGGGTGCAGTGGTGTAGGGGAACCTCGTTGTGGGGCGGTAGGTTTGTTTAGTAGGTGGTTTGTTATGTTGGTGTGGAAGGTGGTGTATGTAATACGGAAGGGTGGTAGTCAGATAGGTTGGTTTGGGGGGACTCAAGGTGGATGGTCGGGTGGGTCATCGGATGGTTTGGGGGAGGAGGGCGGTGTTACGGTGTTGTGGGGGACCTCAGCGTGGGGGCGAGAGTAGTCCGTAGTCAGGTGGGGATGGATAACGGCATGCGGATGTCTGTGACGTATATTTGAGGGTGGGGCGGGTATGGAACAGGCAGGGGAGTGGGGCGAGTGGGAGTTAGCGGGGTGGAGGGTGCTGGCATTGTGGCGGGATGGTTGGAGGCACACGGACACACGTAATGGCAAGAGTAACTGCATGCATAGCAACATTGGACCAGCGGTTCCTAGAACATCTGCAACCCTCAGCATGCAACAACCAACAGCAACTAACAACTGCCGACAGTGACAACGTTAGCAAGATGTGACGCCAAGTCCACTGGAGACCCCGATGTAATTTCAGGTGGTTCCCAGTCCTGCCGTGTACTTCACTTAATTCGGGGCCGCACACTTCGTTTGGTGCAGCAAGGGCTCGTGGCCGGTATGGTGGTAGCCGGTAGGCTTGATTGCCAAGGATATCCGGCGTGGCGGAGGGGCCGCAGGGAGCGAGGCACCATGGAGGAGGCGATGGAGCGATTTAAGAAATGTAGGCAGTAGCCCGGTGCCCAGCAGCAGCGGAAGTGGAAATATTGCTTGACGCGGTGCATGCGGGGGGATGGGTAGGCACTGCCTGCCATCACCCGGACATTTCCTGTTACGGCACAGCCCGCAGTCGGCCATATTGGAGGAGACGGGCCTTGCTGCGAATCGAGGGCGTGATATTGCACGGGAAAAATCATGCCGTGAGTCTCAGGGCGTCTCGCATGGTGACAGCTGCAGCGTGAGGGCCGACAAGCTCGAGATGCAGGTCTCGTCGGTACATGTGGGCCACTGGTGAGGTCGCCAATGTGATGGAGCCCTCTCCATCGTGCCAGTCGGACATCACTCAACAGCCAACAACGATCTTTTGTGCGACCAGCAGCCTCCGACTTCCCGAAGTCCGGACTCCGGACGCAGCGCCCCTCTCCAACGGACTGCACGCGGAAATTTGAAATTCAGCCCGAAGGGCACGCGCCGCGCCAGCTGGCACAGGAAGTGGACGTTGCACGTGAATTGGAGAACGCTGTTAGGAGTGAGAAAACAATGTTTGCCACAAAGTTTTACTTTATTTCACTCAGATAAAAATAAGTCTCAGTCGGCAGCTGGCCGGCTGCTAGTTCCACCACAGGAGTGTGTGAGGTGTGAGGTACTGAGAGAGCAAACAAGGTGCGTAGCTTCGCCTTTTAAACAATTCCAGGCTCAGCTACTGGGTAGCAGTTATGATCTACCTACAACGTGGCCACACCAAACTGGGTCTTTTCTGACTGTGTGGCAGTTACAATCATAACGTGATCTCAAGCCAACCATTCACGACCAAAGTTCAAGGTCAGTCACAGAATGACTGGGTCACTTATGGAACAGAACTTAAACATGCGGCACATGCCCGTCCATGTAGTCCAGAGCTAGCACTAAACTATAAGTACTAGTTTCAGGCAGGTGTGTCGATACTTCTGACAAACGCCACCGTGACAAAGACCAAGGCGATAACGGCAGGTACGCAGCCTTGGCAGCGCCATAATTTTACTTGGACACCATGCGCGGTGCTGTAGGCAGCCATATATATATCATTCACAGTGACTCGATGTAAAGTCGGGTGGTGTAATAGCGACATCACCGGGCTCGCTACGTTTTTTGTAGCGGGCCCGGCACCAACCAAGTGACGTGACTCTTCCAGATGATGATTTGATAACGCAGATGATTTGATAACGCAGTTCAGCATTATCAAACGTGAACGTCAAGCACTCAATCGGCGAGTTTTTCGTGAGGCAGGAAGCGCTCTTCTCTAGGTATTCCTGTGGTTTCGCAGTTCCCTACATCTTGTGAGGTACATAGGGACAGTTTAGGCGAGAATACCAGGCCCTCTCTCTCTCTCTCTCTCTCTCTCTCTCTCTCTCTCTCTCTCTCTCTCTCTCTCTCTCTCTCTCTCTCTCTCTCTCTCTCTCTCTCTCTGTTCACTATCTCACTTTCTCGGTCCAAAAATCAAGCCATCACTCACAAACAGCCACGCGACTGCTGTGCTCTCACGCCGTCTCATTACACACAACTGATTTAGGTAATGCAACGTTGTTGGCGCGTCAAGGCGTCGGGTATTCATCTCACTTAAGATCGTTGTGTGTTCCCTTTGCTGCTTTGCTGGATAACGCATGTTTCCCTTGCATGCAGGCAATCTACCTAACACAACCATGGCGCACACATCGGCCAGCCCAGCATGGCGGGGAGGGCACCTGCGGACACAGATTTTGTAGGCTCTGAGCCCTCGTCACATCGCTGTAGCACTGGACAGTCTCCTGCGGTAAATTTCTAGAAAGTCGTCCATTAATTTCAGCAATGATCGCTGGGACAGCCCTACGCGGATGTTATACTGCATTTGTAAGATGCTTGTGGCTGTGCATCTTGCCCGCCACCCTCGGACTGTGATTGAGTGCACTTCTCCTTCATGTGTTTTGTCAGTACAGTTTGTCATGCTAATGTAATGCAGAAAACCGCAATTCAGGCAGCAAGGTAGCAGCCATGTTGATTTTGATGATGATGATGATGATGACTCGGTTTAGGTGGTCTTTTGAACTTGTTGATTTTAATGAAATAAGTTTACCTGTGCGTGGTGTTGATTTGTCAGTTTGCTACGCCTTTGGTTGTCATGTTGACGTTTGTCATGTTAACATTTGTGGACATTTTGTCATGTTAACAATTTTTTTGGCCTTCGTTTGTTAACGTCTTGACATTTCTTGACACATCACCTTGGTTTGTCAGTGTATTGACATTTTTTTCCGTGTTGATATGTTGATATTTCAAAGATTGTCAAGGTTTTGTCAACCTTTCAACATTCTGTCAAGGTTTGTCAAGCCTTTGATGTTGTCATGTCAAGCTTTTGTCAAGTTCTGTCAAGGTTTGTCAAGGTCATGGCAGTTGATATGTCAAGAATCTATATTACTAATTTGGCAATGTAAGGTAATCCGACACTATTCAGGGCATCACCGAGTACGCGGCCAATCCAGAAGGGGCGGACTGACTGACCACCAATCCGCGCGAAGCTCCCAGCGCACGGAAGAACTGCCAACCAATCCGCGCAAAGCTCCCAGCGAGCGAAGCGAGCGGCCGCTTTAGCGGCCTCCTCTCTGGAGGGCAGCGAAGGAGACCGTCAGTCCGTCACGATTCCTCTCCGGAGTGCAGCGAAGGAGTACGCTTCTACGAACTACAGTATGCGTCTACAGTGGGCAGCGGGCAGTCCCTCCATGGTCTCTCTACCGCCAAAAATTGATTAAAAAAATATTTTTTTTTTGGCTGTGCGAAGCCAGCGGGTCACACTAGAACTATTTGACAATTCTTGACAAACAATTGTCAAAGTTTGTCAACACTCCGTTCCTAGTGTGGCAGCGAGGATGGCATGCCTGCACCAAGGAAGAGGAGGGGTAAGCAGCCTGCAGCAGAAACTGATTCCTCCATCTGCAGCGGCAGTGATAATGGTAGCCAAGAGGATGTGGCTCCACCTAGCAGCGACAGTGATGACCCATGCAGCTACAATGCGTCTGAACCTGCACGGGGAAGCGTGGACGGAGGGGGAGAGGAAGGAGGCAGCCTGCAGCAGAAAATGCTGCTGATTCTGCCCGTGGTGGCGATGGCCGCGAGTATGCGGCTGAACCTACGCGGGGGAATCGTGGGCAGAGGGGGAGAGGGGGTAGGCAGCACAAGAATGTGGCTGAACCTAGCCGGGGCGACCTTGCACCAACGAGGAGAAGTGCAAGGGCGTATGGAAAAGTGAGCTACGCTGAAGCAGATTGTAGCAATTCGTCTAGTGACTGAAATTGATGTTCTTAGCAAACTTGAAGAGCTGTACTCCAACTGCACAAGAAATTATTATAATTTGTAATCAAAGCGATTTCTGGTTGTGTGGTATGAATGCGATTTCTCTGTGTGCATGAGGTTTCTCAGTTTTTCTCAGGCCTTAAGTTTCCCAGATTTTCTCAGTCTCAGATTTTCTCAGGCAGCAACCTGAGAAAAAACCGGGCGCCTGAGAAATTTCGTTCCTGAGAAAAAAAAATCTCAGGCCAGGCGACTTTCTCAGGCTGATCTCAGTTTTTTCTCAGTTTTCTCAGTTTTCTCAGGTGATTTTCTCAGTTTTCCTGAGAAAACTGAGATTTTTCTCAGTTGATCTCAGGAAATCTCAGGAAATCTCAGGACATCTCAGGAAATCTCAGGAAATCTCAGGCAGCCTTCCTGAGAAAACTGAGAAAACTGAGAAAAACTGAGAAAAATCTCAGATCTGAGTTCCTAGTGTGGCCGCCACTAGGTGTCGTTGAAAACAGGAGAGCTGAACGCTATCGTTTACAGCACCTCACCACAGGACTATTGCTAGCCCCGCCGAGTATCCCAGACTGGCCGCCTGCTGCCTAGGTCGTCGTTGAATCCCTTTACGGGCTGGCCGCCGACCAGTCAGCAGTCGTTGAATTCCGGAACCTCTACCTACGTCAAACTCCGCCTTGGTATCCTAATTGGCTCACTAACCCTCTCCGCGAGAGTTAGCTACCCTTTCCAGCACATTTCCTCCGATAACCAGTGTTACGTCCCAGCCCAGACACCTCTAGCCTGAGCTACGTAGCGAAAGACCCTCCTTGCCGGAATTAGGATTAATTCAAGGTAGCATAATGTAGGTTGCGCTTCACGACGTGAGTCGTGAGATATCTGGCATCACGGCTTGATACCAAGCTAATTTGTACACACTTATAAAGGCTAGCAAGACCAATTACAAATGGATAGTTGCCCCGGGCTCAATGTGTAGGCGTATTCGCACTTATCATTCATCAAACCAAGAGGACGAGACTCTCGTCCTCGGACTAATTTAACCTAGGTTGGTTGCGGCGCAGATGCACACCCAATCCTACTGGACAATCCCATTCACTCATTCCACGTAGGATCCGGGCCGAAATCGACCCCCAACTACTGGATCCACGCCTAGAACCATAGACAGACCCAGGACTGGCGCGGCGCCACGGCACCGGCCCCTAAAAGGTCAGCCTAGGACCAAAATAACTAGTCCAATTCACACAATAGCCAATATTCATAAAACTCATAACAACGGCCACAAGGCCTTAGTAATTTATTCCATTGTTACGTCCGACTAAAAGGGCCGGGACGTAACATAAGGTATGTTCTAGCTGCGATCGGACCATCGCGAGATTTCATTCCCTTGGTACCCTGGTTTTTGTCGGGCATTCAGCAGGGCTCTGCTGTGTCGGCGTTTACATTTCGTGGAGGTGTTAGCATGGCAGCAATGTGCAAACTTTTTGTAAATGCCGGGAATAGTCAACCTTTACTAATAGAAATTGATATTGTGTTATAGTCAGTATATAAGTACCGGTTCTGTCTGACGGGGAAACCGGGGAACCCGGCCGGCATTTAAAGCTTCCAGGTCGACCAGGGCAGCCCGGACAAGTCACAATGGCTTATACCGGTCGAACGGGGGGGGTTTCCTGCTTGGCATATAGCATACCGGTCGGCCGGGGGGGGGTTCCTGCTTGGCATATAGCATACCGGTCGGCCGGGGGGGCACCGGTGTTTACCGGAGAATTACCGGTTCCGGTACGTTAGCAAAAACACTGTTTCAAGATAATTGTGTGATTTGTGTCTAGTTATCTCAGTAAGTTAGACAAGTAATATCCTTGAATACTTCTGTGGAACTGAAAGTGGTCAACGAGCAAGAGGCTTTGAGGATGGATGAATAATGCGAACCTTATTATACCATGTTAGATTAGATCACAACAAACGTTCCAGCAATGGCAACCCATACGTCCTAATATCAACGTGCATGTCGAGCATGCTCCACCGTTAGCCTGAAATGGACCAATCAGGTTACAGCATCACAAGGTAAGATTCTTTCGTCCCTCTAACTAGACACGTAACAGAAGAGCACACAAACCAGCCTGGCAGAATCCAGACGTGGAATCACCGAATCTTGATAAGCACTGGAGTCCTAAAGGATCATTTAAGACTTGGCAGAACCGACCAACTAATAACCCCACGTGGATCAGGCCACGACCAATGAGGGTCTAAACAAGTCAGTTGACAAAGGGTCTCCAAATATCTCTGCACGTGGGAAACCTCATAACTAGCTCAATACTTGTCCAAAAGGCCTCAAATAAAATCCCAAACTATTACAAAACTCAGGATGTAACAACAAGTCAGATTTGGTTGTTACATATTGACACGTCAGGCAAATGTGGGTCAGCAAGTATTGACTGTCCTCCCTAATGGTGGCGGTTGCTAGGGAACATCCAGTAATTTTATCCTGAGGGGGGGCACTCAGGGTTCAAGGGAACTCCCACAACAACCTTGGGTTGGTACCACAATGCATGGCACTACCCAACGCCAGCGGCGGCGACGGCCCGGCTAAGGTGGTGGCAGCCCAGAGGAGGCGGCGGGGGCAGCAGCCCGGAGCCGGCGGCGGCAGCGGCGGCCCGAAGGAGGAGGCGGCGGCGGCGGCCCGGAGGAGGCGGTGGCGGCTTGGAGGCGGCAGCGGCCCGGAGGAGGCGGCGGCGGCCCGGAGGCGGCAGCGGCCCGGAGGAGGCGGCGGCGGCGGCGGCGGCCCGGAGGAGGCGGTGGCGGCCAGGAGGCGGCAGCGGCCCGTAGGAGGCGGCGGCGGCGGCCTGGAGGCGGCAGCGGCCCGTAGGAGGCGGCGGCGGCCCGGAGGAGGAGGCGGCGGCGGCCATTGAAACCACCACTCAGTTGGACAGCCTACACGAGCTTTCACTAACAAAGCCTGACATGTCAAACTACCAGTGAAGATTCGCTTTTTGCACCCGAGTGGGTTGAGAGCCCACTACTCGTCTAGCCACTAAATCGGCACATGCCAAACCAGCCACTTCAGGCTGGCTTCAACCATGCTTGAACCACCGTCAACATGAGTGGCTCAACACATGTAGTGAACGTTGGAACTGATGGGAAGCACAGATGTCCACCGGGGGAAGTGATGGTGGCACCACGGCTCCATCGCAAGCAAGGGCCACTAGGCCTACTGTCCACACCATGATGGCTGATTGAGCTTCAAACATTGCCAAGCATTATGATGATGGCACCACTGATATGCCACATCCTTGATGATAAGTGTAGCAATAGTAAATAGTGAATAGTAGCCGGGCCGCAGCAGCAAGAAGATATGTCGCATGCAGCGCCACGTAGGTCCGTCCACCATGCGCCGCACCTGCAAGTGTGTAAACAAGGGCATGGTTGCATGTCTGGGGGTGGCCTTGTACATTTGGGAGGAGTTGGCGCCACATGTATAAGTAACGCAAAGAAACCAAGCACTCAAGTCCATCGTTGAAAGAAAATACACACATGAGATTCAAGGCCACATCTCACGATCATGGAGGCAGCCAACAAGCACTACAATGGACACCACAACTCCAACATTCCATTATAGTGCTTAAAGCCAAACACCGCAAAATGTTCGGGAGCAAGACAATGGCCCGGCACATATGTTTGAGATACTCATATTACACTACGGCAAGAAGATGTTCAATGTTGATACGAAGTTTTATGGCCGAGGAAACGCACCAACTTACAACAAACACAGATGAAATGTAGCCAGGATACACATGTTGTCCCACTTAGGATTGTTAACGTGAAGATGGATGTGCCGGAAAGGATGTAGGCAGCCTGTGGTGCATAGAAGTTGCACCTTCCCTATTGCACTAAGCAAGCGCTGCCATGCTAGCAACATTGCCAGCAAATACCTCCAAATGATCCATGAGGGCATTGACCTCGTGAAGGTGCATCGAGGTTGCAGTTTCATATTCGCTCATGGGAGTTGGGGTTGCGAACAAGCACTGCCAACACTTGGAGCAGACGCGGCATTGCTAGGGCAGTTGCCGTGACCAAGAGAAGCAACGAACCCGCATCGGGCCCGGGCCCGCTTCGAAGTACCCGTAGCCTCACCGACAACGCTTCCACCAAGAGTTGCAGAGACCTTGCGTTTTGACGTCGGTGGCTCGTTGGGATGGTGTGCTCTTTGTTTACGTGGTTGTTTTCCCCGACCACGGGGTGGAGGACCTAAAGGGTTTTCTACCAAGCGAGCAGCACTTCCATCCCCTCCCGGCAATGTCGCATTGTGACTGACCTGACTTTATGGCAGTGTCTTCTGCTGTCAGTATGACTTACAATGCCTGAGAAAATCCGAGCCACAACGACCCTCATGCGCCAAAGAAGCCCATGCCTTCATGTGAGCGAGAATGTCAGTATACGTAGGCTCCGTGCCTTGAGCGACATCCACGTTGACATCATCATCACGGCTGTTCTCAGGGTGTACAGTTACCATCTGTTGGAATTGTAGCTGGCTCTCAATAGTGTCCGGCTTGGGTTGCTTCCACCTATCGCACACCAATTGAATCGGCACCTGCTTGCACTGATGAAGATGCACCTCAACGGCTAAACAATGGCGGCATGGGAGGCCTACAAAGGCTGGAAATTGGCATGTGCACTCCAAAACATGGCCGTCCTCCCCGGTCGTAACCAAACGTTCCTTTTGTGCCTGACCACAGGAATCCAAGCACAGATCAAGCTTCTCCTTCACATTTGAACATTCTCCAACAAAGGAAACCTTGAACACGTTAGCAGTCTCTGACGGCTCAACCCGATAGTGCTGTGATGCGGCAAGCTCTACCGAGAACCGGGTGCAACGGCGTGGTGGCCAGGAAGTCGTTTTTACGCCACGTTCAAAATCATCGTTCATAAACACTTTACGCGGCCGCCTTGGCATGGTATGGCCCACAGGCCGCCATCTTGACCCACAAACGGTTTTTGCAAGTATGAGCCAGTAGGCTGCTCTTTCCGTTCGTTTAGTCCCTGATCACAATGTTTCCGGCTTATGCCGCCGCGTCTGCAAGCGTTACCCGTATTTATCGGCCCACACCGTTCCTTTCGCAAGCGTTACCCGTATTTATCGACGCGGACCGTAGCCTCTCGTCATTGTCATCTGTCATCGGGTGTTGCCAACACCGGGTGTGATTTCTTAAAACCCGGGAAAAATCATGCCGAGAGTCTCAGAGTGTCTCGCAAGGTGACAGCTGCTCTCGGGGGAGTATCGGATGTACTGAATATATTATCCGGCCCGCGGCCGCTATACAATCTCAGTGGGAATCAAGAACAACAACAACAACAATCTTTTCTGGCCATGACCGGCGTTGAGTTGACTAACTGACAGACTGACGTTGTTGTAACCGTGGACAAAAATCTCGTGGATGCTTCATAGGCCCACAAAGTACCCCTGTGTGAACCGGAGCCCCACCACGGTCTGCGAGGGAGATCTCTGAGACAGTCTCCGTCCAATAAGAAGCATTGGCGCAGTCAAACGTCAAGTCGGTCAACTGCCGTAGCTTCGTGGCTTCTGAAGTTGCGAACTCTGCAGCATTCGTTCAGCATATCTTTCGCTAGTGCAGCCACATCAGACGCTGTCCTCGTGAGCTCCCACGCCGCCAGCGTGCCAGGGTTCGTACACATCCGGAATCATCGCGGTTTCTTTTCGTGGAAGTCGTAATCGTATCTTTGACCAGTCTGGCATATTCCTGCGTACCCCTCCATCGTCCATGACGACACGTTCTGCTTCTTATCAGCACCGGCAGCCTTCGCAGCTGCTGGCCACTCGAAGTTGCCAGTTACATACGATGTGGGCACAACTAGCGATGCTCTCGGAGCAAGAGGGAGGATCCGAACAAATTTAGTACATCGCAATCGGCCGTCATTCGGGAAGTCCGCTGGAACGAACGGCAGGGCAGCCCCGGAAAATTTGAATTTGCTCCTGCCATGCATCTTATGACAACGGCCATACGGCAAGACCTGGCTCAAGTCATCAGATTTAGTACGGAACTCTTCCTAGTTGTGCGATGCAAAAGAAGTCTACGAAAAGGTCAAAGCGAAGTCGCTTAGAGCTCGCTCAGAAGTATACCTTGGCTTGAGAACGTTGGGGGTATGGTAGCTAGTGGGGTATATGCGTGACGCCGCTCGTTCGTAAGTACAAACATCGCGCGCGCGAGCTCATTTATTCGTTCACGAGACGTTCGTCTTCACGGCAAGGCAGTAACGACAGTCGACACAAAAAGGTGTTCTTGTTTCCATACGCAGTTTGACTCCGGAAGTTGCTTTGTTTCGGAAGGTGTTTGAAAAACACAGACCAACGTCACAGTGAGGCAAACGCCTGCTGACGCGCAGGTGCACACGTAAGTAGGCCGGCCAGAAGCCTGTGGTGCACCCCTTCTAGTTCGTTTCTCCGAAGCTCCTCGGGATGCCTTTTTTTGTTTGCAGCAAGAATCGCCGTGTCACATCTTTTCGAGGCAGATAGTTGTCGGGTCCATGCGATGCCCTCTACTCTCCACATTGATCTGTCCTTCCTCCACAAAGTAGGCGCATGGTGGTCGTCACCGTCTAAGCCTGGTCAATGGATAATTTGGAGCCTGTCGATTGTGACGCTTTTTCCTGGTATCATCGCCGTCGTATGCGTCCGAAGTTTTGCCGAGCCGGATTTGAATTCTGAACGGTTTTTAAATTGCTGGCCCACCGTTTGTTTTCCTCGTATGCCTCCACCGACATGAGTTTGAAGAACCGTCACTGCTCTAGCTGGTAGTTTCACCCCTCTCCCCCCCCCAAAAAAAAATAAATGGGCGTCGGCTTTTCTGCGCTCTGTGAGCACCAGATGTGTGCGTGTGTGCTCGTTTAGCTGTGTTGTAGTACCAAAAAGAATGCGTCCATCGTCAGCGAAAGCAACCTTCGAAGCCTGCAAATCTTCCGCCCTGAAGGCTGTTTAGCGGAGCCCGTTCCCTTTCATAGTACTTGGCTTTAACATTGTGGCTCGCAATGTGAACATGTACAGGAAAGAGCTCTCTCAATCATACACATGCTGCCATGGCCTCCCCTGTTGGCAATTCTGTTCCCTCATTCTAACATCTTTTCTTTTCTTTGCTGACGCTTTCAACGCTCCCCCCCCCCTACCCCCTATCTACGTCCCTGGCCGCTCGCCCCCCTCCCCCAGGCGTGTGCTGAGGAATGTCCAGCCCAGATACTTGGACGAGCCGCAGCGAATCCAATCACTAGTGTCTTCTAGGACCAGCTAGCCCACAAAGCCGATTTGTGCGTGTGATGAATACTGCCAGCAAGCGAACGTCAGAGCGAGCCGAGGGAAGTGCCGCCGAGCCCGCCGCCAAGAAAGCCTCGGTGACAGCGGACGGCAAGACACCCGTTGAAGGCCCCAAGCCCGTGACGGATGCCAAGGCCGAGGTGAAGGCCGACCCCAAGGTCGCCGGGATGGTGACGGACGACCGCAAGAAGCGCGGCACGGACGACAAGGCGGCACTGGACGCCAAGGTGGCCAAGGACGGGGAGGAGCTCCCTGGGAAGGCCGCAGAGGAGGAGGCCGGTAAGGAGGGCGGGGATGCTAAGGTGGAAGGGAAGGAGGGTAAAGAGGGAGGCGAGGCCGTCGAGGGCGAGGGTGGAAAGGACAAGGAGGTCGGCGAGCCCACGGATGACAAGGAGGACGCCAAGCTGGCCAATGGGGAGGTCCCTGCAGGCGCGCCCCCGGGCGAGGTGGGCAAGGAGGAGCCAAAGAAGAAGCCCGCAAGCAGCAAGCCCCCAACGATGCGAGCGCCCCTGCAGTGCCGCTTCTGCAAGCGCAACTTCAGCGGGAAGCAGGCGCTGGGGGGGCACATGAAGTCGCACCGGAGAGGTGAGGGGGGCGGGGGCGGTGTGCGAGGCAAAGGGGCAGGCCGGGATGATGGGATGTTTTTCCGGGGGCGGGGTTTCAGGACAAATGCTACCGTTCAATGCAGCCGAGTATCGCAACCAAGTTTAAAATTTGAATACGATACAGGTGACAGAGTGGGTCTGTTTCCCAGTTTTGTTGGCGAGGTGGCGGGGCATTGCCATTCAGGAGCTGTGGGGGGCAGATGCAGTTAATGGTTGTCTTTATTGCCATGGCTGGCGTGGCATTGTTGCCAGGTGGGAACGTGATCGGTACGGGTCTGCACCTGCTTGTTTGATCTCCCTCCCCAGTTCCCATGTTTGCTGACCCCACCGCGTGTGTCTTCCTCCACCCAGCGCATCTGTTGCATCGGACGATGCAAGTAGCAACCATAGCATCCATCCATATCAAGTGGCAATAATAACATTAATCAGTATCAAGAAAGCAACGCCATGTTTTTTAACGTTGTCACTCATCATGCCTCGGCCCCCTTCCCTTCCTCCCCCCCCCCCTTGACAGAGCGCGAGCAAAAGGAGCACCCGCACACCGGCTTCTCCCGCCTCGAGATACGCCCCGAACCCCAGGGACTCGCGGGCGGCGCCGGCCCACCCTGGGACTACCGCGCGATGCCCATGGTCCACGCGGGCGTCCAGCTGCCCCCAGGGATGGTGCACGCGCCCGTCCAGGGTGCCATGTACGGTTCCGGCCCTGGTGCCCCGGCGGGCTCCTATGGAATCCAACGCCACCCCCACGCGGCCGTCGCTGGCGGCCTACACCCCACGCTTCACCAGGGGGGCTACTACTACCAGGTGGATGAGCGGGGGGGGGCGGGCGCGGGACCGTACCAGTTCCACCCCCACGCAGCCAACTCGGCGGGCCACTTTCTGGACATGATGCGCCAGGCGGCGATGCACTATGGGACGTCGTACCCGCCGCTCTTGCCCAGCGGGGCAGCTCAGCCCGGGCCGGCCCCAGCGGGGAGCAAGCCGGCCGCCGGCGCTGCGGGAACGGCCGCGGGGGTGGCCGGGACCGGGGACCAGACAGCACCGGAGGCGGTCGCCGGGACCCTTACAGGTAGTGCCCCGCCGGCCCCCCCCGTGGGGCCCCACCCCGTGGACGCAGGCATGCTCATCCAGCAGCCGTACTTCCAGCCAGGCCTTCCCGGGATGGGCCCCCGCCCGCACCCGATGGCCCTCCTCGCGCCTGGCCAGCCGCAGCCCCCCCCGGGGATGGCCAACATGCAGCAGCTGTACAACGCGGGGCTGATGCGGTTCCCCATGGCCCCGGATGGCACAAAGCCCCCGCTGGACGCCATGCAGCCGCCGCTCCCTATGCACCTTCAGATGGCGGGCATGGACGGGAAGCCCCCTGGCCAGGTGGTCCTGCCCCCTGGCCAGGCGCCCCCGCCGCCCGGGTCGCAGCCGGGGCTCCCCGCAGGGGCGGCTGTGGGGGCGCTCCCGGGGCCGGATGGCCTGGGCGTCGCCGGGGGTGGCCCCCAGCAGCAGCAGCAGCTGCGGCTCATGATGCAGCTGCTGCAGCAGGAGCAGGCGCGTCAGCAGAAGGAGCTTCTCCTGCAGCACCAGCAG
The DNA here is from genome assembly GCA_009746045.1 of Mesostigma viride. Lineage (NCBI taxonomy): Eukaryota > Viridiplantae > Streptophyta > Mesostigmatophyceae > Mesostigmatales > Mesostigmataceae > Mesostigma > Mesostigma viride. The sequence continues at coordinate 6,832,407 of RPFO01000041.1, read as the reverse complement.
CAGCAGGCTCTGCTCCTGCCCCCGCAGATGCAAGCGGCGGCCCTCGCGCAGGCGCAGGCGCAGGCCGTGCGGATGATCCCTCCCCCGATGGCGGGAGGGAAGCCAGGCACACCCCCGACGAGTGTCGAGGGGGGAGCTGCGGCACCCGCGGGGGCGAGCGTCCCTGTGGGGGGGCGGACAAGCCCCACGCCGGCCGATGTCCCGCAGGAGCAGGCGCAGTCGGCGGTGGCGGCCGCGGGCGCTAGTAGCTAATCCTTTTCCTTTGCGCCACCCTTGCCTCGTTGTCCGGTCCGGCCCTGGTGCTGATAACAAGCAAATTCATGAGGGGCCACTTTTCAAGAGCCCTGCTGGGTGGTACCAAGTGGAACAACCAGTCAGTCGTAAGTGAGGCAAGCTCGCTTACAATAGACTACGTGACACGGCCCTTCTCTACAAAGATGAAGTGAGTGCAACCTCACTTCATCTTTGTTCATTCACTTACGAGGTCGCGACCGTGTCAAGTCCGGTTGCTGTGGCCCTGGCTGGTGTCTTTTCCACCAATGGGCTCACTGCGGGTGGAGGCAGGCCGGCGTTGCCTTTTTTAGATTTATGCTAGCTCCAATCGCGTCGACTGTGTAGGAGCTTGTGTTCGTTGGATGGCCTGGGAGACCTCTCCCTCGGTTTTGCCATGTGAGGGGGATGCCCTGGCTGCTGGTCGCACCTTCTGGTGATCCAGGGGATGTTGCCAAGAGATGTGTAGGAGACGTCGTGCTTCTTGTACTTGTTGTAGCCCCTCGCAGCCCCCTACCACGGTAGGGTTTTTCTGCGGTGCCCTTGTGGTGGTGTGCGCCCGTGGCGGGGCGCCCTTTGCCGCACCTGTAACAGTAATGGCAAGGGAGAGAGGATTTTATTCGTTGCCTCGCTGGGGAAGAGCAAGGTCTTGTATCTTTGGGGTCCATTCTGCACCGGAACCATCTGTAAAAAGCTCTTTGACTCCTGCTAGTTTTGCTCGTAGAATAAATGTAGCTCGGGCTGGCCTCACACCTCATTCTACTTCATCCCACGGAAGCCTGTATGTGTAGTAATGAGAATGGCTGGGCGGAGGGTGAGGCTTGTGAGTAGCTGTATTCTATGCAGATGAGCGGCTTTGTTTGATCCACGTGTTTTATGCTTGCCCACCCATTGCACAGACATGCACCGGGATTGCAGTCGGCTGCCTCTTCATTTCTTCTTGCTTGCTTGCTTATCATATATCTGCTGTAATGCTTATTGTCACCATGTAATGAAAACTGCTGCTATCAACCTACAAGTAAGTAAGTAAGTACTTGCGTGTCATGCGCAAGGCATGCCACGGAGTACTATGCTAATCTCATTAGAAAAATAATTACACAAAAGTTTAAACAAATATCGTCTGCATCATCCCCCAACCGTTAAGGGGACGTGGCGCGCCGAATATTTTCCGCGCGAAAAAATTCGCGGCACCGGCCGTACCGTGAAAAGTGGGTGCTCCGTGCGCGCACCACTTGCGGAAGTGGCCATGGCGACTGCGTTTAGGCAAAACTAGCAATGTAGGGCTAGAGAAATGCAAAAAGAAAGAGCAAAGAAAGAGGCCGACAAAACCAGCCAGAGCGGCTTTTAGTCGCAAAACCTCCCTTATCCCTAGCTAACTGACATCATTAAACCCTTATGTTTAGTGGATGCTAGTAAGACGCTAACCGTACAGACCGGGGGTAGAATATCCCGAATCTGCACGGCTAGTATTAAATAATGCGTAGGTTGTTCTTTTCAGGGGCACTGCACCTCACGCCCCGTTCCGCCCGGGTATAATCAACCCAAGCGCGGAACGCACATTTTATTTAATTCATTTTTCAACCATGCACTATATTGCATCTACTAATCACAAAAGCTCTAGCCAAACAGCTACGAGTAAACACTGCGACCTATAAGCCGCTCATCCAGCGGCCTCTTGTTCCCGCATTCACGTATAGAAGAAACTCCGTTCAAAGAACCCCGAATGTTGAAGACGATGATTTAATGATGTTGGGTTGCGGCGGCAAGTGGCTGGTTTACAATATCGCTGCTTTCTTTTACTGCCATCGGCATGGGGGGGAATCTGCATTTTTTGATCGCGCGGAATAAAATAGAATTCGTGATTGCGGCAGTAAATTCTCAGTTTTGGGGGTCTTTTTGACCGTGAAGGATGCATTCTTATCGGTAGCATCGAATTCTTAACCGAACGGGTGCTTTTTGCTACATTTTCGGCCATTCTCGGTAAGTGCATGTACAGGCCTGCGCAGTGCATGTCGGAACCTTCCATGGAAGAACGGCCGTTGTTGCGCGCCTGGGCGAGGGATCTACGAGGGCAAGGTATAGATTTGTGGCGACTGTTATCTGCTATCATTGCCTCCTTCTATGAGCTCAATCGTTCGAAGTTTTTTGCGTTCGTTTTGGTCAGTTTCCGCCAGTTAACTCTCCGTTGCTCGCCGTCGTGTTGACGAATACCTGGCAGCTTTAGCTTGTTTTCGTTGATGTCTTGATCAAATCCGCTTCAGTTTCAGCCGATAGATCCTAGGGAAGGCGTAAGGGATTTCATAGCACGTGTTCTGGCAAGGATGTTGTGCGTATGGACGCTTCTTGTTGTGTGATAGTGACGCACCCTTTCCTCGCAGCGGCATCACAGCGGTCAGAAGCTGAACGGCCGCCACTGGTTTCTTTGCATTTTATCGTGCAGGGAAGGAAGTTTTTTTATCGACGATCATGTTGGAGATATTGCATTTGTGTGACTGCATGTAGATAGCTGCCATCATTGGTTTATTTGAGCTTTCCTTGTTATGATGATGTGACAAGACAGCAATGTGCTGAGCCATGCAACCATGGTTGACATGGTTGACTGCATGCAAGCTTTGTATGCCATGATCTCCTTGGTTCCTTGCCCTCCATAGTTCCAGTTTGTTGCCCATGTCGGGTAGGGCAGTTAAGGAGTTGTTGCTGTGCTGGTAAGCTTGGTTGGCATAACCCTTACATTCTAACCTGGGAGAAACATAGAAAATGCTGGTAATGCATGTTCGTGCCATCATCATTATTGCTATTCACGTACTTAAAAGTCTGGCCATGCTCGAGGGACGGTGAAGGAGTATGAGGTGCGTGGCTACCCCTTTGTACTTCATAACATATTCAGCATGGATTTGATCCATGTTGATGGCATGTAAAGTGTGATTGTGTTTACTTGCTTTCTGAGTGGTCCTTAGCGCCTCGTCAGGTGGTGAGTGGTCGTCTAGGAAACCCATCAGTGCGTGCCACAGTGACCCCCACCAACCTTGAGCATGTGTCGTCATCAGTGTGCTAGAGTTAATTATATGTGCTTTTGATCATAGATTTGCTGAGTTCTTGGCATGAAGTTTACAAGGTAACCTTGAGTAGAGTATAGTGTATGCTCTCTTGGCATGTATGCCTAGCAATCGTGTTGCTATGCTTGCGCTGGCAAGGTTGGCCATGCCGAGGGCAGGTGAGGGCAGATGTGGTGCCTAGCCGTTTGCTTATGTTTTTTGATCGAGTGGGGCATGCCTCCTGGCTTTTTGGATGAAAACAGCATGCCTAAGTGGCCATATACAAAGAAAAAAACCCTTAAGCTTATGTTAAGGTTTTAGCACGCATAACCTTATTACTTGAGCTAGACTTGTCGGAATGACCTGTTTTAAGGGTGTCTGCCACGACGTGATGCAAAGGGAGGGGCAGGGGGACGATGGGGAAGGTAGCAGAGATGATGAGAATGAGGTTGATGATATTCCTTGCCTTGCATGTGCGTCCCCGGATGAAATTGACGGTGTCCCTTTCCTGCTGTGCAGCACATTCGGGTGCAAGGGAGGACTGCATGGGTGCTGCGCTGACCCCCCGTTGACTAAGGAGCCCAAGGGGGATTGGTTTTGCCCTGCCTGCCTTGTGCAGGATGCTTACAAGGGCTGAAATAGTGACAGTTTCTGGTTTAGCGGGCATTTTTGTTCTAACGCGCCAAACGCAATAACTTGAGCTAGACTTGTCGGAATGACCTGGGACTTGGACCACTGCTGTCCCCCTGATAGCCGGATTTTCGCTACATTTTGTTGCCTAATCTGAAGTGTTTATGACATGTTTATTCCCAATGTCCGGTAAAAAAGGGTACTTTTGCGGGGAAATTAATAACTGTTCAAGGTTTTGTCATTTTCATGATGTTAATAGCTCAGCAAGCTACAAACTCAGGGAACTACAGACGCTGCATTTATTTTTGCCAACAAATGAGTGCATGGGCTGGGTATTAATTAATTAATTAATAGACACGTGACTGCGTCACGTGAGCATAAGTCCTCAGTGGGAGGGGAACATGGGATGGAATGGATGGTATAAGCTATCTAGGTCCTATTTACAGGGGTGTGGGCACCGCGGCCCGAAATGGCTGGGGCATACATAGCCCTAATTAGCGTGTTTTTCTATTTATAGCGCAATATGGGCGTATATTAATTAATTAATTAATTAATAGACACGTGACTGCGTCACGTGAGCATAAGTCCTCAGTGGGAGGGGAACATGGGATGGAATGGATGGTGTAAGCTATCTAGGTCCTAGTTACAGGGGTGTGGGCACCGCGGCCCGAATCGCTATGAATGCCATACTTGGCCACACGCGGAGCCCCCACAGGCTTGGGGGTGGTCTCCTTCATCACTACTTGCCATCTATCCTTGCGCACCATCTGCCTCCATATTACAGACAAACCAGGAGGCTGCCCGGGGGTGAGCCCGTCACGTCTAGTGTAGCACATGTCCATGCCGAGTCTATCACGAAAAGTCCACGGGTGGCGGCCCTGCCGCGCGCGGCCTGGGGCACGCCAGGTGAGGACATATCGCCCAGGCTGGGCGGGCTTGGTGCCAGCTAGTCTATCTGATGTATCTACCTGATCTGTGCGGGCCAGGTGCCCGGCTAGGCCCAGGCGCCTGTGCCTAATAATGTGGGAAACATAGGGCAAATCAGCGTACAAATCCTCATTACTAATGTGCAAACCAAAGGGGATGTTAAGGGCCTTGCGCAGCATCTGGGTGACGGCGCCGTCGAGTCGTTGCTCCAGCTCCTGCGTCAGTGTCCACGTCTCGGCGCCGTAGGTCAGGATCGTCAGAATGACGACCTTGAAGAGGTCACGCTTGACGATCCGGGGTAGGGCGGGGTTGCTCCACCAGCGGCGGTGGTCATGGAGGTGCGCCCACGCCATGCCGATCCGTGTCGTCATGCTGTCCTCGCAGTCGGGAAGCCAACTGCCGAGCAGCTTGAAGCGGCCTGAAGGAGGGTAGTTGACCTCGGCATCGTCTAAGAGGCGTAGTGTGGGTGGGGGCCCTGCCATGCCGAGGGCCAGGGCCTCCGTTTAGGGGCTGATTTCTAGACCAACCGCCCGAGCCTCGAGCGCCAGGCAGTCCAGCCAAAGTTGGGCAGACTCCGGCTTCTCGATGAGCGTGATGTCGTCGGCATAAATGAGGTCAGCAAGTAAATTCTGCTTGTTAGTCGGCCCCCCTTCCCCAAGCTCGTTCGTGATCGCTAGGCCAGGGGCACGGCCTGCAATGCTAGCAAAGCGAGCACGTGCCTGGCGCATAACATAGTCCACTACAATAATAAACAGGTACGGCGACAGGACGCAACCCTGCCAGACGCCGGTCTGCAGTGGGCATGGCGGGGTAATGCCGTGTTGAGTGCGCACCGAAGTGGTCGACCCCTCATACAGCGTGCGGATGACGGTAATCAGGGGCGTATATGTGGGGGTAGTACCCCCAACAAGTGCATGGACAACTCACTAGAGATGTTATTTAGTGCCCCCAATCATAATTTAGCATGGTGCAACTGAAATTCAAGTGATATTAGCATGGGTCAAGTTTTAAGGTTTTTGGGGTGCCACCTCCCACTACTAACTGCACTAGATGGGGATGTAATCCTCATCCGAGCTGTCCTCTACTGTAATGGCAGACAAGGCGGTAGTGTAGCGGCTATCCTCAGGACCAATAACCTCCACCTGCGGACTTCTACCCTGGCTAGCAATGGGCCGCGGGGCCTGTGGGGAGAAAACAGGAGCATACCCCTCAGGAAGGTGCTTATCGCAGATGGCAGCCCATTTCTCCTTGTCAATCATGCGGGCGCGGAGTATGGATAGTCCCAGAAGCCCTGCATCTTCAAGCAGTTGTGTCACATAGGTCCGGGTCGCGCTGCGCCGGTGCCCGGCGCGCGCAAGTTTGCCAGTGGGTTGCGATGGGGCAAGGGGACCCTGCCATAGGAGGAGGTGTCAACCTTAGTACAAGCTGATAGGGAAAGTCTTGCTGTCTTAAGCTAAGTAAGTAAGTACTTGCGTGTCATGCGCATGGGCATGCCACGGAGTACAATGCTAATTCCAGTAGAAAATTAAATACACGAAAGTTACAATCGGTGTTCTCTGAACGTAGTTTCTTTATAATAGATGAGAATGAACGCCGCTATGTGAGTGGTACTACGGGACGGTGGGCCTTGGGCTGGACCGGTTCCATGAGTTAGAATTAGTTGGCCAGTTTTGTATGGCCATTTCTAGTTCATTAAGTTAAGTAGCAATTAAGTTACTGTTGCTGACGGCTCATGAGGCGAGCCCGGGCTACGCCGCCCTAAAGTGCCATTTGCACGATGTTCTAGGTCTCTTTTTCTTGTAATCGGATGTATGGGGTATGGGTATGGCGGATAACAAGAAATTTAATGCTGCCCTAATCGCGTCAGCCTTTTTGGCTGGTGGTGGCCGATTAGAGATGGCGCGTGACTGACATAGCATGAGCAGTCACGTGACTGTGAAAAAGAAATTAAACATTACCCTCGTCGGTTTTCTCCCCGCAGCTGGGTTCTTGGCCGACGAGAGATTATAAAATACTTCGCGTTTGCCTGCGCGTGGCACCTGTACGGAACTCTGAAACCATGAGTAAGTTTTCCGTGCCACGCTGCAGTGCCTACCGCTTTGCTGCGGAATGTCGCAGCAGGGTTGCAGTACCTGACTGCTGACTGCCGAAGGAAGGGTGGTCGGGTTACTTTTAGTGGGCATTGTGATGGACGACAAATCTGTCGGCCCTCACGTAAGTAGAAAAATATTTACCAGCATCCGCTCTTATGGGTGCGTGAGGTCTCGGAAATGTGGTAGGGACGAATTCCGGAATTATGCAATAATTCGATTCAGACCGAGACTTAAGGGGCCAGTTTAACAGACGGACCTGGGGCGGGCAGGACCAAATATTTTGGCCGGCCCAGTTGCGCTTGCGCTTTATCGGCCGCTGGGGTGTGTGATGAGAGCCTGCTCATCAACTAAAACCTGAAATATGGAAAGTTACTCCCCCAGGTGACAACGTTGACAGTAATCGAGATATGGTGGCAACGGGTGGCGTCTTTCAAGTTGTCGTCACGTCAGGGCGACACTGGTCCTTGAGGGAGGCCGGTTAAACGTGGCGTCTTCTTCCTTGTCTTTGCGTGCACATTCAACACCCTCTTTTACTGGCCGAGGGTGGAAGGCTGGGGGGGGGCCTACGAAGGGTTATCGTGCATGAGGCTCGCTACAGCCGCCGGCGATTGTAATGGTCGTGACCATTGCGGCAGGGCAGCCTCGAGAGCCACTGAGCGAAAGTGGTTGGCAGAGCAGCCCTTTGGTGATAAAGCACCAGGAGAGGGGGGTTGGGTAACGAGAACTACAATCAATCATGAAATGGGTGCAGCGTGGCAGGCTCACTCATGCCGGGTTCTGTAATTGCCCACTTATTGTTTTAATCAAATGTTGGTGGATTGGTAATAGTGGGAATAGAATCGGTGTTCTCTAAACGTAGTTTCTTTATAATAGATGAGAATGAACGCCGCTATGTGAGTGGTACTACGGGACGGTGGGCCTTGGGCTGGACCCGGGTTCCATGAGTTAGAATTAGTTGGCCAGTTTTGTATGGCCACTTCTAGTTCGTTAAGTTAAGTAGCAATTAAGTTACTGTTGCTGACGGCTCTTGAGGCGAGCCCGGGCTACGCCGCCCTAAAGTGCCATTTGCACGATGTTCTAGGTCTCTATTTCTTGTCCCACCACTAGGAGTTAATTTGAAGCCCCCGTAACCTGTCCGGTAACTTCGACGCCCCCGTAACCTGCCCGGTAACTTCGACGGGCCAGGTTACGGGTCCGTATTCGTTGGCGGTTTGGGTTACCGGACCGGTTACGGTACCATTCGGAATATTGGCCCCGAGATTCGGTACGGCCCAGTAACTGGGCCGGTTATGTTTACGGGGGCGTGAACGGCTTCGGTTCAGGTTACGTTGGGGTATACGGGACGGGTCAGGTAGTGGTTACGGCGCCATAGCTGCCCCAATATTAGGTACTGGGGTGGTTACGGAGCCGTTATCGTTAACTGGATCGTAAACCGCGACATAGCTGGCTAGCTACGCATGCACACTGTGGAAGACGTAGAAGACGCGTTAATTGACGACGAAGACATTGGTAATTAAGTCTTTCGCAGTCAGGACAGCTTATGTTGTGTATCGATGGAGGACGCGCGGGCCTGGAAAGCACGCTGGGAGGCAAAGCGCACAGCGGCAACCGCATTCGCAGCAGAATCTCTGGCAGCAAAGGTACGTCGGACCCCTCACAAGACGGCATGGGAATTAATGAATATAGTAGCTGAGAGCGCATATGCGTATATGTCGTCGGCAGGGGATGCTGTCGCAGACTATAGCTTCTCGCAAAGGTTTAAGGGGATTCATAAAACGTATTGTGGCAAGGATGATGTGGGTATGGTTGTGTGCACCCTATCGTCGCAGTTGACCACCCTATCGTCGCAGCGGCATCACAGCGCTCAGAAGCTGAGGGGCCGCCATGCAATGTCCCTGTACATTTTATTGCGCAGATAAGGAAGCGTTGTAGTGAGCACCATGTTGCATGTGTTGCATTCGTTAGACTGCCTGTAGATAGTGGCCACGACTAGTTTATTTGAGGTTACCCTTGTTGTAATGATGTGACAATACTTCAATGTGCTGAGCCAACCATGCTTGATATAATTTACTGCATGCAAGCTGCCATAATACCGTGATCCTGTTGGATGATCCTACTTGGTTCCTTGTCCTCCATTGGCCATGTTTGTTGCCCATGTCAGTTAGCGCAGTTTAGGATGTGTTGTTTTGTTGTTTAGCTGGGTTGGCATAGGCCTTACACTCTAACCCAGGGGAAACAGAGAAAATGCTTGTTAGGCATGTGAATGCTACCATCAGTGTTCACATAGTTGCCATGCACCAAGTGCATTGTCGTGTCTGCCTCATCATCTGCCGGTTCACCATGCGTTGATTTCTGACTTTCCCTTGTTCTAATGATGTGACAATACTTCAATGTGCTGAGCCAACCATGCTTGATATAATTTACTGCATGCAAGCTGCCATAATACCATGATCCTGTTGGATGATCCTACTTGGTTCCTTGTCCTCCATTGGCCATGTTTGTTGCCCATGTCAGTTAGGGCAGTTTAGGATGTGTTGTTTTGTTGTTTAGCTGGGTTGGCATAGGCCTTACACTCTAACCCATGCAGGGGAAACAGAGAAAATGCTTGTTAGGCATGTGAATGCTACCATCAGTGTTCACATAGTTGCCATGCACCAAGTGCATTGTCGTGTCTGCCTCATCATCTGCCGGTTCACCATGCGTTGATTTCTGACTTTCCCTTGTTCTAATGATGTGACAATACTTCAATGTGCTGAGCCAACCATGCTTGATATAATTTACTGCATGCAAGCTGCCATAATACCGTGATCCTGTTGGATGATCCTACTTGGTTCCTTGTCCTCCATTGGCCATGTTTGTTGCCCATGTCAGTTAGGGCAGTTTAGGATGTGTTGTTTTGTTGTTTACCTTGGTTGGCATAGGCCTTACACTCTTACCCAGGGGAAACAAAGAAAATGCTTGTTAGGCATGTGAGTGCTACCATCAGTGTTCACATGGTTGCCATGCACCCAGTGCATTGTCGTGTCTGCCTCAGCATCTGCCGGTTCACCATGCGTTGATTTATGCCTTGTTCCCCCGCTCCGCATTCGTTGGCATTCCGTTTTGGCGTTGCCGTTGAATACAGGTGAGGGAATGCAAAGAACCGCTTGACTTCTCTGCAGCATCAGCAAAGTATGATGTACATGGCAACCCATGGAAGCGTGCGGCGGGGGCAAAATATATGCTACAGGAATTGAGAAAATGGCATCAACAAAATCGCACGCTGTGGAAGAGCCTTAAAGTGGTAAAACAACGCCACAATGGAGGTGTGACCAGTCGGCTTCAGGGAAGAGTAGCGGTGAGTCACTCTCTTATTTTAGTTGGCGGCAATTCATTGCTGTGATGCAGGCTGCCATGCCAGCAGTCTTCCCTAATGTGTATGGTAGGAGTACAAGACTAAGGCAGTTATGTTGCTGGCCTCTGCACTGACCCTCCCGCTACATTGTTGGTAATGTTGCTGCTTGGTTGGCTTTCCTTTGACGTGCATATCGTCCAATTCTGTGATGCAGATTGAACGCCTAAGCAGCCACATCTATATCTGGAGCAAGGCATGAACGGCAGCAGAAAAGAGAGAGGAAGAGAGGGAAAGAGAGGCTGCGGAGAAGCGCGAGGAACAGCTAAGATGCAAGAGGCAACGGGTGGAGGAACATGGCAACGAAGCCAGCGGTAGTGGGAGCTGCGAGCAAGCACGTCAACTGCGGTGGATGCACACGTGGGGGAGGCACATGCGGGGCAAGCATGTGTAGGCCTGCAAATCGTGCCAGGGCCCACCGTGATTGCAATTGCCGAGTTCCTGCTGAAGCGAGCACTGGCCTCCTTTCCGCAGTTGGCAGCCAAGGACGCGACAATCACGCTTGTGGAGAGTTTGTGTAAGGAAGAACCTGGACTCGGCATCGGGCAGTCCAGCGGTGGACCTGCTGAACAACACAGCCTGTGCCCTTGCGAATGCCGCGCTGCAGTTGGTCTCCAACTCCGTCCATCCATGTTGATGGCAAGGTTAGTTGTGCCACATTTTCTTCCTGTTTTGGGTATGACGCATCAATAATTGCCCCTTGTATGTACGGGTGCGGTCGATTGACCTCCCTCCAGCAACATTGCAACATCCGTTACTGACGTCCACTGCGGCGGATGCGTTCCTCCAGCATGTTAGTTGCCTTGTGAGCTGTAATTGTGCAGGGTGTCGTCAGTACATCCGATGAGAAGGATAACAAGGAGCTCAAGTGTCACTGGTGTTGCCTGGTTGATGGCGCGCGTAATATCCATGGGCATCAGCATATGGTCCCAAACACACTCAAACGGCTGGCCGAGTCGCTGGGAGAGGCAGTCCACATGCAGTTGGAGAGGGTGGGTGGGTGGGGTGGCGGGAGGGGGGAGGGAGGGAGGAGGGAGGGAGGGAGGGAGGAGGGAGGGAGGGAGGGAGGGGAGGGAGGGAGGGAGGGAGGGAGGAGGGAGGGAGGGAGGGAGGGAGGGAGGGAGGGAGGGAGGGAGGGAGGAGGGAGGGAGGAGGGAGGGAGGGAGGGAGGGAGGGAGGGAGGGAGGGAGGGAGGGAGGGAGGGAGGGAGGGAGGGAGGGAGGGAGGGGGGGAGGGAGGGAGGGAGGGAGGGAGGGTGGGTGGGTGGTTATGGTGGGTGGATGGGTGCAAGGGTGGTTGCTTATAAGTGAATCGCCAGGTGGCTGGGGGATCGACGGGGTTTGGGAACTCCTAGGTGGGTGCATTGTTGGATGCCTGAGTGAAACTGTTGCATGGGCTGGAGGATTTGCACCGTTGGTTTGTGGCGGGTGGATGTGTAGCTGTGATTAGAAGTGGGTGGGGTGAGCGATGGGGAAGGTAGATGGGTGGGTGGGTGCACGGATATGGGTGGGTGGGTGGTTTTGTAGTTGGGATCGACTCACCTATCGCGGGTGGAGGGCTGTGCATGTTAGGGGTGAGATGGGTGGGTGACTGGCTGAGAGGATGTGGATGTGTGAGGGTGAGTGGGTGCAGGTCGGTGGGTATAAGGGTATGGGGGGAAAGAGTGGTCGAGTGGGAAGGGGCGTGGGTGGGTCAGGGGTGGGCGGCCTGGTGGGCACACATGGGGCCAGCTGGCTGGGTGGTTAGGTGGCTGCGTGGTTTTAGTAATGGGTGCCTGGATAAAAGGATGGGTGAATGCCTCCTTATTGCCTAGGTGGGTAGATTGCATATGTGGCTAGCTGGGTGGGTGGATGTCCCAGTGGGTGGGTATGTGGCTGGGTGCCTGGGTGCACGAGTGGTTAGATAGGTTGGTTTAGTAGGTGCGTGGCTGGCTGGCTGGGTCACCGGGTGGGTGGACCAGTGGGTGGCTGGGTACTCAGGTGCGCAAGTGTATGAGTACTTGTGTGGGTGGGCCAGGTGGATGCATGGGTGGGTGACTGCATGGGTGACTCGGTACGCACAAAGGGCAACGGATATAGACATGGGGATATGCCAATGCCTTGGGGTGAGCATACGTGGATGCCAGGTGACATGTGCCAGCCTGTCGCAGTTATACTATACCTTGGCGTTTGCTTGGCGTGTCGTTGCCAATAATTTCACACAGGACGTACATGGTACGTGTTGGTAGCAATCACATGGCTGTGTTAGTGAGTGATGTTGCATGTATTGTTCAGCTTTCTTTCCCATTTTGCAATGTGCCAAGGTTCTTAAGTAGTTTAGAAGTATGGTGTCATGGGGTATACATCAAGGAGACAACCAGCGCAGGCCAGAAATCGGGAGAATCCGGACCATGGTAGCTCACATGCATGTGCACTGCACATCACACATTTGTGGCATACTCGCAATGTCTACCTTACATCTTGCATTCTGTTAGGAACAGTCGCCACTCAGGCATTCACATGCACCAGGGTTTCGCTCACTGTTTGTGCTGTAGTCATCGTTAAATAAAAAATCTTTACAAAGCCTGGCAATTGTCATAATGTTGGGCTCCTTATGACATGAGATTTTGCACATGAAGTTTTGCGACCATGCTTCAGATGCTTGCATGTTAACGACCAGTTTTGGTTGTAATATGACATGGTGGCTACGGTGCAGGTGCCCTGGTGCACCTAGAGCAGGGGTAGCTTACATTCCCACCCTTGCATGAAGTAGCCTAGAATGTATTAAAAGCCATATGCCCCTTCTCAGGGATATGTGCTACATTTACTCCCAACGGAGTGATGTTGATAACTAATTAATTAATTAATTAATGACATCATATTAATTTTTAAAATCATTATTGATAGCAACACTACCTTGTTAGCATTTGTTACCATTCAGGGCTCCAAATGCCCTGAGGCGTTGTACAAGGTCTGAACAACCGTAATTCATTGTGGCTGTTAAGTTCCAGCTTCGTCGGGCATAATTCATCTAACTATCTAAGTGCAAACGTTGTTTGGAAGGGACTCATTTTGGCCTTAATTAAGGATCTGGAGCAGGAGCACGTATTCCATGGACTGATGGGGGTGGGTGCATTAGAACTGAGCCGCGAAGACTAGCTGATCTCACTCTAATCTTATATACAAAGTTGTCTCCTTGATAATATACAAAGTTGTCTCTCTTAATACAAAATCCTAACTACTCTACTCAGTCACGCACCCCTTCCTCCTGGCGTGGGGGAGGGGGGGCTCTTACATCGCCATGCGTCCAGGCATGATTTGTCTCGCTTCATGTACCATGATTGCCTTTAATTTGACCATTAATTAATTAATTAATTAATTAATTAAGAACATCCATCCATCCATCCATCCATCCATCCATCTGTTACGAGCCGCACCTTCGGCTCTGAAAGACCCTAGTCTAGCGTGGGTTACACCTGAATAAACTCGGAATCTGCTATCCGCCCGGACTACGTGAATGTAGCCCTGAATTCTAGCTAGTATGCGGAATTACTAGCTAGGCCCTGAATGCACAACTAGATAAATTATGCATATACATGGAATGCACGAAGGGCGTTAGTGCAGCCCAGATTTGACCCCTGGTTCGGCAGACGAGTTTTACTCAAGTCGATTTTATTCCAAACCAAAGATAGGAAGCCATTGTCACCTACGACATTTGTCCAAGACGGCGTGCATGCCAGCGGGTCGGCCGGGGGCCGAGCCTCTAGCGCTGCAATTAATATCAGCCGTAGATGCACATAGTATCCGCCAGTCTGGCACCCGGTACCTGGCAGTCCCGGGTACAGACCAGTAACACACCAAACCGAAAGCAAAGCCACGGGTACCTGGGCCGGTTGATGGAATAACTCGGCCAAGTCCCCGAATCTAACATAATAACTATCGAAAGTCTCAAACAATATCAAAATGACTTGCGACTGACCAAACTAATTTATTTTAGGAATTGTTACGCCCAAACATGGGTTAGGGCCGTAACACCATCCATCCATCCATCCATCCATCCATCCATCCATCCATCCCTCCCTCCCTCCCTCCCTCCCTCCCTCCCTCCCTCCCTCCCTCCCTCCTCCCTCCTCCCTCCCTCCCTCCCTCCCTCCCTCCCTCCCTCCCTCCCTCCCTCCCTCCTCCCTCCCTCCCTCCCTCCCTCCCTCCTCCCTCCCTCCCTCCCTCCCTCCCTCCCTCCCTCCCTCCCTCCCTCCCTCCTCCCTCCCTCCCTCCCTCCCTCCCTCCCTCCCTCCCTCCCTCCCTCCCTCCCTCCCTCCCTCCCTCCCTCCCTCCCTCCCTCCCTCCCTCCCTCCCTCCTCCCTCCCTCCCTCCCTCCCTCCCTCCCTCCCTCCCTCCCTCCCTCCCTCCCTCCCTCCTCCCTCCTCCCTCCCTCCCTCCCTCCCTCCCTCCCTCCCTCCCTCCCTCCCTCCCTCCCTCCCTCCCTCCCTCCCTCCCTCCCTCCCTCCCTCCCTCCCTCCCTCCCTCCCTCCCTCCCTCCCTCCCTCCCTCCCTCCCTCCCTCCCTCCCTCCCTCCCTCCCTCCCTCCCTCCCTCCCTCCCTCCCTCCCTCCCTCCCTCCATCCATCCATCCATGATGAAATTTGGTCGGGTAAATTGCAATAGACTCGCCTTTTGATGACGAACACGCCGATCTAATTTTTGGCAGCCATCGCCCTGGATTTCGCAAGTTATCGCCAGCGGCCTGCCCAGCAGATCTCGCTATTTTTCTGCACATTATGGCGGCACCACGCACGTGATCAGTGTGCCTGCGCCCCCTGCCCTCGTCTAGGTGCTATTAAACGTAGCTATGGAGGTCCCCGCATCGTCTTCAGCTCTTGCCGCCGATTCTATTGATGCCCAGATTGCTGCAAACAAAATCGCCCACAACATTGTCGTCGCCAAGAACGCCGCTAACAAGCGATCCAAGACTTCGGAAGCAACTTCGGAAGCAACTCCGATAGCTGCTGAAACCTCCTTGCCGGACGCCATTTCTTACTCATTCTACATGCCAGGCCAGCGTTTGAGCCTGGCAGACATCGATACCTTATTCGCCTACAATGACGCCGCTGTGACAAGCGTGCTGAAGCTCCGCAACGACAACGACGCCCCGATTCGCCACCCTAAGAGCGGCCAGGTTATGGAGGCTGCTTCGGATGAATGGCCTCATTGGGATGAGCGCCAGCGTCGGCTTGCCTGTCTTATTTCGTGCTGCCCTGAACTTGTCGAGCTGCCGGCGACGACCATCGCCAGGCCAGCCCCCGCGACCGATGTTCACGTGCAGCTGCAGGACGTCGCACAGTCTTTTACGACCGTGCAGGGCGACATTAAGGTCCTGACGGAGGCGTCTGCAGCTGCGACGGCACAATTGCTGGAGCTGAAGAAAGCCATGGCAGCCCCCGCCAAAACTACCACGTTTGCCGACGTCACCGGCAAGCAGTTGACCACCATCGTTCAACAGGCGGCCAAGTCTGCAGCTACCGCTGCAGTCACCCAGAGTGCAGTGCAGCAACGCCAGCGCAATATGGTAATCAAAGGCTTCCAGACAGGCGCGGCAGCACATGAGACAGTACACTCACTTGCCGAGGAGCTGCGCGGCCCAGCGTTTCTGGGGAAGATGCAGCTCCAGAACCGTGTTGTCATTGAACGAGCCATTCGGCTGCCAGGCCCTCCGGGCCTGGTCGTCGTCACCATGGCCTCCATGCACGACAAACGCCTCGTGCTGGGAGCAAGTCGTCTGCTCCAGCCCGGCGACTTCAGCCTCGACGAGGACTACACGCCGGCTCAACTGAAGGCGAGGAGCGCGGTGTGGAACAGCACCATCGTCCAGGGGGAGCGGCGTTGCCACCCTCCATCGCCTGACTACGTATGCATTGAGTCGTCCCCCTCTTCTTCCCCCTCTTTTTCAACCGCCACCGGCGGACTGCTTCGGCCACTTGCCGCTTTCTCTTGTCCTGTTTTTGCGCGATGTCAACGGGATTTTCCATGGTGGCTGTACTTTCGCTCGTAATTACGGGTGGTGCATTAAGCGCAGGCTTTCGACCTTCCCTTTCAACACCAAACTACTCCATCATCTTGTGTAAGTTAGGGTCTTAGGGGCAGTGCAGCTTGTCTGGACGATGATTACTCTGATGATTACTCTGATGATTACTCTGATGATTACGCATGATTACGCATGATTACGCATGATTACGCCGGTATTACATAGGAAGGAGTGACTATGTACTCCACCCTATGTACTCCAAGAGTACATAGGGTGGCACACTATGTACTCCAAGATCGAGTACATAGTGTGGAGTACATATGATCCGGGATTTCCGAATAGGGGACTGCCGACGCGGTGAGACACGCCCGTATTACATAGGAAGGAGTGACTATGTACTCCACACTATGTACTCCAAGAGTACATAGGGTGGCACACTATGTACTCCAAGAGTACATAGTGTGGAGTAGATATGATCCGGGATTTCCGAATAGGGGACTGCCGACGCGGTGAGACACGCCCGTATTACATAGGAAGGAGTGACTATGTACTCCACCCTATGTACTCCAAAAGTACATAGGGTGGAGTACATATGATCCGGGATTTCCGAATAGGGGACTGCCGACGCGGTGAGACACGCCCGTATTACATAGGAAGGAGTGACTATGTACTCCACCCTATGTACTCCAAAAGTACATAGGGTGGAGTACATATGATCCGGGATTTCCGAATAGGGGACTGCCGACGCGGTGAGACACGCCCGTATTACGTAGGAAGGAGTGACTATGTACTCCACCCTATGTACTCCAAAAGTACATAGGGTGGAGTACATATGATCCGGGATTTCCGAATAGGGGACTGCCGACGCGGTGAGACACGGCCGTATTACATAGGAAGGAGTGACTATGTACTCCACCCTATGTACTCCAAGAGTACATAGGGTGGCACACTATGTACTCCAAGAGTACATAGGGTGGAGTACATATGATCCGGGATTTCCGAATAGGGGACTGCCGAACTCGAGGCCCCCAGAGTACTAACTAGGCTGACTATGTACTCGAGTCACGACGCAGTGAGATACGCCAAGCCGCCCGAAGCAGATCTCTGCATGCGCCACGTGTAACGAGGGTTCTGCTTGCGAATTCGAATTGCGATGAGCCGTTGCAGACGCGACGCCTAGATGTTTGAATTTCATCAACGAGCCTTGAACGAGCTGGTAAAGTTTGCCTGCCCTTGCATCACCTTGCGCTGGCTATGCCGATTGCAGTCCAGCCGACTGATAGTGGTGAAAGAATAAGCGCCCCCCTAAACCCGCATGCTCACGATGCTTGAAGAAAAAAAAGCAAAAGGCGCACTAGGATGCATGACAAGCCCTTTTGGAGCCCCAGTTTAGCATGATTCGGTCATCCGTTTCCAGCCATCGGCAGCGCCAACTCCGATACAGCTTACTATGGCGTAGTCGGTAGCCAGCTACACCGCTTTTCTTGCCTTTGTTACTACATGCAAACTTCAATTCGTTACATCGTGCGCCTGCGGCATATTTAAGAAAGCGGCTGCAAGCGCACCTTGCTGAGCCAGGTACACAATGTCTTCAGTCAGCGACCGCGTATGCATGCCACGTTTAGTCGCATCGAGTCGCGTAGACAATGCGTTCCGGATTAAATTGTTCACCGTTCAATTGCTCAGCGCTGCCTGAATGCAGCGCGCTTTATTACTGATTCTGTCCTCTTTGCATGCATTGCAGTCGATTGTATGTTATTTTCACGTTGTCCATCTTTCCACTCGCTTTCATTGTTTACCAGATACCAAAAGTCTCCCACGAGGTAGGCGACACTTCAATCTCGCTTATTTTACACCTGGCACACCTGGGCTTCTCTGTATGTGCCGATGCCCATCGTAAGTTGTTGAACGTTTTTTGCCCTCCATGGTTTCCAATTTTACTAGGAGTTCTTAGGAGCTCTCTCTCCATTGACTTCTCTGTCTCTTTTGCTTTGGCCATGCCATGTTAGGTAATGTCTTCCTTGCTGCCATGCTAGCGGGCCCACGTGCTTGTTCCTTGTCAAAGTAGGGAGGCTCGCGGGGTAGGTGGCTGGTCATGCTTGTACCTTATCAAGGGAGGGGCCCACGTAGGGTAGGTGGGTGGGCATGCGTGTACCTTGTCAAGGGAGGGATTCACGTATGGTAGGTGGGTGCACGAGCTTGGTCCTTGTCAAGAGGCACATACGTAGGGTAGGTGAGTGCACGTGCTTGTTACTGGTCAGGGGAGGCATGGATGTGGGGTAGGCATGTGCACGTGCTTATTCCTTGTCAAGGGAGGGACGCACGTAGTGTAGGTGAGTTCATGTGCTTGTTCCTTGTCAAAGGAGGGGTGCACACAGGGTGGGTGGGTGCACGTGCTCGTTCCTTGTCAAGGGAGGCATGCATGTGGGGTAGGCATGTGCACGTGCTTGTTTCATGTCAAGGGAGGGATGCAGGTAGGGTAGGTGGGTGGGCTTGCTTGTTCCTTGTCAAGGGAGGGATGCACGTGCGGTAGATGAGTGCACATGCTTGTTCCTTGTCAAAGGAGGGGGGCATGTGGAGTAGGAATGTGCACATGGTTGTTCCATGTCAAGGGAGGGATGCAGGTAGGGTAGGTGGGTGGGCATGCTTGTACCTTATCAAGGGAGGGGCGGACATCGGGTAGGTGGGTGCACGTGCTTGGTCCTTGCCAAGGGAGGGATTCACGTACGGTAGGTGAGTGCACATGCGTGTTCCTTGTCGAAGGAGGGGGGCACTTAGGGTAGGTGGGTGCACGTGCTTGTTGCTTGTCAAGAGGCACGTACATAGGGTTGGTGGGTGCACGTGCTTGTTCCATGTCACAGGAGGGATGCACGTAGGGTAGGTGGGTGCACGTGCTTGTTACTGGTCAGGGGAGGCATGGATGTGGGGTAGGCATGTGCACGTGCCTATTCCTTGTCAAGGGAGGGACGCGCGTAGTGTAGGTGAGTTCATGTGCTTGTTCCTTGTCAAAGGAGGGGTGCACACAGGGTGGGTGGGTGCACGTGCTCGTTCGATTCTTGTCAAGGGAGGCATGCATGTGGGGTAGGCATGTGCACGTGCTTGTTCCTTGTCAAAGGAGGGGTGCACATAGGGTAGGTGGGTGCACGTGCCCGTTCGATTCTTGTCAAGGGAGGCATGCATGTGGGGTGGGGCATGTGCACGTGCTTGTTCCTTGTCAAGGGAGGGACACAACAGGGTATGTGGGTGGTTTTGCTGGTTCCTTGCCATGGGAGGGACGTAATAGGGTAGGTGAGTGCACGCATCATTTTTTTCCTTATTCTCAGCCCATCAACTAGAACTTTCAGCTGCCAGTCCTCACTAGTCTACGACCGTAACTGCATTCGGGTTCATGTTAAATACGTTGCGTTTTTCTTGGACGGCATGGAAGATGCTGTCATTTTCAAGAGAGGGATGCACGTACGTATTGGTGGTGGTGCACGCATCGTCCCTTTTCTTACTAGTTGCCTGTGTACTAGAAATTTCAACTGCTATTCCTCGCTACCGTATGGCCGTAACTGCATTCGGGGCATTTTGCGTTTTCTATGAGTGCGTGACAGTTGCTGTCTTACTTGGACAAAGGCGGAATGAACTGCAGGCAATCCGGAATGATTAAGACGGGAAGTTGGTCAACTCGCACCAAAAGCGGAGCCGCCATATGGACGGCGGTACCTTTCAAATCAACATGGGCGATTACCCCTGGCCGAGCGGACTTGAGGGTGACAACAGCTTCAAGACGCCACCCTCATCGGCCAAGGTTCTACTGCCGTAACGGCTTAATTTATTACCTAAGATGTTCCGTGAACTTCATGTGCGTCATCTCCACGATTTCATCATGAAGCCCACGTTGACAACATCGGATGGAAGTGATTCGTGCAATTGATTATTAATGACTTCTTAAACATTTTAATGAAATGCCTAATTCAAAAATGCATCTTGAAAAGCACCATATCATGCAAGCCACTCACCATAGCCGGGGTCAATGCATTTTAGAATTCGGGGCCATAACCCGGACAGGCTGCGTTGTAGGCATGGGTTACTATTATTACTGGGGCATAACCGGCCCCGTAACCACCGCAGTAGCCAGGGTCAACTACTGGGCCGTAACTACTGCAGGTTACGGGACGGTTGACGGACCCGTAACCAGGCCAGTAGCCAGGCCCGGTTATCAGAACTGGTCCCGTAACCATGCCGGTAACCCATCCCGGTTCTCAGAACTGGTCCCGTAACCATACCAGTTTACCGCCCGGTAACTTCTACTTGGGCCGTAACCATGACCGTAACCCAGATAGGTTACGGGCATGGTTACGGCTCCGGTAAAAGTTACCGCCCAGTAAACGTTCCGGTAACTATTACCGCCCGGTAACCATTACCGGCCGGTATTTAGTCTGTTGCATTCCGGGTTACCGGCCGGTTACCTGGCCGGTAACCTTAAACGTACATGGTTACTGGCCAGTAACCGCCCCGGTAACCTCAACCGGGGCGTTTACGCCCCGTAAAATTAACTCCTAGTGACCCTCCCTCCCTCTTCTTGTGTTTGTTTCTAGGGTAACGAGAACTACAATCAATCATGAAATGGGTGCAGCGTGGCAGGCTCACTCATTGAATTGAATTGAATTGAATTGTAACATAACTCCGTTGGGAGTATATGTAGCACATAGCCCAGAGAAGGGGCATATGGCCTATCATACATTCTAAGCTACTTCCTGCAAGGGTGGGAATGTAAACAACACTTGCTCTAGGTGCACTAGGGCACCTGCACCACCCAGAGTTTCAAGCAACACCCAGCTAAGGGGAGCCTGTCATAGGTGGGGAAGATCAGCACAGCTATACAAAAGCTAGGGCATGGCTTCTCAGCAGGGAGTGACCCCCTGCATGGGCACGGCATAATTAAATATTAAAGCTAGGGATCATCTGGAGGGTGGCTCATCATAGGCACACATGTACATGACTAAAAAGGCTAGGCTAAGCGGGTATAGTGCCTGTAGTAGGCGGGCATGTACAAGGCCACTGTCTATCTATTCTACACTACTGCTGCTGTATTCCCCTAGGCTGGGGCTGCCGGAGTCGCTGGGGCCGCGGGGGTCGCCTGCCAGGGCTTGTGGCCGACGTACGGATGGCCGCCCCCTTCCAGTACACCGGCTGCCCCGCCTTGGTCTGCCGGAGCTGGAGGTAGGTCGGCCATAGCTCCCGTCGCCGTTGTTGCTGCGCCAGGGTCATTGAAGTCGTCGTCCACGGTGAAGGGAGTGTTCTCGAGCCGCTTGCGGCGTCTGAGGAACGAAACCTTGTCCGCTGGGCTGTCAAAGATGAGAAGAAGCGGAGGCGCCCCTGCCTTACCCCGCGCGCGGGGGAGGCGGTGGGCGGTCAGCTTAATCTCACCAAGGAGGCCCATGCGTGCAAGGATTTTGCTCTCAAACGCACGTGCAAGCTTCTCGGAATTCTCACCTTCCACCAGGTCGAAGTTCTTGAGGATGGCGTTGAGGCTGCGCTTGGAGAGCTCGGCCTCCTCGCGGAGGTCAAGCGTCTGCCGCTGGAGCTGGGCTGCGACGGCGGAGGTGGTGGAGGTGGTATGTTGCTTAAGCATGTCCGCCCAGGTGGTGATGGGAGGCGCATCGCCGGCCAGGCCAGCCGGGGCTGGCTTGGCGGCAATGTCCTTCACCGCCTGGGCGGTGAGGCCTGCGGTGTTCTGCAGAACCTCGATAGCGATGGCGTTGTCCTTAAGACGTTGGTCGATGTCACGGAGCTGGGCGGTGATGGCGTCGGAGGTGGAGGTGGTGGCGGTGGAGGAGGCGAGGAGGGTGGAGGTGGCGGTGGAGATGGTGGAGGTGGCGGTGGAGAGGAGGGGGAGCTCGGCAGTCAGCGTGCCGCCTATGGCCGCCACATCTGCCGCGATGGGGGCCACGTGCTGCTGAGTCGAGGGCCTGAGCGGATGGAGGATTCGGTTAAGGTGGTGGTGAGGGGCTTGGGGGGCCAAAGCTCCCCGATGGAGCGTCCAAGGAGGGAAAAGAGAGCGAATTGCTGGAGGTAGGGGCGGTGGAGGCTGGGAATGGTGTCGAAAGAGGGGATACGAATCCAGCGAGGGTCAAAGAGGCGACCTTGGTTGAAGAGCTGCTTGCAAAGTGCAAGAAGTGAGGCGTGCGTTCCATAGAACACGCAGACCAGGATGCGTTCCTCGGTAAGCGCGTCAAGGAAGCCGGGCTGGCTGGCTTCGGCGGTAAAGTCGAGCTCTACCCAACTCGGCTCGGCAGGGCGACTGCGCTTGGGTTCAGGCGACGCTGCGGGCGAGGCGGGCGCAGCAGGGGGCTGGACGACCACTAGAGCTTGGCTAGTGGCGCCGCTGCCTTCTGGGCCGGTGGGCGAAGCTGCAGCCGGAGCTGCAGACGTATTTTCATTGCTGAGCGCAGCCGCCAGGCTGCGTTGCGTCGAGAGGCGTTTGCTCATCGTATATTGCGTAATTGCTTCGGAAAATTATATCAGCATGTGCGTCGTAGAAAGACGCGTCGATTGTGATATTCACGGCTAAATTCGGTGCTCAAACGTGAAAGTTATGAGCTCCGCCGTCAGCCATGGCTACCTCGTGGCTCGTGCCCACGGAGGCATGTGCCCACGCGCATGTGCGCCCATAATTAAGCTCATGGTAATTTGCAACGAGGGCAGCACGCTTGTCAGGGGGCGGCACGACCAGCTTGCGTCGCCCCACAAGCTTGTAGACCTGGTTGCCCTCCCAGGTATAATTCACAGCCCGGCGCTCCACGCGCTCTTGCTCGGCTTGCCTCTGCGTCGGTGTCCAGTCAGCAGGGGCTGGAGAGGAAGGCAACCCCTGCACCCGCTCGAGAACCCTCCCATCCAGCCACACGTCCCCAGCGCAGCACTCCACCGCAATGGCGTGACTGGCGGCAGCATGCAGCACCACACAGCCCATGCTCGCCGGATCCACCGGCTGCGCAAGCGTGTCTTCAGCCAAAGGAAGAAACATCACGCCCTGGGATGGCGTGAAAGCCGGTGCATGGCCGTACGGGATTGGCGTAGCTCGCAAACTCCGCCACGGCATCACTGCAGAAAAGCCATCGCGACTCGGAATCGCATGGCCCGGCTGCGTTGACAAAGACGACTGAGCCCTGTGGTCCCTGCGCGCCCTGCGCTCGCGCCCGGGCCATCCGGTCCTCTGACGTTGCCAAAGCATAGCGTGATAAGACATCGGCATTGGAATGGTCCACCCCAGCGCGGTGTACAATGGTCATGTTATATTCTTGAATAATCATGGCCCAGCGCGCCAGCTTGCCAGTCAGATTAGCACTTGTCATCAACCACTGCAGTGGCTGATGGACGGTGACCAGCGTGAACTGACGCCCGAACAAGTATGGCCGAAAATGTTTGATGGCCCACACCACGGCCATGCAGAGCCTCGCCCTCATACGATGAGTACTTGGCCTCAGCCGTGTTGTTGCTCCTGCTGGCATACGCCACCACATGTTCCTTGCCATGCACGTCCTTCTGTGCCAACACAGCACCAAGTCCAACCCTGGACCAATCCGTGTCTAGCACAAATGGCTGGGCATAGTCGGGTTGACGGAGTATCGGCGCTGAGGTGAGCTCTGCCTTGATGGTCTCAATGGCGCGTTGCTGCGCCGGACCCCATGCCCAGACTGCACCTTTCTTCAACAGCTCCGTCAGTGGCTTAACCTTGGTGCTGAAGTTGGGGATATAACCTCGGTAATACCCCGCCAGCCCCAGGTAAGCCCGCACACCCGCCACATCCGTGGGCGTTGCCGCGTTGACGATCGCTTCCACCTTGGCCGCTTGTGGAGTTCTGCCGCCAGGAATGATCTGGTGTCCGAGGAAGTCGAGGCTCCGCTGCGCAAACCGACACTTCTCGGGATGCAGCTTTAGGTTGGCTCGCGCCAGTGCCATGCGCACCTGCTCAAGGTGCTGGAGGTGCTGCTCAAATGTCTCACTGCATGAAGATGATCACATCATCAATGTAACACGCAGCGAATGGCATGCCATTCAACACTTGATCCATGGCACGCTGAAAGATGGCACTCGCATTCCTATGCCCGAAAGGCATCCTGACCCACTCATAGAGTCGGTGGCCCCCCCAGAACGCGAGCTTGCGTTGGTCACCCTCCGCCACTTGGATTTGGTGAAACCCACTGCGGAGGTCTAGGGATGAGATGAACTGCACGCGTGGCGATATCCGGTCAAGCACATCGTCCACTCGCGGCATGGGGTACCTGTCCATCGGGGTGTGTGCGTTGAGTTGCCGCAGGTCCGTCGCCATGCGCATCCCAGTCCATTCACCTGTCATCGCATCCTTCTTGGGCGCCACGGCGGTCGCGGCCGCATAGTTGGATGTGGCCGGATGACCGAATGATGCCAGCAGCCTCCAGCTCCTCGCATTGCTGCTGCACAAACTCCAGCTCAGCTTTACTCAGCCGGTGTTGTCGGCGAAACAGTGGCTGATCGGTGTCCAGCGGGACCCGCATCTGCCCACCATTGTAGCATCCCAGCTCTTGACTGCTGAATGCAAACGCGTTATGCGCACCTTCCAGCCACTTGAGCAGCCTCGCACGTTGCTCAGCTGTGAGGACCGTGCTCACAGACGCTCCATTGATGGTTTGCTGCCGGGTCGCTTGGGCTCGAGACATTGTGCACAGCCATGCACTAGGAACTCGGCTGAGAATTTATTCTCAGATTATTCTCAAAAAATTCTCAATATTCTCAAAAATCAACAAAAAGTTGAGAATATTGAGAATATCTGAGAATTTTTGAGAATTTTTTCTGAGAATATTGAGAATAATTGAGAATAAATGAGAATTATTCTCAGTTTATTCTCAGTTTTCTCAGTTTTGTGAGAATAATTGAGAATTTGCCTGAGAATGACTGAAAAAAGCTGAGAATATATTCTCAATATTCTCAGGTCCAATATTCTCAGGGAAACCCAACGACCCGAGAAAACTGAGAATACCACAAGGACCCAAAAAACTGAGAAAAACACAAGGACCCAAAAAACGGAGAAAAACACACTTCAAAACGCATCACATTGTCATGAGCATGGTAGACTTGATTAAATTAAATATATATTAAAAATATAATTACTTACAGCAGAGTGAAATCACTCAAACCAAAGCAAACGCTTGGCAGCTATAAACCGATATACAGAGCCATGTCAAAGCTCTGTACTACCATAAGACCAATGGAAACGCCTAACGGGAGGAACCTAATAGCCCTGCTGCACCGCAAAATCAGCCCGCGTACGGCGGAGCATGATGTCAGCCATGGCCCGAGTCAGCGCCACCGACAATTAAGCGCTGACGCCAATATGACGTCCAGGTCCGCGCCGACCATGGGGCCCGCTGGCCCTCCAGGTCCAGCCGGTCCTCCCGGAGCCGGCAACACTCCTTGAAGAAGGCGGAGGTCAGGGGCCCCATGGCCCCAAACTCCTCCAGGACAAAGGGCACCACACGATGGTGCCCGACGTCGCCGTAGGCCAGGAGCTTGGCCCGCTCCGCCCGGTCCGCCGTGTAACCTGCCGTGAGGGAGGCCCCAGCCACGTGGCTAAGAGCCAAGGGCCGCGCCACCCAAACGTCAATAAGCAGATGCCGGCCACCCCCCTCAAAGTCCAGCACCACGATGTCAGGCCGGTGGTTGGGGGAATAGAAGGCAGCGCCATCCGCATCCGCGGACCGGATGTTCGCGTGGTGGAAAACCGACCGAATCATGGCGAGCACCACCGTCAGGAGGACAGTGTGCAAATACAAATACCAATTCTGATTCTGTTGGCCCCCCATGCAGGCAAGGTAGTGAGTCCCCGTGGGATCCAGCGGCTGCCCACAGCTACCACTTAAATATATATGTTAGCGGGTGTGTAAGGAACACAAATAGCTGAATGAAATAACTTTAGGCCATAGCCTGACCACGGTCATCAAATATCATCCTCAGACCCATTCCTGATAAAATACGTGTAGGAACGGTGCACAGAAACCGTCCATGGGTGTCGTGCGAAATGGACACCCACAAGCATCTCACAAATGCAGTATATGATCATAAAACCAGGCTCAACGGCTCACGTCAAGTCACCATCGTTTACTGAAATGGCCACCAGGGCTGTCCCACCCAGAATTGCTGGAGTAACCGGATGAAAATGACTGTAGCTGGACGGTGACTAGCGCTATGGCAATGTAACGAGGGCCAAGAGCCTACAAATCTGCGTCTGCATGTGGCCTCTCGTCGTGTTGGCGGATGTGCCCACCCTGGCTGTGTGAGGTAGATTGCCTGCATTCAAGGCAAAAATAGATCATCCGGCAAAGCACAAAACGTTACAACACACACACACACACACACACACACACAAAAAAAAAAAAAAAGTGAGAGGAACACCAGACGCATGACATGCCAACGCATTTGCATGACTTGGAAGTCAGTTGTCCATAAGGAGGCGGGGCGATACCACATCAGTTGACTGGCTATCGATCTATCTATGAGTACTGTTTTGGTCTTAGGGCCAAGTGGCGAGCGCGAGCCACCTGGCCACTTCGTGTGTACGGCATGTTTAGGTCGATGCAAACTGTCTGTCTTTCAGACGAAGAATTACTTGCTCCCCTTAAGTGGTAAAGGGCTGGCAGCTTCTGGATGTCCGAAAGGTGCTGTGCCTACCACTAAAGTAGGGAACACATCGCTAAATTCTAACTGAACCCATATATTTCTCCCCCGATGGCTACTTCTGTCCCTGTCCGAGCTAGCTCAGTACTGATTTTATTAATAACTGCTACATAAATCACGACGCTCGACAGTAAGTCTATGCTCTTATTCTTATCAATCGGCCGTTCTTACACTACCGCCATTGCCGGAAAAGTCACATAATCCCGCCTTGGCTGCGTTCCCCCGCGAGGCGGCTGCACCACCTTTGCCCTTCGCAAAACCTTTCTGTTTTCATCGTTTAGCCTCAACGGTAACACCCGCGCAACCACAGGGTCGTCGGTTACTACTAGGTTCGAATATGCAATTTCCCGTCATCCGACCGGCGCGGGATCCAACTGACTGTCTGACTGACGTCATTCGACAGGAATTCGGCAATCGGGAGATTTCTGCAAAAGATTTGACACAAGTAGTTAACGTTCCTAGCAAACGCAATGTGAAGGATATGGTTGCAATGCAGCAATGTGTGAATATGGTTGGAAACGGAGCTTTGTTAAAATTGGATAATGTTACAGCGCTCACACACTTGAGGCTTGTACACGCGCTTGCCAAGTCAAGGCACAACACGTGAGGCGGGCTCGCAAGAGATGCCCAATTGGCACTGGCCTATTGTTTATATACTTGTGCACTGTGCTTGCTAGTCCTGAGCAGCCTAGGAGGCCTGCTCAGTAATAACACCCCCGGTACAGTATTCACTACCTGTACAGCGCCCAGTTCCTATACAGTAGGTCTGCCATACAGGCACAGTGACCACAGAGTACAGTCACCACAGTGATTATTGCATCTGCACCTAGAAGTCCAGGACTAAGCCTGCGGTACCAACAGACCACAGGTTAAGGTTCCTATTTCCTGCGTACGACGTATTAATCCAATACCGTCGTAGGTACAGCACCTAATTCCTGTCAGCCCAGGAATTACTGTCGACCCCATATGTCGTCGGCAAATATTCACGTCCGACTTAGAAGAACAGCCGGCTCGCGCTCGCGCGCGACCGGGAAGTCGGAACGCCATAACTTTCTTGATACTTGTCGGAATGAACTCGTTCCGGTGCCGCTGGAATCGCAGAGATATGCCGAATCAGGATCACGCCAATGCGCTTGGCGTTAACTCCAATCCTTTCTTTTCTTGAGCTGTAGCAGCTCACACAAGTCTACATACAAACACACACAATGGGTACTGGATATCCTCCCCGACTACAAGTCACAACCCGCTGGGCATGACAGTCAGCTTGGATTCCTTATTATATGTACATAGCACCCATACTGGCTCAGGAGCACAAACAAATTACAATGAGTCCCTATCCCTTCACGGGAGGCTCGTTGTGTTACCCATGTACAAGAGGTTGGCCAACTGTGGCAGCCCATAGGTGTTCAGCTAAGAACTTGAGAAGTATGTACAACCTTCAGGACCTTAGGCGAAACCCCACAGATCACCCACAACAGCTCATCAGAAAACATTGCTGACCCCCAGACGGGAGTCGGCGCCGGTCTGCTGCCCCTTATCGAACCAGACACAACATCTACGCGAAGCACATGCAAAACACAAGCTCCTATACTCGTTCCAACCGTGGAAAATCAGGGGACCTGTCGCCACCTCACCAGCATGGTGGATGGGTCAGCCAGTCCGTGAAACTCCGCCTTAAGACGGCACCAGGGAATCGAACCCCGCCCACAAACCACAGATCTGGGGAAACCTCAGACTGAGATGAAAACCCCAGATAGACATCTCTCCATCAGAGACAATGTCAGACATTCCCACACCAGAGACATGTCTCACCCCTCAAGGTGTGCTCAGGATTATGTACAATCAAGCTCCCAGCCTGATATCCAGAGACTTAAGCACCCAGCTCTCAGCTTTTAGACAGATAGACCGACTTGACAGTCAGCATTCATGAGCTTCCTCAGTACATTGTACTGGGCTGGGGCCTTGTGTGGCAGCTTTGTCAATGCATCAGCAGGGTTCTCCTCGCCAGGGATATGCTTCAAGTCAACCAAACTGGCCAACTCCTTCAGCAACAAATAATCCAGGTCCCGGCTCTGGCCAGCTGCTTGTGAACAAACTGGACCATACCCATGCTGTCTGTTAGCAACAACGTCTCCATCTGCAAGGTCCAAGGGGTAACTGAAGCCAGCTCCAGCATTAACTCCTTTATGTACAGGCTGGACTGGATCCCCTCGCATATGGCCCTGCATTCTGCCACATCTGAACTGATACAGACCCTCTTCTGCAGTCTGCTGTACCAGCTGAACAAACTTGCCCTGCTCTGATAAAAAGCAAACAGAGCAGCAGATCTCCCCCTGACCTTGGTAACCTGGCGAGCATCCATGGAACTGTCAACAAAGATCTCCAAGGTGATAGGCTGGGCAAAGTCAATCCCAGACAAAATCAGATCAGGGGTACTCTCCACCAACCGGGCTATGACTCGAGGCTTCTCATCCTCAAGCACCTCATCAGGCATTCTGCTATGGACCATCAAAGACGGACCACAGATGCTGGCAAACCAGGCCCACATGCCTCTCAACTCAGGTCCTGCAGCCTGGGTGATCTTCTCTGGCAAGGCCTTCACAATGGTCTGTTTATAATCTCCTCCAGCCTGAAGCCTGATACTCCACTCCCCGTCCCTCCTGAACAGGGTAGCCTGCATTCCACAGAACACTACAGGCTTGTTGGGCTCCTGCCACAGCTCCTTGCCCAGTGAAAACTTGCCACTGATGACAGGAATAAACTTCTTCAGCCAGGTCGTGGGGGCTAGCAAATGCAGATCATCTCCATGCAAACTAGCATACACTGGCAGACCCTCCCATTGGGCCAGCAGCAAACAGGGATCAACTGAAGACACTCTCAAGCCACACTCACTGATCAGAGCTTCCTGCAGCGTGAGTCTCCAGATGATTGGGCTCGACCTGAGTCCTTCCAGGCCCTTCAGAATAACCAGGAATTGTTGATGCAGCTCCAGCTTCCAGATGGCAGGCACCTCAACACAGTAAGGCTCATCCTGCTTCCACACCCTCCTGGCCACTTCTGGATCAGATTTTAAAAATGCCCTCTTGAAGTCCAGCAGCACTGATGACATAGCTGCTCCCCTGTTCAGCAACCCCACGTAGAGACATAGCAAAATTCTCCATGTGTCGTGTAGCATCCCTGGCGTGTATAGCTCCTCTCCTGGCAGACTCCCCGTGCCGTGATACTCATTCAGGACAGGCCTGACATGGGGCACTGATACCTCATCCACAACCTTCCTCTTCAGCACAAATCTCAAAGCAAGCTTCCTTGATGCTGGGGGACGTCTGTCTGTTGGTGCAGCACACTCAAACTGCAACCACTCCTCCAATGCCTTGGAGAAGGCGAGCTTCCAAGCCTCAAACAAAGTAGGCGAGCTCATCTCTTGGACCAGCTGGTCATATGTCAAAGGAGAGTGTGCAGCAAGGCTCCTGTGAGTTATGCCAATACTGCTGGGGTGCAACACAGCTGGAATCACCAAACTGGCCGCTGGGGGCACCTCCCCTTCATCCCATTTTACACCCTTGACCGGCTTGGCCCTGCACCTGACTGGAAATGTTGTCCTGAAATTTTCTAGGGGAATCATCCCCCAGCCATCTCTTCTCAGAGCTGTAGCTCTGATAGAAATCCCAGGATTGCCCAGAAAATTCTGACCCAAAATCACAGGGCCATCATAGTCCTCTAGGACAAGGAAGGTCACATCCACACCCATGACAGGGGCAGTAACCTCTCCCAACACCCTTAGATGCGTCCTACCACTGAAATCAGACACCCAGGGGCAACTTGGTTCTCCGACCAGCAGTTCTCCTGTATGCTGAGGTCCCATGACAGAAACCTGTGCATTGGTATCTATCTCCATGGCAGCTACCTCAGGTTCATCCAACTGGACAAGCTTGGACACCTTAGGCTCCTTCTTGGCTCTTTGCAAAGCCTGTACAATATCTGATAGACGCACACCCCTAGGCCTGGTGTCGGGCCGTTCCGGAGGTGCAGCCTGTCCGCCTGCTTGCCCAACCACCGTATGTGAAGGTACCCCAGGGGCCGGGCCAGGGTCACCCTGAGGGCTCGATACAGCTGTAGCACCCTGATCAGGAAGCTCCACGTCACCCCCGCCTTGTACACCAGCGGGCACCTGGAAGAGGTCTCCTTGATTACCTCCCCGGGGACGGATCTTTGACCAGGACAGACGGTGCACTGCTTGGGAGCCATCAATGGCCACCCAGCACTTATGGCCAGCGGCTTCTACTCGGGTCACCACCCCATCATGCCAGCTGCCACGTTTCCCTGGAAAGCTTGGTTCCTTCCACACAACAACCTGTTGTCCAACGTTAGGTTCTAGGACACTCCAGCCCTTGTCTTTCTGCCTCAGCTTGAGGAACTTGGCCTCTAGCTTCTCCTTCCATGCCTGCTCAGCATCAGCTGGCAGCATCCTGGTATGCAGCATAAGAGGATTGATGGCAATGTCACCAAAGAACATGGGAGTCCTCAGGTTCAGCCTGTCCTCCACAGAACGTAGCCATGCAGATGTCACAATGGCAGATGACGTCCTTGGAATCCTCTCCACCAGCAGCACAGTCTTGATCTCTTGGATGGCTCTCTCCACCACCCCTTGCTGGCCGTGGCTCTCCCTGGGTGTAATCAGCAACTCTGGAAACTCTGGCAGGTTCTCACAGCACTCAAACTGAATGTCACACTGCAACAACTCCAACCCAGGGTACCTGCTCCTTGTCAACTTCAGAGCAGCAATCAATGTAGGCTTCTCCATGTCAGGCAGGATCTCTAGGGTCTTGTACTTGGTATATCTGTCCACTGCCACCAGCAGCTTCAAACCCCTGATTCTCTGAATATCTACCTGCACATGGCCTGGCTGCAAAATAGGAGTCCTGGCATGAGACTGCTTGGGCTTTCTAGCAACTAGCCTGCACTTGCAAGCTTGAGCAACCTGTTGGCAGATGGAGTACAACTCACTTCCTCCCAGCCGTCTAGCAACTTGCAAAGACTGAGCTGCATGGCCAAACATGGTATGCAACCTTGAGGCAATGTCATACAAGAGAGAAAACCTTTTATTGTCATTATTAGCACTCAAGGTATGTACAGATCCCTTATGTACAGGAGGCACCAGGGTCGTGCCTGTCAGACTGTCTCCAGCCCTATCCTCATCCTGACCATCCTGTGCCAGTCCTGCACGGTCAGAATGCTTCTGAGATCCACCTGGGTCCACATCACCAGGTCCTACCTCAGGCTCAGCACCGCCATGGCGGGCACGTTGGCGAGTAACCACTGCAGCTACAGCTGGCATACTCTCTGTGGTAACCAAGCTTGCCCCATCGTGTCCAATAGGCTCTTTCACTAGAGCATGGGGCTGCCCCTCACTGCTGTCACTAGCAGCTTCATTACACACCCCTGGGGGCACCCTCCAGGGTTCAGGGATGTGTGCAGGCTCAAGTCAATGATCAGCAGCCTTGCCCTTGCCCTTGTCCTGGGATGGACCAGCCTTGTCCTTGCTGCCACCCTGAGCTGGCTTGCTCTGACCTTCCTGCCTCAGGTACGAGGGACACTCATTCCTGAAGTGACCCTTCCCCTGGCAGAAATAACATTCCACCTGACTGATGTCCCGTGAGGTCCCACTGCTGGGCCCAGCCTTGGGAGGACCACCCACCCTCTTGAAGTCAAACTGGGACTGTGGATGTCCCGACTTCGGCGGGGTCCCCCGTCCAGCCCTTCTGTCACGCCCCCTCCTGGACCTTCCTCGACCCCTTGAAGAGGTCTCAGGCCCTCTCGAGGGCGCTGGGCCCCCGTGGCCCGATCCCCTCATGGACTTAACCGTGGGTTCAGTGGCCTCCTCATCACCCTGACGAGGGCGCTTACCACCCACGTACTTGCCGCTGAAACACTCATACAACTGGTCCGTCATGGCTGCCCAGCCATGGACCTGTCGCATGTGGATGGTCACATTATCCATGGTGACCGGATCCAGCTGCAGCGACTTGAGAAAGTCGCCCATGGCCATCCGATCTGCGACGAAGAAGCCCTTGGCCATGGCGTCCTCCCTCAGCTTGACGAAGTCTTCAAAGGCGTGGACCACTAGCTGCCCCTTGATGGGCTTGTAGTCCAGGTATTCTTGCTTCAGGTGGGACCCATCTATGGTCCTCTTGTCACTCAGGAACGACCTGAGTCGCGTCATAAACGCCGCCCAGGTGTCCCCCGCCGCGTGTCGCTCCCGAACAAACTTGAACAGCCGCCTCGCCGACTGCCGTATGTAGGCACTAGACGCCAGGATGCGAAGCTTGTCACCGTTGTATATCTCCGTGTACAAGTTCATGTCCTCTAACATCCTCTCAGCATCCCGGGGCTGCCAATTGTCCTTGATGGACTGAAACTGGCCTAGCACCGCGTACCCCTCAGCCACGTTGGTCGCTTAGGCGCCGCTTGATCTGCGGCTGGCGCGTGCTGCCCGCCCTGCGATCCTTGGCTCTGATTATCTGGCACCTCAGCCTGGTCTCCCAGCGCCTGGCCGTCCCCGCGTCCATCGCGTCCACCGCGTCCATCGCGTCCATCTCGTCCATCCAGCCCAGCGCCGCGCCGCGCGAAGCCCATAAAGCCCGCTTGTTGGTTGATAGCTCCATCCTCCATGATGGCCTCTGTTCAGATCTGCTACAGCCAGCCAAGTGGCCAAGCAGCAATTAAAGCAATATAAGCTACTGAACAAGAAAGGAAAGTGCCAAGTGTTACCACTCAGGCAAGACCACCACGGCTGGCCCCAGGCGCGTCCTGGTTCTCCTTGTCGCTGTCGTCGTCGCTGTCGCTCACCACAATCAGCTCTGGTACCCTGCTACCTGCTGCGCCGTCGTCGACCCGCTGTCGGCCCGCGATGACTGAATCGTCACCGTTGGTAAGTAGACAGGTGACAACCCGTCGTTGGCACCCCGCGGATTGTATCTTGGCACCTCGTGGTCGCCAAGTGTCTCGTCGCCTAGCCCAGCGACACCCCCTGCTCCCACCTCAAGGTCACTATCGTACCCAAGAGGTGCAAACTCTCCCAACGCGTCACACGAACGCGAAGGGGCGGGGCAGTTCCTGAAAAGGAACTCTTACTCGCTCCGGAAACCTGCCGACTCTTGTCGCGCGCTGTCCTCCGGTGATGGCTTCCGCTGTCGCCCCGACCTCTGCAAGCCGCCTGTAGTGCTCCGCTCCGCGTCGTTCACGCCTAACTGGCCCGCTGCAACACCCTCGTCGCCGATGCCGCCTGCGAAAGCACGTGGTACTCCCGCGCCCGCTACTGTCGGTACAAACTCGTGTCGCCCTGCGCCAGCTGCCTCCGCAACCTCGCCTCGCCTTGCCGCCAACTCCGTCCGCACTCGCTCTGCTACTGCTGTAATCACCGTCTGGATGCCGACCAACCCGTGAAGCTCCTGCTCAAGGTCGTCGATGCTCCGGTGCTCCGGAATGACGATGGTTTGTACGTGTCGCAGAATTCGCTCCCAATCTTCGACCTGGTCGTCGACGAATTGCACGAAGCTGCGATTACAGGCGGACGATCTGCAAGCAATAAAGATAGATCCCGAACGACACGACGTAATTCAGGAGAAATCGAACCCCCAGCAGACTGCCGAAACCGGAAATCCTGCTGCCGTTGTTCCTCCTGCACCATTCACCACCGGACGAGCTCCTCGCGTCGTCAACGCTGCACACCGCAACCGGCAACGACCCTCCTGGCCGTTCCGCTGAGACTGGTTGTAATTTGAGTTAACGTTCTTAGCAACGCAATGTGAAGGATATGGTTGCAATGCAGCAATGTGTGAATATGGTTGGAAACGGAGCTTTGTTAAAATCGGATAATGTTACAGCGCTCACACACTTGAGGCTTGTACACGCGCTTGCCAAGTCAAGGCACAACACGTGAGGCGGGCTCGCAAGAGATGCCCATTTGGCACTGGCCTATTGTTTATATACTTGTGCACTGTGCTTGCTAGTCCTGAGCAGCCTAGGAGGCCTGCTCAGTAATAACACCCCGGTACAGTATTCACTACCTGTACAGCGCCCAGTCCTATACAGTAGGTCTGCCATACAGGCACAGTGACCACAGAGTACAGTCACCACAGTGATTATTGCATCTGCACCTAGAAGTCCAGGACTAAGCCTGCGGTACCAACAGACCACAGGTTAAGGTTCCTATTTCCTGCGTACGACGTATTAATCCAATACCGTCGTAGGTACAGCACCTAATTCCTGTCAGCCCAGGAATTACTGTCGACCCCATATGTCGTCGGCAAATATTCACGTCCGACTTAGAAGAACAGCCGGCTCGCGCTCGCGCGCGACCGGGAAGTCGGAACGCCATAACTTTCTTGATACTTGTCGGAATGAACTCGTTCCGGTGCCGCTGGAATCGCAGAGATATGCCGAATCAGGATCACGCCAATGCGCTTGGCGTTAACTCAAGTAGTAACCAGTGGAAGATAGAATTTCATGACTCTACGGAAGATCGCTTGGCTGGAATCACTCGAGACATTCCGCCTGCCGCTGGCAACGGATGTGACCTGTGGCAAGTCGCAACCGTTTTTTTGCGCAAAATTCAAAAAAACGTTTGACGTAGCCGTTGTTCGCAGGCAAGTCCATGCTTACCAGTCAGACCCTCCGCCTACCGCTGGCTACGGAGTACGGATGTGACCTTTCACAAGTCGCAACCGTTTTTTTGCGCAAAATTCAAAAAACGTTTGACTTAGCCGTTGTTCGCAGGCAAGTCCATGCTTAACAGTCAGTGCTGGGGCTAGCGCCGGGCAGTGAGGGCACATAGACGACGCTAGCTCGAGCGCGATGGGGCAACCGAGTTCCATACGTAACCAATGGGTGCAACCACCGAATAACAAGCACTGCAGGTCCGCTAAATGCTGTGGTTTCTGCAGCAAACGCGGCGTATCAGTATAGATGTAGGTGCACAGTACACTAGGTATCAAGGAGACAACCAGCGCAGGCCAGAAATCGGGAGAATCCGGACCATGGTTGCTCGGTTGTTATGTACGCCGTACGAATGCGAAAAAATGCGGGATAAAGCATATTTTGGGCCTCCGCGTATTTTACGCGTATTTTATGTCTGACCACGCGGTTTGGACTTATAATTTTTCGGGGGTACCAGCGGGCAGCGGGCACTGGCGCGGTGCCCAGGTTCTGGGCGCGGCGCGCTCACTGCACATTTGAGATTTTTACTACTAGAAGTAGATGCGTACAGTTCTTTTCATAAAGCGCAAGCCTTGCAAAATGTTTGGCCGGTAGGAGACAGCTAGTAGGACTAGGTACATAACGCATAATAACAGTGTGCCAGCAAATGCCAGCTGTGCTACTGACGGTGTAATGCAATATAGCGACGACGAGGCCAGTGCGACTGTGCGACAGTGTGCAGCCATTTTCGATTTGCAGCCATGAAGAAGAAAGGGCCTGAATGGGATTTCGTTCTCGAGAAGAAAGAAGCAGTCACAGATGCTGTTAGTAACAAAACGCAGTTTGTGTCGAATAAGTTCTGCTCATTTTGCAACAAGAAGTTCTCATACGGGGCGGGGGCAATCAGCGTATTCCGAGTCCGTGCACACTTTGCCGGAATCGCAGGGGAAGGGATGTTACCCTGCGACAAAATTCCACCGAATATCCGGAGCAGGTTTCTCAGGATGTATAACAACAAGTCGCAGCAGTCAGACGCCTAGAAGCAGCACAATTTGAACAGGGCAATGGCGGAGATGGGAGGGGCTGCGCCGGCTGACTTGTCGTCGGTTCCCAGCAAAGGCCAGCTGAGCATCACCAAATGGCTGGTTCCCGGCCCGTCGACGAGAAAGGTGTCCAGCTGCTGGCTGCCGAATTTTTTATCGAGAACGGCATTGCCTTCAATGCGGCTGAGAGCGCCTCTTTCAAGCAGATGGTGGCCGGCGCCATGATCCAGTACAAAGGAGGGCACGTCACCCCTCCTTCTCGGAAGTTGTGTCTTATGTCCTCTCATGCATTATATAGTGGATGGCTTTCCTTACAATCAATTAATTAATTGAATCCTTACTATTCCCGTTGCAGCATGCTCCCCCCTGCATTTAACAAATCATAATCAGATAGGATTGCAGGGCATAAATGGAAGATGTTAATAAATAAGCATATACACCAAATTTCAGTTGTAATAACTGCATGACCATCATCAAGGAGCGTGCTAATTGGGTGACTGACAATTGGACCACAAAAACTGTCGCGCATTTTACCACCGCGTATTTTATACCCCCCACGTATAATACGCGTATTTTAAGTCCACGTATTATACCCCGCACACGTATTTTCCAACCTGGAGCCTTCCGTTATCTTGTCCGCGTTTTCAAGTCGTTCAGGATGATGAAGATGAATGGAGATGGAAATGTGTAGCCTTGTGCATTGAAATTATGGCTGGCTTATGTGTAGAGCGACTAGATGACCTAGACGGTGGGGCCGGAAACAGCTTGCTTGATCAGGGCGTGTGTTTCGAGCCTACTGGCCGGGAGAGGTATGGCCTTGAACATAGCCGGCTGTGGTATATATCATGCAGTTCTTTACGCTAGCCGCATCATCAGGACCTCTGGAGCCTGCCAAGCTCTTCAACCACTCAGGTCAGCGAAGTTCGTCGTATGGCTTGACGTCTTTATAGTTAGCATGCCGGCCGTGCTCATGCGTAGGCCATTTCGTTGCGGGTAAAGCTGCATGGCCATCTTTCTCAGAGCTATGAACGTCGGTGTGTTTTTTGACTGTTTTCATGACCATGGTCTTTGTGCGCTCGGCATCTTATGCATCTGTGCATCTATGTTGCCGTTTGCCGTTCAATTTTGCGTGTGTATTGCGCGTGACTGACGCCGTCCGACTGGCATGATGCCTACGCGCGAATGGCAGAGACTGGCTCTTGCTCAAGACCTGTGGTGAGTACTTGCTACCATCCCATTCCTAGAGTCGATACTGTTGTTGTCCGCCTTCTGTCTGTGGCCCTGCTAGAATGCATGCTCTTTCTAACTCCCTTTACATGACTTTTTGCGATTCTCCTCTTACATTTAGCAAGATGTGCGTGGCATTTTCCCCATGGCGCCAGTCTTTGCTGTCGACAACCAAAACCTGGCTTTTTGCAAATTTATATCCCATCTGCTGAAACTTTAATTACCTTCTGATCGTTATTACCATCGTTTTCTTGGTGGTTCTCTGAGCATAGTTTCTTTATAGTAAGATGAAGGTTAGCCGCCATACCTTGATTCTAGGTTCTGCGTGTACTTTAATGCCGTTCCTGCCAGAATCAGCCCTTCAACAGAACACTTAGTCTAGTTACCCTGGAGCTTCACAGTGTATTGACGTGTTTTCCCTTTTTCAATGCATCGGTCATGTCGATAATAGTGGTGATAGGCTTTCACTTGGGTAACCCTTTCAATAGTTTCTGCCTGTCAGCAATCTCATCTTTAGTCAGATCAGACTTGGTAACCCATTATAGTACACAGGTTATGTCTTTACTCGATTATCTCCAGAGTTTTTGTGGTGCAGAAGCTCTGGACGCCAACAAAGTGGGAATCATTGACGAGTAAGGAGCTCCAGATATGTTTGCCCATGCCGTGTATTTTGCATGCATATCATGAATTTTTGCGTATGCTGTTCACAGCCATGTCACCCATCCATAACGTATCATTGGAACATCTCTTGATTTTTAAAGTTACGGCTGCTGCTGCTACTGCTTGCTTTCTAATGTATGAACTGTATGATTTTCATCCCTTGTATTTCCGATTTTCGTATATGTTCGTGGAGCAGAAAAGCGGCACACCGGCGAAGCGCCAACGCACCTGGAGCAAGGACTCGTAGTCGCATTTCGGCCATGTTTCCAATGTAGCAGATTCTTTGGATGAGAAATTCAGCATGGTCCGATGGGAAATGGGAGGCCATTACATACATGGGCCTAGCTAGCAAATGCGGGGTGGTCAGCAAATGCAGTGAATATTTGTCATAATCAATATGGCATACTATTTTGATAAGAAAAGAATTTGTCCTCCTAGCATTGTTTGCAACAATGCTGATTCTTATGCTGGCAGATTGCTGCTGCTAGCATAAGGTCTATGGTTTGCATTTTCTCCGTATTCTCAGTCCCTTGTTATTCTCAGTTTTCTCAATATTCTCAGTTTTCTCAATATTCTCAGTTTCCCAATATTCTCAGTTTTCTCAATATTCTCAGCCTGTGCACTATTCTCGATCCCCAATTCCCGTTATTCTCAAAAATTCTCACCCCTTAATTATTCTCAGCATATTCTCAGAAATTCTCAGCTTTTCTCAGCCAATTCTCAGAAATTCTCAGAAATTCTCAGCATATTCTCAGAAATTCTCAGAAATTCTCAGATATTCTCAGATATTCTCAGCCAATTCTCAGCAATTCTCAAAAATTCTCAATCAATTCTCAGCCGAGTTCCTAGTGTGCACCGTGGGACCGCGCACGGCCGCCGACTGAAACAGCATGTATGCCGCCGCTCCCGGCGTTTACAATGCCTCGCTCTCCCACCTGCCGTTGTGCCTTCGCCACGAGGAACTGAAAGGCCGTCCGGAGCTGCTGAGAACACACAGCTGGTGAGGAGCGCAGTCATGAGGATGACTGACCATACCTGCCGCCAGGTGTAGGACCACCCTTGGCCCCTGCCGCCTGCACGCTCCGCCTTAGGCACACCAGCCGGCGCAGCACCGGTGGGTGGAGAAGTGTCACTCTGCGCCTGTGCAGTCGCAGCATGGACGGGGAGTGCAACCCGCTGCACCCTCCGCACACCTTGCGCTGCTAGCAAGGTGTACCCCACCTGCCAGGCTGACATGGCCTGGCCAATGAGCGACCATCGCTCCACCTCCAGGAGCCCTGGGGCTGCGGATGCACCTTCGGCAAAGCCCATGCTTATGTAGTTCACGAAACCCCGCGGGTGGCTGAACCAAGAGACCTGTGGCACGCTCCCACACAAGCCCCTTGCCCCGGTCACGATAAGCCTGGGACGCTTGGTAGCTGACAATATTAAGGGTGGGCAGTGCTCGCATGGGGGCGCCTGCCTTGTTGACGGGCGCGTAGGGTGCCTGATCATCGTGCTCCACATACTGCGCCGTGAGTTGACTGGGCAACACGACATCGACCGGTGGCAGCTCACAATCTGGCTAGCGACGTGCTGCATCACCGCCTGCGTAGAACCTTGGCAAGCGATGTTGGTCCAGAACGCGCGCAGCAGATGATGGGTATTACCTCCCAGCCCGGCATTGTCCGACACCACAGGTTCCCCCAAAATACCCACAATGGTGCCCCAATCCTCCCGAACAGTGGGGCTGGGACTGTCCACCGCCACTACATTTTCAAATAAGTAGGCGGGTGGCACCTAGCTGCTGCAGCTGCTGCATGGAGCTCGCCCACAATGCGCAGCATGTCCCAAAATAGGCCGCTCCTGCTGTCGGCAAGGCCCCGGCCATGCCCAGCCTGGCTCATGCCTTGGCACTTCCAGCCAGCAATGACCAACCGGCTACCTCGCCATGCATGTTGTGAGATGAGGCGGCGCAGCTGCTGCTGCCCAATTAAGGAAGCGCACGTCATGAGTGCCCTCGCCGAAGACATCAGCCCAGGCGGATGGAGGAAATTGTGCTGGGTATGCTTGCGACAAGATAGCGCAGTGGTGCCAATATGCCGCCCTGGCTGTGAGCGATGCCTCCACCGCAATGAGCTTGCTGCATACCCCCCCGCTGCTCAGGAAACCGGCTATGCCGCCACCCATACCTGCGAACAGCTCCAGCACGACGGTGGCACGCCCGAAGTCCGGGATGCGTTCCAGCACCTCTGCGCTAAAGCCGGGGTACTGCGTGATGGCACCCGGCTGGCGCCGCTTCCCCCCAGCACCCTTGGGCAGTGCCTGACATGCCGCCATCACCCGTGTGCGCACATCGCGCAGGCGTGGCAGGGGCGCAACCTGGGCAAGCCAACTTTGCCTCTGCGCATCCCGCGCTGGCAACGCCGCAGGCAGCACACACCGGTGCCTATCGCGCGCGCGCTGGTCGCTAGCCGCTTGGGCCATGTGCACCGCTTGCGCGTCCGGCCACACGCCCCCCCCCAGTTCTCAGCCGCATCCCCTGGCTCCACCTCTATGCTGGCGGGCGACACCACTGCAGCCACACACGCGTCTAGCGACACCACCCCCTGCGGGTTATAGGCTCCGTGTCGCTGCTGCACTGAATGGGAAGAAGCGCCTTTTGCTTCCCCTCCCCCTGCCAATCACGGCGGTAGGTCGCAACCTCCAGCCAAGGGTCAATTATGAGCCCGAGGCGATACATGACGTCCATCACGACAAGGGCCGCATACCCACACCTGTCGACCACCAAGGCCGGCACAGCCACGCAGGCCATCCGCTTTGGGTCCGTGGGGTTGAGGATGACGTTGATCAGCATGGAAGTCATTGCATCGGGTCGCGCCGCTGGCCCTTTCCAACCCTCCACGAGAACGGTGCTGTCTATGAGCCCGCCGTTCTCACGGGTCGCACCACACTGTCATCTTGGCCAGCTCCATGGTGATCACGAGCGGCCTGGCTCCGCCATCCAGCTTGGTGACGGACTTTGCGCTGGGGCACACCATAGGGCCCCATGACAAGTGCCGTCCTCGCTTATTGCCTGGAAAGCGATAGCCGGGGACCCATCAGGGTACTTTGCCACCGTGACTGTCCTCGGCACCCGTGACATCCGCTCCTCGCGGGTTGCTTCCCGGGGCATGGTTGGTGCTGGGACGTCTGCCGGGGTTGCCGGCATAACTGGCATGGTGACCCGCCGCGCAGTTTCCGCCACCGGCAATGTGCGTGCGTCTACTAAGGCTGTCGGCGCACCGCTGCAGTGCCGCAGCTGCTTGGTGCACCAACGTGATGCACCGCTGCCCGCAGCCATCAATCACTCACTTGCCTGGCAGAAAACAAGGGAGCATCAATCACTCCATCCACTGGCAAGAATGGTGGCAGCTTGCGCCGCTGCTCGGCGTCGGCGGGGTGTCACGGACGCGAGCTATGTCATCCGGGCGCCCACTATGCACAATACCGGTGACGTGCGCAAGGAATTTGTTTTCTGCGCATTCTCGACAAAGGCTAGTGACCGGGGGGGGGACACTAGCACTTGCAGCATAAGAGCGGACGAAAGTGCACGTGCGCGCGCGCCGGGCCAGGCACGGCTGGGCGCGCAGCACTGACGTACTTGAGCGGACGGCAGCACAAGTGCGCAGCGTCGAGAGGATCATACGCGAGTTAGTGGACAGCTGGAGCTGGAGCTGGAGCTGGAGCTGGAGCTGGACTGCTGGACTTCAACAGCGCCGAGGCTATTGACAGGCCAGGTGTCTTTGTGGTGTAGAATAGCGGGTCAACGTTATGAGGACTGGACAGAAAATGGAAAAAGGAAAATTTGCGGTGCGGAGCCAGATCGCTGGAATGAATGCGAAATCGCTGGCAGCCCTACAAAGGGATTTCTTCTAGAAAGGAAAGATTAGAAGCTGAATGTTTGCTGGGCCACTCACACGCAAGGTGTGAGCGTGCAGATTGTTTGAAGGATATTATGCTTCGACCTTGGTGGTCGTGACTCAATGCCGGACATTCCCAGGGACAGAAATGCCGGAGCCTCTAGGAGATGAGATCGGCAACAGGGTAGCAATTTAGATTTGTCGGGATGCCTTCCTGCTTTTGTTGGCATGTGTGGTAGAAAGCCAGGACGGCAACTGAAATGCAGTTTCTATTTGCATGGTTCAGACAGCAAGATAGTTTGGGCATTCCTGGCTGGACTGACAAGTGTGGCGTGTGTCATGCGTGTGGCATGACGAATGGTTTGGTTCATAGTCGAAGAGCACTCTCACGTAGCGTGTAGTCTCTTCGAGTCTCTCGTTAGTGGCCTTCGTGTTTCTCCCTTTCCTTGGGAGCAAGGCCGGTAGCATGTCATGGAGCGCTGCCTAACTGCGGGCTCGTGAGCATGGAGTGCATCGATATTGAGACTATCAACGTGTTGTAATTGTATTAACTTTCTCAATAAATTCCGCATGTGCGGCTTCATCATCAGACTGTGCAAAGTGTGTGTTGTGAAAACATTGTTCTATAGCAGGGGAGGCAAAAGCATTAAGGTGGTCATCAGGCACGAGGGACAATTCCTTGTCCTCGGCTGAGAACCCTCCTTTCGTTACTCGAAGAGACTACCCGGTAGTCTGCTTCCTTCTGTTCGAAGCCAAGACGTTGGCTTTAGTGTTTATCAACCATCAGCAGTACAGGGAACGGCCTGGCTGACAGTTTGTAAAGGAAGTGTCTTGAGACAGATTTTAAGAAAATAGAACTAGCCAGAATTTGCTGGCTCTTGTCTTTTTCTGGCAGGCTAACCTAGGCTTGTTGGTTCTTGTTTTGCCCATCGGTCAGCTGGTGCATGCCACTGACGCGAGCGCAGACTCGAGCCATGGCGGATGCAAATAGAGCAGATGCCAACACGTCCGCTCCGGGGTCGAATGGCGGGATTCCTCTCGTACCCGCAGTGGGTGGGAGTCGCGACCAAGAAGCGCCGCTGAGTATGGCGGCGCTGTTCGCGCAGATGCAAGCGCAGATGCAGCAACAGTCGCAACAGTTGCAGCAGCAACTGGCGCTGCAAATGCGGGAAGTGACCGACAGATTGGTGGCCGTAGAGGGTCGTCATCTGCAGTCCACACCATGGGACGGGCAGGCATCGATGCCGGGCCCCAATGGTGTTACCGCGGAGCCGAGGGAGCGGGACCAGCCGCCAACCTCAGGTAATGCGGCGCGAAGGGCTTCGATGGAACCGGGGGTTTTGGCTGGGTCGCTAACCCAACACGACTTGCTTGGTGAGGCGGATGGTCAGCCACGGGGCGAGTATACGCTGGCGCCCAGGCGCCTGCCTTTCGATCAAGCGCGAGACGGATTGCACGAGGAGAACGGGGCAGGGCTAGCGCGCGCGATGGACCCACGCAGGGGTGCACCAGGACGCATGCTGCCAGGCGGGGTCTCAATTCCGTTTGGGCGAGGCGGTGGGGCGCTGACCGGCGGGTCGACTGCACGATGGTCAAGTGTGCCAATCGGGCGCATTCCGCCCATGGAGGACATAACCACGCCGCTGGCTTTCCGAGTACGGGAGGCAGCACGCCCAAGCACGCTGGCGCAGGGACGCGCAGCTCAGCGACCGCCGGAGGATGCCGATGGGGTGCAGTACCCGCAAAGGGTGCGCCTCATACCTGAAGGCGCGAAGATGCCCACCCTACCACGGGTGGACATGCGCGAGAAGTTCTCCACAACCGGCAATCTGGCCACGCTGGCGCAGGCCTACAACGCGT
Organism: Mesostigma viride; assembly: GCA_009746045.1. Lineage (NCBI taxonomy): Eukaryota > Viridiplantae > Streptophyta > Mesostigmatophyceae > Mesostigmatales > Mesostigmataceae > Mesostigma > Mesostigma viride. Next base: position 6,787,999 of record RPFO01000041.1, on the reverse strand, counting down.
ACAAGTCATGGATTGATCTGCAATACATGACTACGCAAGGCGCTGTAATGCATGAGTTTGTGATGAACAACATGCATTTCTTCTTTCACGGCCTTACGCTGAGGCGAGTGGCTAGGCTGGTGGAGCAGTGGAGAGAGGTCTCGCTGTACACGCGTCACACGGACGTGTGGTTCGGCTTCGACGGGCGTGGCCAGCCCGACTATGACAACATCATGTATGGTGTCGACCCTGCTGAGGAACTGTGGGACCTCCTTCGCCAGGAATACCCGGTGGAGACCATCAAGGCAGAGCGTGAATGGCGCAGTTTCAAGATAGCCGAGGGTGAAACCCCGGAGCAATCTTACGAGCGCCTCATGGAGTTCGCCGGCGAAGTGGAGGACTGGTCCGAAAAGCTGGCGTGTCAAAAATGGCTGCAAGCGCTAGGCTCCAAGGAGATGGAGCTGCCCACGCCGCCCAACGGCCAGCCGTGGCGATTGCGGTCACTGTGCATTGAGGTCAGGGCCATGATGCGACGACACGCGCAAGGCCGGATCTCGGTAAGCACGGTGGTGGCCGAGCTGCAGGCCAAGGTCGACGCGCTGACCAAGGCCAAGTCGGGTGAGTCGTCTGCCACAAGACAAGCGCGCCCGCAAGGCGGCCACGGTGCTAGCAGGAACCAAGGGGGGTCTCGCAACGCCTCATCGCATGATGCAACCCAGGGTAACGCCGCTGGCGGCAACAAGGACGCTGCCGCCCCGACGCGAGCTGGGGGGGGCACGTCCTCACAGACGGGTAGGACGGATGCGCGCAAATCGGGCTGCTTCCTGTGCGGTCAGGATGGGCACATCAAACGTGATTGTCCCAAGGCGTGTAAGAAATCACACCCAGCAACGGTCCGAACCCATCTGGCGGGGCAGTTAACGTAAAGGATTTACGTTAGATGGATAGAGATTGTTACGCTCTTTCCAGCGGCACCTTGAACGCCTCATTTGGTTAAGGAACGTAAAAGTTATGACGTTTCCTAGGCTGTGCCGACAGTACCCGGCGCGCCACTGTGGGCGCGTACGGACACAGGATGTACAAGTGTCACTTTGATAGTCCGAAGGACGTTGACAGGACTTGTACAGGACTTGATGGTCAATTGATAGGTAGGCGCGCGGTAGCGCGCCAGGACCTATGAGACAATTGATGCTGAGTAGTGTACGGATAGGTCCACAGGACTAGCCGTATGGACAATTGATAGATCTCCGCGCCAAAGGCGTGCCAGAGTCTGTGTAATCAATTGATTGACAGTTCAGCTGTGACAGTGCAGCTGAATACTTGGACGCGTCCCTAGCAACCTATATGTGTGACTTGGTCGCACCGGGACGCTAGTTCTTGCGTGCACGTTCTCTTGGCACTGCGACCCTGTCGTCTGTGCTGCGTGCAGTCTTGGAAGTGACGTGACTTACGTCTGTGTTCCTTGTTATTAATAAAGGCAACTTCCTGCAAGAACCATGGCGGAATTCGTGGCATTCACTCTCATACAACTCGTATTACACGCCTCGTTCCAAATATGCCAAATTCTGAAGAATTCCGAATTCCCGGCGATGAGGAGATAGCCGCTCCGCCGGCTGATCCTTTACCAAGACCGGCTGCGCCGTCGTGGCAGCAATTGCTTGACGAGGTCACGATATCGCTGGACGAACTTCATCGTCGGCAGCGCGCAGCTCTTCCATTGCTCGGGGATTTCCCCGAGGACCCCGATTTGCCGCAGCTGGTGCCGGCTATACGCGCGCTGTTGGACCAGATTCGCAACATTTTGTCGCAATTTACGGTCCAGGTGCGTGGAGGTTTGCGGTCGGTGAACGAAGTCACCACTGCCATCGAGGAGCTGGACAACGCCATCTCTTCACTCACCGGCTACCAGAGAAATTTACAAAACTGGGCATCACTACGCACGGGGGGCGCGCCGGTGGTGTCGACAAACTTGTTTCAAGACCTCGCGTTGCTGTCGCTGCTCACACGCGGCGTACGCAGTCGCGAACGCCAGGTTCTCATTAACCTGGTGGCTTTTCTCGCATCTTTGCGAGAGTGGATTCCCGCAGGTTGGGAATTGTTGTCGATTTTTACACATCCTCTGCGCCTCGTAGCGCGTCGGCGCATCGCAACTTTCGCGACGGGGAGCACACCGGTTTTGATACATACCGGCGCAGGTCCGGCACACACGCCGGATATGGAGGATCGTGAGTTTGCATACGAGTACTGCGATTTCCGGGGCCTTGACTACTGAGTCGGCCAATTTTTTTTTTCCAGTACTCGTCGACATTTTTGTCGATTTTTTCAACGGCGATTCGCGGGGGCGGCAGCGACACCGGCGCAGGCGGCAGTTGCGACAATTCTTTGTACATACTTTATTCTGCTGCTTTGCTGAGGTGTTTTTGAATAGCTTGTAGTGCAGAATGGCAGACGGGCGCCGTAGCAAAGGTGCCCCAGCCAGTGGGAATAATGGTGGTGCTGGTAGCGGGACAGCTCACGTAGATGACGTGGGGTCACCGGGGAAATTACCAATTCATCACAATAATAATACACAAGCTGTTCTTGGTTATGATCTCACTACCCAGGGTTTGCTTATTGTGAATCAACTGCAACCTGTCACGTCAGACACAAAGCCCAAGCAGGCTGAGGAGTTTGTGGAGGGGCTAGAGGGGTTTCCAAGTTTGTACGGTGGTACAAACTATTACCAGATCTGGATAGGTAGCCAGACTTTTGGCAAGTGTACAGATCAGATAAAGGACCTCACTAGAGAGTGTAAGAAGGCCAACAAGGCCTGGTCCAGCTACGTGGCAGAGTTAAAGGAGCTGCTAGAGGATCAGAGGAAGAAAGTGGGGATCCATTGGCAGGATAAATACCAGGGGTGGGAGGTCAAGGGGACCTGATCCAGAACTTCCTTAACTATTGTAAAATGGTTGAGGAGGGCAGGGCTCACGGCTTTAATGTTGCTGATAACATAGCCCTGACCAACTGGCTCAAGGTTTCTGGGCTGGATAAGGCGACACGTGGCTCCTTAAAGGTCATGTGTGCCCCACACTCAACCCTCAAGGCCTACAAGGTCATAATCAAACAAGCACTCGAGGCAGAGGAGCTGTTTGAGGGTGGAGTGCCAGCAGTGAAGGCTACCCAGGCAGGTGGGCGTACCCAGGGGGGCTCCAAGACGTCTGAGGCTGACAGAAGCCAAGGAGGGCGTAGGGGCAACCATAACAAGCGCAAGGGCAATCATTCACCTGACCCTGACAGGAGGTCACACTCCAAGTCGGTGTTCAGGCGGGTGGGTGGTCAGCCCAAGCAGGGCAACGCGTCTGACAACGGGGGCAGTGGCCAGGGCAAGTCAAAGATACAATGCTACCTGTGCAAGGGGTGGGGGCACATCAAGAAGGAGTGTCCCAGCTTCAAGAAGTCCCAGGGCCAGGGCAGCAACAAGAATAACAACAACAACAAGAAGAAGAACAACAACAAGTCCCAGGCAGGCCAGCCTTCAAAGGGCAGTCAGCAAGAAGACAACAAGGAGCAGTGACTGTCTGAGGCAACCCCTACACACCTTAATTCACCCAGGGGGAGGCCAGGTGCTCCAATGCAGATTTTATATCTGGGCAACAAGAGGGTGATCTCCAGGTTCAGGGTGGCCCCAGGTCACCTGGAGAGGTACAGGTTCCTATGAAGACGTCCTTGACAGCTGATGCAGCTGTAAGAATGTCTGACCCCATGCATCCTCGTGCTGGGCACGAGGGTGGACCTCTCATTTTGAGAGAAACCAATGTACAACCACAGAGGGGTGTGAAGGCCTCTGGTGGTATGCATGTGGTCCCTGCTGGCGGTCCAGGTGTTGGGCATGAGCAGGGTGACTCAGGCTCTGAGTCAGAACAGGATGGAAGTCAGCATGGTGATGCTGGACAACCTGACAGCACAGTCCTGACTGTGCCAGGGACTGCTTCCTCTGTGTACCAGGAGTTGGGTGCCCGAATCCACAACATGTTTGGGCATGCCACTTCTCTGTCAAACAACTTTGCCTTCCGTATGGGCAGGGCACCCCTTCTTAAGGCGTGTCAGCAAGCTGCCTCACGGTGTAAGTGCCAGTTGTCCTCCAACAAGCCCAGGAAATCACATGCCAAAGCTCTACCTCAGAGCATTGGTGATCTGCAGTGTGATATCCAACACATCAGGGGCATGCAACTGTTGGTGTGCGTGGACAGGTACACGAAATACAAGGTGCTAGAGCATTTACCTTCTATGAAGAACAGGTACTTGCTGGCTGCCCTGCAGAATGTAAGAGCCAAGTTTCCTACCACAAGGATCCAGGTGGACATGCAGTTTCAGCATCTCAAGGGTGATCCTACCCTTCCTGAGTTGCTGGTTACACCTAGGGAGGCTCATGGGCAGCAGGGTGCTATCGAGAGGGCAATCCAGGAGGTCAAGAAATTGATCATCTCTGAAGACTGGGTACCCTTGTCTGCACCTGCACTTGTCAGGAGTGCATGGCTGAGGAACGTGGAGCAGCAGCTGAACAGCAGGGTTAACTTCTACTATGATGGAGTTGCTGTCAGCCCAATGGGTCTATATCATGGCCTGTGCCCACCACATGTGCTGGAGGGCTGGAAACATGCTGCACATGTCACCTTTGCCAAGCTGAGGGAGAAGGACCGGGGTTGGAAGATGCTGGAGCCACAAGTGGGTCAGAAGGTCCTAGCTTGGAAGGAACCTAGCCTTTATGGCAAACGTGGTAGCTGGAGTCCTGGGGTGGTTACCCAGGTTGATGAAGCTAGCCACGCATGCTTGGTCAGCATGGAGGACGAACCAAAGCATGTGCACCGGCTGAGTTGGTCATATGTCAAGCCTAACCTGATGAATGAGGGCAGTCAGGCACAAGGCTCACAGGATCTGCAGGATTTTCAGGTCCCAAGTGACATCACTGACGCAACGACCACATCTGTTGCAGGGGAATCTGTCAGCCCTGGCCAGGTTGCAGAGGTACTTGTTGAACAGGCTGCAAGGTCAACAGCTGGGGAGTCAACTGTCAAGCCCAAGGCACTAACCAAGCCCAGGGGGACAAGTTTGGCTGGATTGATTGGGGCTCTACAAAGAGCCAAGAAGCAGCCCAAGGTAGCCAAGCTCAGGTGGCATGGCAATCTGGGGCTGGACACTGCCTTAGAGGTAGACACTAATTCTCAGGTTTCCATCATTGGGACCAGGGCTGCAGCAGGGTACAGCATGACTGAACCCAGCTATCAGTTTGTGTCTGACTTCAGTGGCGGGGTACACGTGAAGGTACTGGGTGAGGTATTCATTCCTATCCTTGGACAGGACACTGCTTTTTGTGTCTTGGAGGGCTATCAAGGACCTGCTCTTCTGGGGCAGAATTTCCTATGCCAGGATGGGGTAGTGATCACGTCCTCTCTCCTGACTAAGGAAGGGGCTGGTCAGGTCCCACTGATTAATTTCAGGACCACTCACCTATCACGTGCAGTAACCAGGACGGTTAAGCGTGTGCAAGTGTGCCAGGGGCAGGAGCCCTTGGTTGATGACCTCATACTGCCAGCTGCTAGTCATCCAAGCAGTTTGGGCATTGGTCCTCACTCACTTGCTGGACACAGCCCTATCAACTACCAAGGCCTGGTGAAGCTCATGTCCTCTCCCATTATGTGTCCCCAGGTCACACTGGGTCTGATTAAATCTGGGGAGGACTGGATCTCCAAGAAATGCGTGGAACCTGTCAATGACCTGCCTCCTGCACGACGTCTACTCAAGCTCAAGTTTGTCATCAAGATGAAGGAGGTGGACGGGGTCAAGGTACCACATGTCAGGCCAGTGCTGAATGAGTTCAAGGGTACTGGTGAGTGCACTGCTGAGGAGTTGTATACCCCTGGCATGTTGCATGACACTTGGAGGCTGCTGCTGTGTGTATTTCTAGGCCTTCTCAACAAGGGCTTGGACTATGGCTCAGTGGTGGTAGACTTCAAGAGGGCATTTCTGGAGGGGATGCAGATGTGGCACAGGAAAAGTGGGAGGGCAAGACGCCTTTCTATGTTAGGGTGCCTGCTGTATGGAAAAGGGACATCCACACGGAGTTCCTTAAAATCCTCAAGGGCCTGGAGGGCCTGAGGTCAAGTCCAATAATCTGGAGGGAGACTCTCAACCGTTTCCTGAAGGAGCATTGCAACTTGAAGGTCTCTCCTGTAGACCCCTGTCTGTTTCTGGGGCAATGGGAAGGCCTACCAGTGTATGCTTCGCTGCACGGGGATGACCTACATCTGATAGCTCCCACGTCGTGGCTTAAGGAGCTGATCTCCATCATTAAGTCCAAGTTTCCTCTGGGTAGGGAGCAATGGCAGGTGGAGAATGAGCCTCTGCTGTTTGTGGGCATGGAGGCCACACTGGTGAAGAAGGGGGGGAGTGGCGTATGCTGCTGGTGGGGGGCAATGATTATCAAGAGACCCTCATTAGCAAGCTTCCTCCAACCATCACACAGGCACTGTGTCCCATGGTGAGGGGCATGGTTGCTTGGGTGGCAGGCATTTCCAGGCCAGACCTTATGGTCATAGCCAGGTTGCCTGATGACATGCTGGTGGAGCTAGGGTCTGCCAAGGTGGCTGATCAGGTCAGGGCTTCATCTGGCATTCTGTTGTCTGCAGTGGATTTATCACAACCCATTTGCATGGAGCTGTATGTGGATAGCTCAATGGACAGCAGGCAGGTCTCCAAGGTCAGGGGCAGGGCTGCAGGGCTCTTTGTGCTCAGACAGGAAGGCCTGGGGAGTTTGGTGAGCTGGTTTAGTCGCCTGCACAAACGGGTGGCTGTCAGCAGTGATGTGGCAGAATGCAGGGCTATTTGTGAAGGCATTCACACAAGCCTTTATCTGAAGGAGTTGCTTCATCAGATGACTTCTAACACTCCTTGGCCACTTCAGGTTACCACTCTTCTAAAAACAGACTCCATGGGGATGGTGCAGTTTGTGCACAGGCAGATGGCCAGAAGTAGGGACTTGGATTATCTCCTTCTTAAGGAGTTGTCCTCCTTGGCCAATATTGAGCATATCCCTGGGGTTGACAATCCTGCTGATGCTTTGACCAAGCTAGTGCAGAAGGCAGCAGTGCAATACAAGGTTCTTCAGTCTCTGATGGACCCATCTCAGCAAGCTGTCTAAGCTGGTGCATGGTTATAGGGCATTGGAGAGCAGATTGTGTGGTAGTGTCAGCATTGTGACTGGCATAATACCTGTATTTTAGTCTGTACTAAGGCTCATGGACCATGGTACACTCACTCTGATTTTAATCAGGATACAGCCAGGTTTTGGCTGGGGTTCATGCTGTTGACTACACAAGGTTGACAGGTCCATTACAGACCATGTATTCTATTTTAAAAGAAATGTATATTTGTACATACCTCTCACAATGGTCTGGGAACCTTTATTCTGGGGTTTATAGGGCGGGGTTCGATTCCCTGGTATTATGTTTCTACAAGCTGGCCTGTTCAGGTGTTTGCCTGTTCAGACTTCCCTAGTTCCCCAGGGCAGGATTTAATTGTTGCCTATGTGTTTCATTTTGTCATTTGTTTGCTGTGGCAGTTTACCATCTGGCAAGTAGACGGGCGCCGTAAGACGGGCGCCAATAGACCCCTGTTGAGAGAATGACAGGCAAACTATTGTAATACGCCTTACTTTGTCAAGTGGTATTTTAATTGTCATGGATTTATTGTACTTATATTGAATATGTACTGGGTTTTATGGGATTAGTATCTGGGATTAATGTAACTCACCGCCAGAAGGTCATTGTACTGGAGGCTCTACCGAGGTGATGGGATTAATTCCTGGAGAAGACCTCATAGAATTAACCTGTATGTATTTAATTTTGTGTGCTTCTAATATCTGGTGGTACTCTGTAATGCCACTTCCATAGGTTTTTATCCATTTCTCATGGAATGGTTTTCCCTGTGGCAGATCTGTTTCTTTTCCAGTTCCTTAAAAGAAAAGGCTGGGGGAATGGCAATGGCCATTAAAGACATCTGTTCAAGCTTCAAGCTGGAGTGAAGGACATTTCAAGCTACTTCAAGGGTCCCTGGCAGGGGATGTGATCCCTAAAGAAAAGAAGGGATTGGAGTTAACGTAAAGGATTTACGTTAGATGGATAGAGATTGTTACGCTCTTTCCAACGGCACCTTGAACGCCTCATTTGGTTAAGGAACGTAAAAGTTATGACGTTTCCTAGGCTGTGCCGACAGTACCCGGCGCGCCACTGTGGGCGCGTACGGACACAGGATGTACAAGTGTCACTTTGATAGTCCGCAGGACGTTGACAGGACTTGTACAGGACTTGATGGTCAATTGATAGGTAGGCGCGCTGTAGCGCGCCAGGACCTATGAGACAATTGATGCTGAGTAGTGTACGGATAGGTCCACAGGACTAGCCGTATGGACAATTGATAGATCTCCGCGCCAAAGGCGTGCCAGAGTCTGTGTAATCAATTGATTGACAGTTCAGCTGTGACAGTGCAGCTGAATACTTGGACGCGTCCCTAGCAACCTATATGTGTGACTTGGTAGCACCGGGACGCTAGTTCTTGCGTGCACGTTCTCTTGGCACTGCGACCCTGTCGTCTGTGCTGCGTGCAGTCTTGGAAGTGACGTGACTTACGTCTGTGTTCCTTGTTATTAATAAAGGCAACTTCCTGCAAGAACCATGGCGGAATTCTTGGCATTCACTCTCATACAACTGGGGCAGTGCCCAGCGCCGGGGGTGCACTTTGCGGACGTGGAGGACAAGAAGGTGGACGCGGGGGTGGTCATCATTCAGCCGACGGGCGAGGCGGGGGGGCGTGAAAGGGAGGATGGGGGATCGCAGGTTCAATACAGGGACGAGGACTTCTGGCGGCCAGCCGACGTGATGGCGTTGGACATCCACGCAGTTGGCGCGCGCGGGAAGCAAGCACGTGCACCACCGTCGTTTCAGGTGGGGCAGCCAAGTGAGACTGTGGGGCAGTTGCCTCAGTCCTTTCGCATGGCTCCCGCTCGGACCGGCTCCACCCTGGAACACGACAATCCTGCTGGGGCAGAGCAGCGGCGCAGGTTGTTGCCATTATACCCTATGCCATCGGTCGTGGACACGCCGGCATACACTCCCCGGCAAGTGGTCGAGTGGTTCGGTCAGCGAGCCGTGGAGGTGCTCGGGTCGCATGCGTCAGAGGTACAGCGGTACGCTGACACAATTGAATTGTAACATAACTCCGTTGGGAGTATATGTAGCACATAGCCCTTGAGAGGGGGCATATGGCCTATCATACATCCTAAGCTACTTCCTGCAAGGGTGGGGATGTAAAGGACCCTTGCTCTAGGTGCACCAGGGCACTTGCATCCCCATGATCTTCAAGCTATGCCCAGCGAAGGGGGAGCCTGTCATGGGGGGGGCTGACACAATGGACGCCCGTAGGTTGCACAACGCTGAGACAGCCACATTTGTTGGGCATCGCCCTGCATCGGCTTCGGTAGTCGTGGGTCATGTCGCTCATGGTGTCTTGGACAACGCGCAGCGGGCGTGCGTCGTGCCTAGGGCACCCACTGTCACCTCATATCCGGATGGTGAGCCAGCAATGGCGTTTCAGGCGCAGGGGCATGGGGAGCCCCTGAGCAACGTGGTCTACAGTACTGACCATGAGTTGGTCGTGAAACTGGACAGCGGGGCCCAGCCACTCGTCATCAGTGCTCGGCTGGCCCAGTTGCTCAACCTAACCAGGGAGAATGGCGGGCTGCGGGACAGTCATGTGTCCGTGGCGGGCTGGCAGGGCCCTGCCGCTAAACCCTTTGCCATGACTGCGGTCCAAGTAATGGTCATCCTCAACCCGCTCAGGCCATCCGACATGGCCTGCATCCCTGTGAATGCCCTTGTGACCGAGCAGTCATCGTATGACGTGCTGGTCGGCATGGAGGTCATGTTTCCCATGCGGCTCGAGGTACGCATGTGGGAGGGCCGCGCGGTGTACATCGTTGACAGAGACGGTGACGCCATGCGCCAAGCAAGCATCCCAGTGAGCTGCTACAGCTCGGACACTGGGGCAGTGCGTGTCTCGACGGTCAACCGGGTCGAGGCTGGGTTGCGCGACGCGGTGGTGGAGGTACGGATGGGGGAGGTCACGGCAGCTGGGGGGGCTGTGCGTGATAAGCATCGGCCGTGCATCCCAACAGCGCTGGTGGGACGGGCCTCATTGCAGAGCACGTGGGCGGCGCGACAGCAGCCGCAAGCGCGGCAGGCCCTTTTGCGTCAGCACGTCACCAACGCGGTGCGGCAGCAACAACTCTCTCATCTCCCGCGGCAATCGCAGTCCCAAGTGGCTGTCGCGACAACCGAAGGTAACTTCTGTGCCGATGTTGTGGCAGAGTCGCGGGTCTTGTCCGAAGGGGTTGTATTGCTAGAATTGTTTGCTGGGATGGGAGGGGGGCTGGCTGGCTTTCTCGCTGCAGGCGGTACGTGCCACACGTTGATCGCCGTAGAGCCGTCTCCTACCGCTCGGGCAGTGTATAGGCATCACTGTGCCCAGCTGTCTGCCCTGTATCCATCTCAGTTCCTCCGTCTGCGTGGACAGATCCGTTTGGGGAGTGCCCTCAGGATATCCGTGCTATTGGGGAGGTTCATGTGCGAGGCCTTTTGAGGCGGCACAAGAGGATAGACCTCGTCCTCGCGGGCTGGGAATGTCAAGGGTTGAGTCAGGCCGGCGTAGGACGCGGGCTTGCGGATCCTAGGAGCGGGTTGTTTTGGGATCTGCTTCGAGTCGTTGGACTCTTGCAGCAGCTGCAGGACCAGCCACTAGCGTATCTTTTTGAGAACGTGGTGGCCGACGACAGCCCTCACGAGGTAGTGAGGAAGGACTGGGCCCAGATCGTGGACATCTTAGGGGCACCAGTCACGTGCGACAATGCAGGATTGGGCGGGCTCACCCACAGGTACCGCGCATTCTGGACCAACCTTGCACTCACCACCACCATCCAGGCAGTGGTAGATGCGATCACACGACAGCACGACGGCATGCCCGCGGAGGTGGCGCTGCCACCACATTTGGTCACGCAGCGGGTAGACGTCGCCGATCGGCACCCTTACGCGCCCGTCAATCACGTAGGTAAGCCTATGTGCGCTCTTCCCACCTTGGTTAGTTACCAGGGGTCATCGGCCTACAGGGACCGGGGCAAGGGTTTGGTATGGGACACCGGTACGGGTTTGTTGGTGCAGCCGCCCGCTGAGTTTCGGGAGGTGAGCATGGGGTTCCATGTGGGGGCGTCCGCCGCTGAGGGGGTTTTAGAGGCCACTAGGTGGTCTCTCGTTGGGCAAGCCATGTCAGCCTTCCAGGTTGGGTATGTTCTGCGGGCCGCAATGCAAGTGCGCCAGGGTGGGGGAGATATCCCCACACCGCCACCGCCTGTCAGTGCCCACGCGGCTGGTGTCCGGCCAACAGCGTCCGGCGGCACTGGGTCGCCATGGAGATCGCGGCTGCTTCAACTATGGAGCGTTATCCTCATGACGTCCTTGTTGTCCAGCACGGTGTTCGCTGGAGCGCCCACCCTGCAGCAATCGGTCGGTCGCGCAGTCCGTGCCATTCAGCAGGTGAGCGTCACACCCGGTGTAGCCGCATTTTCCCTTTTCCACGATGCCGCTGTCCGGGGGCCTTGTCTCGACAGTAGGAGTGCCGCAGTCGCAGATCCTGCTGCCTCTCACATATGGGCCATAGGTGAGCACCTCACCGCCACGCAACGCAAGGCTATGGAGCACTGGTTGCATTCTGCACGCTCAGTATTCGCTTTCAGCAGTGAAGAACTAGGGTGCTACAACGGGGGCTGCATGGGGGTCCCACTAGATACGGATCAGCCCTTATTCAGGCGGCAGCATAGGCTGAGCTTGGCTGAGCTGGAATTCGTAGATGCTAACTGTCGAGAGCTAGAGGCAGCTGGGATCATCCGCGCTTCATCCTCCAGTTATGCAGCTGCCACGGTGGTCGCACCCAAGAAGGATACCATCACAGGCGAGTGGACAGGTATGCGCATGGCCACTGACCTGCGTCAGCTGAACGCGCACACTCCTGTTGATAGGTACCCCATGCCTCGGGTCGATGATGTTTTGGATAAAATATCTCCCCAGGTCAAGTATGTGTCGTCGCTAGATTTGCGTAGCGGCTTCCATCAGATCAAGGTCGTAGAGGCAGATCAGCGCAAGCTGGCCTTTTGGGGTGGGACCCGTCTGTACGAGTGGGTTCGCATGCCATTCGGACATCGCAACGCTAGTGCGGTGTTCCAACGTGCCATGGACCAGGTGCTGGCAGGGTTGCCATTTGCAGCCTGCTACATAGACGATGTCATTGTCTTTAGCGAGACATTTGACCAGCACTTAGCTCACCTCGATCAGGTTCGGATCGCCCTAGATAAGGCCAACCTGCGGCTGCACCCTGAAAAGTGCAAGTTCGCCCAACAGACCATAGGGTTTCTTGGTCATCAGATTGTACCAGGTGGCCGGACCCCTGAGGCAGCCAAAGTGGAAGCCATCAGCAACGCCGCAGTGCCCATCGACATCTCGGGGGTGCGCGCGTATCTCGGGCTAGCTGGCTATTATCGAGGATATATTCAGAATTTCAGCACCAAAGTCAAACCCCTGACTGAGTTGTTGAAGAAGGGCAATGTCTGGGCGTGGGGTCCGGCTCAGCAGCGAGCCATCGATACCATCAAACAGGAACTGACTGCCGCTCCTATCCTACGCGCCCCCGACTATGCTCTGCCCTTCATTCTTTACACCGATTGGTCCAAGGTAGGCCTAGGGGCTGTGCTAGCACAAAAGGACGATGCGGGGCGCGAGCATGTTATCGCGTACGCTAGTCGGAGTAACAACTCTGCCGAGAGTCGGTACTCTTCCTACGAGGGGGAAGCGTTAGCCGTTGTGTGGGCCATCAAGCACTTCAGGCCATATCTCTTTGGGCGGGTGTTCACACTTGTCACTGATCACCAGCCCTTATTGTGGTTGATGACCAGCGACAAACTCACGGGTAAGCTGGCCCGGTGGGCAATGATCATTCAGGAGTACCACCTGACAATCGTCCATCGGCCAGGTGTGGATCACTCCAACGCGGACGTCCTGTCCAGGTATGCTCTACCAACCACTGTTGACAACACTGGTGCGCGGGCCCTAGGGGCCGAGAGCTCGCCTGGGTCTGTGGTTTTTGTTAATGCTGCAGGCTTCGCTGACGCCGACGCCGAGGCAGACTGGCGCGCAGTCGAGTATACAGTCGCAGACTTTGCGGCAAGCTGCAATGCAGTTCACCCTTCTCCCTTCACCCCTGCCGCTGGCCTCCTCGCGTTGGAGGAAGGTAATTCTCCGTCCTTTGACATTGACAATACCTTGGCACGATACCTAGCACTCCAGGTGGTGTTGGTTGGCCATCTCACAGTGGAATGCAACATGGGTGATGTGTGGCTCGATGGGCGTGTGTTGGAGCAGGTCCAAGGGATAGCTCTCACCCCACCCCGTTGATTGGTCCTCAGCCCAGCGTGACGCTGAGTTGAATAGGGTGCAACATAGGGCGGTCACCTACTCGTGGGATGCCGGGGTCCTCCACAAAATGATCGGCAAGCGCAAAGTGGTGGTGCCGCCGCCTCACAAGCGGGTCGCCATCGTCCAGCAAGCCCATGAGCGGTATGGCCACCTGGGTGGTAACCGCACTTTGGCGCTAGTGCGCGCCTCTTATTGGTGGAACGGCATGCGTGCCACAGTCGCGCAGGTCGTCGCTAGCTGCGCGCAGTGTGCCCGGGTGAAGGCCAGGTTCAATGTGGACCACGATGCGAAAGAATTGATGAGCCTACCCATCAGAGGGCTCTTCTACCGCTGGCACGTAGACCTGTGTGGGCCCTTTGATGAAAGTGCAGATGGCCACAAGTATGTCATGGTGTGTGTCGAAAGTTTTAGCAAGTGGGTCGAGCTCATCCCCATTGCTGACAAGCAGGCCGCCACCACCGCCAAGCACTTCGCCGACATCATCGCCAGGTTTGGCGCCCCCGCGGAGGTGGTCACCGACCAGGGCGGGGAGTTTCGTGGGGAATTTCAGGAATTGTTGGATGCATGTCTCATTGATCACCGTCGCACTTCTCGCGAGCATCCTCAGGCCAATGGTTTGGCTGAGAGATTGGTGCAGACTGTCAAGCAGGCTTTGCGCAAGTGGAGCCTGCAGTCAGCATCATTCACTATGTGGGATCGTGAACTGGCGTGGATAGCCATGGGTTACCGAATGTCACCCCAGGAGTCGCTCGCCTGTTTCTCCCCGTATTTCCTGTTGTTTGGGCGCGCACCCTTGCTCCCCACGGAGGCGCAGAGTGCACACCCCACCCCTATGGCGTTTGACAACGCCAGTCAGTTTCTGGCTGAGGTGACCGCACGGGCGGCTACTTTCCGCAAGGTTATGCCCATCGCCATGAACAACTTGTTCATCGCCCAGCACCGAGATACCCTGCGCTACGCTCAGCGCCGGGGGGCGCTTACATGGCCCGTCAGCTGCATTTTCGTCCGGGGCAGTTCGTCTTTCTCCGCACGCAGCTGACCGACACTCTTGACGTGACTGCGGGGCCGACCATCTTGCGGATCGTCGCCATCAAGCCATCTGGGGTCGCCATTTGGAGGGCGTCGACGGCAGTCGCACCACCGATAACGTAAGCAACCTCAGTCCGTGTTCGTTGCCCAACTTATTGCCTGACCTCGCCCCGCACACGGCCAGGCGGGTCAAGGACGCACAGTGTCAGGTTTGCCATCGCGTAGACCAGGGGGATACCATGTTGCTGTGTGATCACTGTAATTGTGGGTGGCACATGCACTGCTTGCAGCCAGCGCTCACCACCGTGCCAGCGGGCCAGTGGTTTTGCCCAGTTTGTGTCGCTGCCCGTTTCGCAACCAGTAGCGTCACCATTTCCTTAGCTGCTGTGGTGTTGGCACGGTCGCTGGCCATGTGAGGAGCCATGAGAGCCAGCGAGGGGGGGAATCATGGGACAGGTCCTCGCCCACCCCACCGGGCATGCAGTTAAGGCAGGCACGTCAGCTCAGCTCATTTGGGTTTTACCAAAGCTGAGCATGGCCAGCCGCCATGGTGGCGCCGGAGATTGTGGTACGCAGACGCGACAGCTGTCACGGACGCGAGCTATGTCATCCGGGCGCCCACTATGCACAATACCGGTGACGTGCGCAAGGAATTTGTTTTCTGCGCATTTTCGACAAAGGCTAGTGACCGGGGGGGGACACTAGCACTTGCAGCATAAGAGCGGACGAAAGTGCACGTGCGCGCGCGCCGGGCCAGGCACGGCTGGGCGCGCAGCACTGACGTACTTGAGCGGACGGCAGCACAAGTGCGCAGCGTCGAGAGGATCATACGCGAGTTAGTGGACAGCTGGAGCTGGAGCTGGAGCTGGAGCTGGAGCTGGAGCTGGACTGCTGGACTTCAACAGCGCCGAGGCTATTGACAGGCCAGGTGTCTTTGTGGTGTAGAATAGCGGGTCAACGTTATGAGGACTGGACAGAAAATGGAAAAGGACAATTTGCGGTGCGGAGCCAGATCGCTGGAATGAATGCGAAATCGCTGGCAGCCCTACAAAGGGATTTCTTCTAGAAAGGAAAGATTAGAAGCAATGTTTGCTGGGCCACTCACACGCAAGGTGTGAGCGTGCAGATTGTTTGAAGGATATTATGCTTCGACCTTGGTGGTCGTGACTCAATGCCGGACATTCCCAGGGACAGAAATGCCGGAGCCTCTAGGAGATGAGATCGGCAACAGGGTAGCAATTTAGATTTGTCGGGATGCCTTCCTGCTTTTGTTGGCATGTGTGGTAGAAAGCCAGGACGGCAACTGGAATGCAGTTTCTATTTGCATGGTTCAGGCAGCAAGATAGTTTGGGCATTCCTGGCTGGACTGACAAGTGTGGCGTGTGTCATGCGTGTGGCATGACGAATGGTTTGGTTCATAGTCGAAGAGGACTCTCACGTAGCGTGTAGTCTCTTCGAGTCTCTCGTTAGTGGCCTTCGTGTTTCTCCCTTTCCTTGGGAGCAAGGCCGGTAGCATGTCATGGAGCGCTGCCTAACTGCGGGCTCGTGAGCATGGAGTGCATCGATATTGAGACTATCAACGTGTTGTAATTGTATTAACTTTCTCAATAAATTCCGCATGTGCGGCTTCATCATCAGACTGTGCAAAGTGTGTGTTGTGAAAACATTGTTCTATAGCAGGGGAGGCAAAAGCATTAAGGTGGTCATCAGGCACGAGGGACAATTCCTTGTCCTCGGCTGAGAACCCTCCTTTCGTTGATCATGGGACAGGTCCTCGCCCACCCCACCGGGCATGCAGTTAAGGCAGGCACGTCAGCTCAGCTCATTTGGGTTTTACCAAAGCTGAGCATGGCCAGCCGCCATGGTGGCGCCGGAGATTGTGGTACGCAGACGCGACAGGGGTTCGGGTGCTCCAGCAGCGATGCCTCACCGCCGGTTGAACCTGCCGGGAACGATGCAGGAAGCTGGGGTGGCCCCCCCTCACCATTGCCCGTGGTTGGTAGGAACGACGGCAATGCCCGTGCCTGCTTGCCTCGGGTAGCTGCCTGGACCTCGACGGCATGGATAGGAGCCCAGAACAAGTCGGGTTGCTCCACCAGCGTATACGCGCCATACGCTTCCATCCCCGCCGCGCCTGCCCACTCGGTTGGCTGGGTGACGCCGGCGCTGCCGATACCTCAGCTGCCTGCTCTGTTGGCGTGCCGTGTCGGCCGCCACCATGTCCTCTGCATGTGCTTGCACGGTCTTGGTGACCACTGGGTACTTGCACCCTGCCGGAGCATGGGCGGGCGTTCCAGCCGCGTGCTCCTTCTTGCACTGGGCTGGGCAGGCCCGCTTCACGTGATCTCACTATACTTTTCGTCCGAGGGTGGTAAAAAGCATCCGAGGCGTAAATTAAGAGGTCTTATCTTACTACCTAGATCCGAGGCGTGAGATCCAAGGCCGTAATCATTACGACGTAGGGTGATAGGTAGTAATTTTACTAGCTGTAACTAAAAGTAACGTTACGACTGCACATCTTTTGTAGTACATTACCGACACAGAAATCCTCATCTTTCTTCAGTGCTAAGGAGCACATTTAACGCGCCTGACCGAGAGCGTCCAGCCAATACCACTTTTGGGCACTATCGTCCCGGATCAAGGATACCACCACCGAACAACCAAACTGTTGCGGATACACGACGCAGCTGGGAGTCTAATGCGCAAATGCCCACCTATTATGCTGTCAAAAAAGGCCGGACCCGTGGAGTTTTCACCTCCTGGGCAGATGCAGCGGCATCTGTCAATGGATTCTCACAGGCGGTTCACAAAAAATTCTCTACTTTTGCTGCTGCTGCTGCGTTTGCTGGCGACGATGATCGCATTTTTACTTTGGAGCATCCCAACGATTCCGAACCCCTGTTGGAGCTCGCCCCAGCCCATGGCCTTCCGCTGCCCCTCCCACCTCTCGCATTGGCAATGCCAACCCCATTTCGGAATAATCACCCCGGCGGCAACCCGCATACACAACGCGACCAAGCCAACGCTCAGTCATATGTCCACCCTGCCGGGCCCTCCTCGATGGCTTGTCCACCCAGCACATCTGTGGGCCACCGCTTCCCCTCCCCCTCCCCCTCCTCCACACCATCCAGCTCTCGCTCCCGATCTCGCTCCCGCTCCCGCTCCCCTCCTGTGCCCATTAAGCGTGAACAGTCACCCACCTCATCCCTCCAAGCCCAAGTGCCCACCTGGCACCAGTTCATGCAGAGGCCCCCTCCCGTTGCCACCCACCCAGACACCCCGAGTCACCCCGCCCCACCAGCAACCCCAGCAGATGTCACCCCCAAGCCCGAACCCAGTCCGCCCACCCGCCCCTCTCGCAAACTCAGCATTCATGACCTCTGCAACTAACCATACTACGTCAACAATGCCCACGTTACACCGGTGTCCACACCCTGGTAACAGGAACTGGATGGAAGGAAGGCTGACACTACCTGAGGAAACCGCCCATCGCACCGGCGCAAGCTCTGCAAATCATCAGGGAGTCAATGCTGAAAGCAACCGTCATACATGCATCCTACTAGTTGTGCCCGCCCACACATGCCCTCCATAGTCCATACGACACGGCTAGCAGCAACTTGTCCCCAAAGGCCCACCCATACCACTCATGCCCACCCGAGTACCCTTTATGCCCCAGCCATGTACGCTGCCCCGCTGCCTCAAGTACCCTCCCAAGCACTCGGCTGCCCCTCCATTACCTCAACCGCAACGTCCATAACCCAACCCACATACCCAGCAACACTGTTCCCAAGCCCCCCCTCCACCCAACCTCTTACGTCCCCCGGGCCCCCGATCAACACATGCATCCACCCTCAAAGCCTACCTCCAAACCGTGCCACCCAGCCAGCCCACGTGATGCCAGCAACCCATATTGCCATGTCCCACCCCACACAGGTCGCGCCCCCTCCCCCCCTCCCGCCACTGAATCTTGTCTTCTCCAACGCTCACCCCGTACCATACCCCCCTGCCCCAATCACACGCCCACTCCCCACCACCTGGCCTACCCGCCCATCCATAAGCCCCTCACCCTCCGCAGCCCCCGCCTACCCCACACTCCTTTCCCGGAGAGCGACCCTCTCAGGGACCCTCATGGCAGACATACCCCCCACACCTCTCCTCCCAGCCCGCCCACAAGCCCGGCACCCCCCACAACCACGCCCACCATTCCTCCTGCCACCCTGACGGCCCCCTATGGACCAAAATCTCACCCCCTCCCACAGATCCCCACTGGCGCCACTGTCCTCAACAATCTATGCAGCACTACACACCTGCCCCATAGCCCCACTACCACCATGTCCCTGTTTACGATGATTGGAATTACCCATTTTAATCATAGACATTGGGGACGTCTCGTGCTCTGCCTACTATTCCTCACCCCCCACAGCATCTGGGTGGCAGGTGCGTCACTACCCACGGCGTTCACCCCCCACGCTCCCATCACAATCGGCGACGAACCCGGATTGCTGCACGAACACCCTCGCGAATCCCCCATCCCCACACCCCTCACCCCCCCCGTCATCCAGCACCTTGCCCTAACCATCGACCTTGGCGTAGCTCACGACTGCTCATGGAGTCTCACCCGCGCACTTCGTCATGGGGACCCCTATCAAACAGGGTCAAGGATGGCGCAGCAGCCTGCTATCGACATCGACAGCGCACCGACCCAGTTACCCCAGCGGGGGAACCCACCTCGATTGGCCGCAACGCACACCACAGACCGCCCTGATGCGCGACATCACCACGGAAGCATCATCATTGACCACACGGATAGGGAAGGCCACCCCAGGTCGAGACTGGAGCATCAACCCGGCACCATGATGGATGGCACAAGAACACGGGCGCCCTGCCACGACTACACACATTGGCTGGATCCACCTGACAAGTCGAACTGCCACAGTGCGAGCTGTCAACGCGGGCGCGTCCTCCTCGGCCGCCCGGATAGGGAAGTTACACATGAATGTGCGTGCCAACCCACACCTTTGAATCCACCACTCCCAGCCCCAATATGCCATCCCCACCCCCATGCTCTGCTGCACGCATGTTCGAAACGTATCACCCCACCGCCACGACCTACCCAAACACTAGAAAGCATCCTCGCCACCAATCATCCACTACCCATGGCAACGTGCAACCCGTTCCCGTCCATCCTCCACCCTTTGCCCCCATGGGTCCCCGCAAGTCCCACGTCCTCCTCCCCGCCCACACACACCGAGACAGACCAGGCCAGCCCAACCCACTACCAAGTGCAGTCAACATCGACAAATAACCCACAAATTACCACACCGACGCCCGCGAACCCACCCACAAGGAAAAGCCACACAGTGCCCGTGGTTAGTGATACACATTATCAAGCACCGACTAAACCTCGAGGGTACTCGACCGCCCAACGCCGCCGCCGCAAAGCACGCCACCACATGCGCATCGCTGCGTACAATCAATCACGAGGCACTCTTAACTCAGCACCCACCCCAACAACCCCAATACCCACCGGTAGCGACGTTTGTCTTGTAACATCCCCTATCTCACCACCACCAACTAACGTCATCACAACCCCTCATGGAAGCTAAATCACCCCACCACTAGTCCAGCCGGCGAACACCACCGTCCCACCACAGATACCACACCCCGACCCACCCTTACCCTCCCACACTGGCAGCACCGTCTCCCAGCCGCCCCCACTCCACTACGCCCCCCTGCCCCCGACCTGCCCGCACTCCATCAGCCTGATGGGTGGCAGCAAAGGGCATGCCACCCATCAGGACCACACCCCACCCCACCAGACACCCACCCAACCAAGCAGCCGGAACCCCCACCCCCCCACAGTGCACTCAGCCCTAACCGTCAATCATCTGCCCCAGCCCCATGCCATGGCCATGACCACACACACCCAAGGTACTGCCCGCCCACCTCGCTTTGCGCCTCGCACAACCCAGCTACTTGTAGGCACATGGAACGTAAAAACCCTAGTGGAACCCTCCGCCGCACGATCACGTGGGACCCCGGGAAAAGCGCGACACGTTGCACTATGCCTGGAGGCGCACCAGATACACATTTGCGGTGTACAAGAGACCAGATGGCCAGGGGGACCAGACACGGACATAACAACGGTGACCGGCGACAGAGTACAGTACACTATACTACACTCGGGTACTCCACGCCCAACTCCCTCAACCCCAACCCCGATGAACACGCCCACCAACCCACTACCCCAAGAAGTGACCCCACGCAATCGTTACTACAGCCACGGTGTCGGACTATACTTGGATCCCCTTGCCACCCGAGCATGGGAGGCAGGAGGTGCTCAATGCACTCGTGTAAGCGATCGCATCATCTGGGTACGACTGAAATTCGCCGCAACCTCACCCGCTCGAAAAATCTGGTTCCTCATAATCTGCGCATATCACCCAGCCGCAAACAGCCATCTTCACCGCGACGCACAAAATGCAAGACTTGATGACTTCTACCATGACTTGACAACCATCCTGACCCGAGCTCCCAGACACGACATTATCATGCTCCCGGGGAGATTTCAACAGCCGGGTGGGAGCGAGGCAAGCCACTGACACACAATATGCACGTATCCTTGGCCCCCATGGACATGGTGCGCGGAACGAAGCAGGTACACGATTCTTGGATTTTGCCTACCACCATGACCTGACTATACTAAACACGATGTTCTTCAAACCTACACCTGCCCGCTGGACCTACCTTGATCCAAACGCCGCTGTCCACACTATTGACTATATACTCCTATCAACCACACATAGACAGCGGTGTACGGACACACGGGTGATTCCCACCACCACGGTTAACACTGACCACCGCCTAGTAGCTGCCACAGTCCGTATCCCTGCCCCGATAGTCACACCCCGCCGTCCGCAACGCCCCGGACGCCTCGCTCTAAACCGCCTCCAAGATCCCATCATCCGTGCAACGCTAGCCGCCGCTTTAACAACCAACATCCCCACACAATGGGACCCACCTCCCACAACTCTCACCCCGACGTCCTCACAACTCATGACCTTCCTTGACAGCGTATATACCACCGCCCGTATCATCTTGGGACCCGCACGCAGACATGAAACCACATGGTTCTCCCAGGCCGCCACGGAACTTACCCCCCTCATTCGCCAACGTGACGCCGCTCGCCATCATGACCCGGTGAGTATTAAACGCTTACGTGGGCGTACTGCAAAAACTGCAATGCGTAAAGCAAAGGCGCAGTGGCTCCGGAACATACACGCATCACTAGACACTAATATCCGCCCAGGTCAGGTGTGGCAAACCCTTCGTCTACTCAGTGCGTCCTCCAACAATCCACGCCCGCGCAAGCGCCCCTGCCTACGCCTAAGGAATGGATCTATATCCACAACACCCACTGCCACCGCTGCCGCATTCGCGGCCCACTTTACATCTCCTTGGCAACCATGTCCCACATGGTCACACAACCAGGTTCTTTATTAGCAACAGGTTGAAAACAAACACTAGAGAGACATATTTACAGCAACCTGTAAGAACCAGCCAGCATTCGGGTTGCCCTTGCATGGCCTAACTGTTTGAGGCCAAAGGCGTCGACTTAAGTCCTGGCGACTCTTCTGAAACCCCATGGGGAGGGCCAGGCATGATTCTCAGCTGGTAGGAGTGCATTCCTAACCAACTCCTGTCCAGGAGGGTGTACCTAACCCTGAAGGACCGGTTGTCAACCAGTAAGCACCAGTCACCACTTGGTACTTTGGTCAAACAACCCACTGGGGACACCCAAGCTGAAGCAAGGCCTGGTCTCTATGGCCGCCCGTGTAAGGGGTCCATGAGCCCGCGGAGCAGAGGGTACTGCCGCTCCGCCTTCTCCTCCGGCTTGGTGAGGGCATCTGCGGGGTTGTCCACACCAGGCACATGTTCAATGTGAGCTAGGTAGGACATCTCCTTGAGCAGCAGATAATCAAGATCCCTGCTCCTGGCCAGCTGCCTGTGCACAAATTGCACCATGCCCATGCTATCAGTCCTCACCAGTGTGTGCAGCTGCAACCTACAGGAAGCCACTTGACATAGCTGGTAGAAGAGCTCCCTCAAGTAAAGAGCAGTATGCAGCCCTTCACAGATTGCCCTGCACTCAGCAATATCACTGCTGGGCGTAACCCTGTTCTGCAACCGACTGTACCAGGTAACAAGTGAGGTGTGATCTTGCTCCAGGGTAACTAATGCTGCTGCCCGGCCCCTGACCTCTGTGACCTTCCTATTATCCATAGAACTGTCCACATAGAGAATCATGTCAAGGGGCTTGTACAAATCCACAGGACCCAGTATGAGAGGGGGAGACATCATGACAGCCTGCACCACACTCTCAGCACCCACCTAAACTAGCTGGGAATCAGTAAGTCGACTCAATACCAGCAAGTCAGGGGCACATATACTTGCAAGCCATGCCAGCATGCCCCTGATGGTAGCACACCTAGCCTGCGTGATGGGCTCCTGCAATGCATCTACAATCTGCTGTGGATAGTCCTTACCGCCCTCCATCTTGATGAACCACGAGCCCTGTGCCTGGAACAGCGTAGCCTGCATGCCACAGAATACCATGGGCTCATTCTCCACCATGTGCTGTATCTTACCCAGCTCAAACCGCTTCTGGATCTTGGCCAAAACAGCCTCAACCCAGTCTGGTGGACCTATGAGATGCAGGTCATCACCATGCAGGGAGGCAAAGACAGGCAGGCCATTATGGGACCCTTGGAACAGACAGGGATCCACTGGAGACACAGAAAAGCCACAGGTACTCTTCAAGAATTTCTCTAGGCTCTTCCTCCAGATAATGGGACTGGACCTGAGACCTTCCAACCCTTTTAGAATTCTCAGGTACCTGGCCTTTATCTCTGCTCTCCATACAGCAGGTACACGGTCACAAAGAAAGGAGGGATATCTCTCCAAGTCTGCCTAGCCTGATCCTGGTCACCCTTAAGAAAAGCCCTCTTGAAATCAATCAGCA
This sequence comes from Mesostigma viride, assembly GCA_009746045.1. Classification (NCBI taxonomy): domain Eukaryota; kingdom Viridiplantae; phylum Streptophyta; class Mesostigmatophyceae; order Mesostigmatales; family Mesostigmataceae; genus Mesostigma; species Mesostigma viride. Next base: position 6,764,419 of record RPFO01000041.1, on the reverse strand, counting down.
CAGAGCTATAGGGCACACCCTTAACCAGAAAAGACAGAAATATACACAGCAGAATCCTCCACGTGTCATGCAGCATCCCTGGAGTATAGAGCTCCTCATCTAACAACTGGCCAGTGCCATGATGATACTCGGTTACAACTGGTCTGACATGTGGCACCTGGACACCATCCACCTCCTTGGGCTTGAGGACATACATCAATCTGAGCAGCTGGTGAACTTCTGGCAGCTCATCCACAGGTTCTGCACAGTTGGAAACTATCCACTCATGCCCAGAAGCAACAAAGCCAAGAGTCCATGCCTTAGCCATCTTGGGGCTTTGCATCATCTCGACTAGTTGGCGCCAGGGAATAGGACTGTGAGCAGCTATCTGGTACCTGTTTACCCCTAACTGCCGTGGATCAAAGGTGGTTGGGATAATCAACAGGTCCTCAGCTATGGGCTCCTGACCTTGGGGACCCTCTACATGCTGACTCCTAACAGCCTTCACCGCCACGGCAAGACCCTGGTGTAACGACTAAAAATGTTGTGTTTGCAACAGCCTCAGTATCAACATTGGTGTGAAAAGATCTTTATACCTGGGTTGGAGTCGCGACAGATAACTTCACGTCCAGAGAAGCAATGAAGATGGATCTTCAACAGTCAAGGGAATGAGTCCCCACCCTTGTTAGACACAACAGACAAGTTATATCCAAGTCGACTATCTGTTGAAGTTATAGTTGACTTTTGGCAAGGGTTGTTTGCTTGATGAAACAAGGAAACCCTTGAATTACACCATAGATTTAGTTCTCACGTACGCACACATGCACGGCCGCCACAAACAGGATAAAAGTCATCGTGCACGCAGAGTCGGTCCAACCCCTAACCCGAAAGAACCAATCAAAAGTGAGGATCACTCAAGATAAGATCCTATCCTCAGAATCCTTAACACAACACAAGGCCAGCACATGCTGAATCTCCATGACCTGGAACCAGATCCACCAGGTACAACGGTCTTAAAGAGAATCTATGACTGACTGAACAAAACCATGCAAAGTACCCTACGTGGATCAGGCCACGACCAATGAGGGTAGAACAATAAGTTCGACAGATCTCAGCAGGCCCAATATCATCAGACGTCGAAGCCTCCTAACTTCCCAAATAATTGTTCTCAAGAACTCATAATAAGATCAACAGTAGGAAAACTTTGGATGTAACATTTGGTTGTTACATATCTCCCCCTCAAGACAGGAACTCCCAGTTCCTAGAAACCAAGGAGAATAAAACAACAACCTCCACAAGAACGACACAACAATAAACAGGAAGTCCACCACCTCTTGGGACAAGCAAGTGGGTTTTTACATCCCCAAAGGGGCCTCCTATCTCATTATCATCTGATCATGATCAACCCTGAATAAGACAATTTCTCCCACAATTGAAATGTCATCAAGGGATCTAACACACAGGCAACCATGCCTGGTGGATAATACAACTGCAAAGACTACCATTAACCCAGGAAACTGGCATTGCTGGAAATCTGGACTGGACATCAGAACTGGCCTCCCCCATTCTGGTTCCCCACCTCACTCCACAGCCCAATCTCCAACCATCCTGGAAACCCTTCACAGAGTGAACCAATCCCCCTTCTTCGTATCCTTCCCCCTCGTTCCAAACACTGGGAAATGCTCCACCATGGACACCAGATCTGGCCAGTTCCTGCTGACCTGAATAGCCAGGCAGGTCTCAGCAGCATTGCCCAACTCAGCTGAAAACCTAATGCACTGGGCAGGGTAGGACAGGGTAACCACAGCCTGTCGGAGGGGGTCGAAGACCCAGCCACTAGCAGTCTTGTGGCGACACAGCCAGCTGCTGTAGGACCACCACAGCTGTAGAAAGGCCTTGACAGGCCCCCACCTGGCCCCCAAGATGGGTACCAACACCCTCAGGGGCGTGAGCCGGGCCCTCAGCTCGTTAGGGAACTTTGGTAACTGCAGCCCCACGAAGACAGTGTTGTCCTTGTGTGGAAAACAGGACAGCACAGAGCAGCTGGACGACGGAGTCATGTCAAACTCTCCCTTCATGACAGCTTGCTCGATCAGCTCAGAGTAGGTCTGGGAATGACCAACTGGCTTCAGCTCCCCAAAAGCCAGTCTCAACTCACTGGGCAGGGCAGCCAGCAAATCCTGGCCCTCCACAGGCCTCATGTCAAACGAAGGCCAAGGATACACTGCAAAGACGGTGTGCATAATGTAAGCCACCATGGGTAATCTCACAAAGACTGGGGGGCAAACAGTCCAGGGCCAACTCTACCATACCCTCAGGTACTAGTTCGCCCTCCTCCACCACTGTCTGGTCCAGGGCCTGCATGGCTGTGAACAAGGATTTGCACCACTCACACTGTTCAGGAACACACTTGCGGTGGTCCACATACTGCTCCACCTGTTTTGTTGGGACAACAGACCTGGGCAAGTGTACCACCACCTTAGGAGGTGGAGTGGCCTCCATAGGGGAGGGAACTGAGGCCACCGGGGTAGGGATAGCCTCCTGAGCTACCATTACAATTCGTTCAAGTGGCCCGCCGGAGCGGCTGTACAATTTTTCCCAGTGAGCGCGCTGCCAAGTGTACTTGTGGGCAAATTTTTAGGTGCCCCGTCACTTCGAGGTACTAAAAATTAGGCTACGGTACGAATTCAGCGAATTTCAGCGAATTTTCAGTCGAACCAAAGGAAGTGACGGCAACTACCAAAAAGTTTCCGTTACAAATTTTCAGCCCAACACTCGCGCAAAATGAAGTGACGGCAACTACCAAAAAGTTTCCGTTACGAATTTTCACTCCCACACGTTTGCACAAGAGGAAGTGACGGCAACTACCAAAACGTTTCCGTTACGAATTTTCAGTCCCACACTTTGCGCAAATTTTAGTAGGGCTGCACGCAAGCTACCTTTCAAAATTTTGCGCTAGTATGGAACGCATTTCATTCGTCTGGAGGAACGCTGCCCGCCAACTACCCCCGTTCAGAAATTTCCCTCGAACTTTACTTGAGATTTGGAAATCTGAACGTGCGCGCAAATTTTAGTAGGGCTGCACGCAAGCTACCTTTCAAAATTTTGCGCAAGTATGGAACGCAATTCATTCGTCCGGAGGAATGCTGCTCATCAACTGCCCCCATTCAGAAAGTTGCGCCGAACTTGACTTGAGATTTGGAAATCTGAACGTGCGGTTGGAGTTTCGCGGGGAAACCCAAGTTCCCGAGTAATTCACCAATGACGCGCTTCGAACACTTGCCCGCTAAAACCTAAGCAGCCGCTCCGGCTGGCCACTTAAACGAAACGGGATGCTGAGCCTCAGAGGCTGCAGGCACAGCAGAACCCACAGATGGAAGGTGCCCAGCCCTCAAGTGTTCTGCCATCTGATTAACCAGACCCTCCACATGATCCAACCTTGTCATCAGGGCCCCGTGACGCTGATCGTGACGTTGTTGATCATGTACCATACGCTGGAACAGGTTGAGAAAATGAGCTTCCACAAACCCAGCGTCTGCCTGGAGCGGAGTGCCTGTGGCTCTGGGGCCAGCGTAGTCGTGCTGAAACACATACGTAGCCCTCACGTCCTCTTGGAGTTGGGCAGGTGGCCTGGGTGTCCCCTCAGGATGGGAGTCTGCCATGGCTGGCAACCACAGACACACAGCACCAAAAAGGGAGTTAGCAGTGCTCGATCACTGGGAGCTATGAAGGGGAGCACACCGCTCAGAGCCCATGACATACCACTCAGGCAAGGTGATCCCATGACGCTGACAATATCTAGTACAGCAGAGTGACTGTTGGTGAGATCAGACAACCACAGCCACGTAGCAGTCACCTCTAGCTCTCCCTTCCAGTGTACCTTAAACTGCAGCTGTTTAGTCCGACCTTTCCCTTTCACCCTGTGAGCCAACAACCGCTCCACTTCATAGATCTTCTCCCCCTCAGAATCCAACTCATAAGGCAAGGGGGCAGACAATCTGCCTGGCAAGGTGTTACGCCTGTACAGCTTCAGCTGGGCTAGGTGAAAAATATTATTCCTGAGCTTCCAGTGAGAAGGCACCTGGACCTGGACCACGGTACCATAGTGAAAGGTGGCCAACACTGGGTAAGGACCCAACCAGAGTGGTTGCAGTTTCCTGCATTGCTCCTTCTCAGGCAGCACTCTGTTGGCTTCCAACAACACCAAGTCCCCGGGAGCTACAAAGGAATGACTGGCCACCGTTTGCTGCCAGGCGTTAGTCAGGTACTTGTCCTGTGTCCTCAACAGCTGGGTAGCCACAATGCTGTGAGCCTCCTGGAAGGAAGCCAACAACTGCTGGACTGAACCAAGACGTCGCTGGAAAGGGCCTTCAGCGTCTCTGTCAGGCAGTTCCAAGTCGAATGGTGTCAAGGGACACTGGCCATTGCAGATCACGAAGGGGGACATCTGGTGAGGAGCCAGAGGAGAGTTGTTGATTGCGAACTCTATGAAAGGTAGCTTCTTGTCCCAGTCCTTGTTGTCGTGGGTACAATAGTGCTTTTGACACTCCCTGACAATTCTGTTCATCCTCTCCACCGCCCCAGTACTGGCACACCTGTATGCCACACCGAAGGCCAGCTTAGTGTCTAGGATGTCAAAGAATGACTTCCAAAACCCTGACAACCAAAGGGGGTCCTGATCAGTGATGATCACTCTAGGCATGCCGTGCAGACGGTAGATCTCCTTCATAAACAAATCCACACACTGTGCAGCGGTGAGATGAGTATTGCAAGGAATCAGATGGCACATCCTGGAAAGTCTGTCCATGACCACAAGGATCCTGTCATTGCCACCATCTGACATGGGTAGACCACAGATAAAATCCATAGTCACACTGATCCAAGGGCGCAGGGGAATGGGCATAGCCATGGGAAAGATGGGCGTGGCTTGGTTCCTGACCTTATTTCTCTGGCAGGAGTCACAGGAATCCACATAGGCCTTAACATCCTGATAAAGGCCAGGCCACCAAAACCTCTGCTGCACCTCATGAAGTAGCTTAGCATAACCAGGATGACACGCAGTCACATCGTCATGGAAACAATGTAACACTGTGGGAATGGCCATCTCAGGCACATACACTTTTCTAGTCACCGTGTGCTCTGCATCATGAGTGTGAACATACAGAACGCCCTCCCAGTATTCTACAGGTCTATTGCCAAAGTTGCCCCTCTGGATAGCTGCAGTAGCCATGTCCTCCGTCTTGGTGAAGGCCTTGATGACGTCCAGCAGGGAAATATTTAAAGGATTAGGCAACACCAGGTCCTTGTCAGGTCCCAGGGGCTGCATCTGCATCTCCTCTTCCTGCCCAGGGCTAGCCACCAACTGCTTGGATGAGACAGTAGTAGCTATAGGCCCTTTTGACCTTGCCATCACCTGAGAGGCCAACACCTTGGACCGGCCTACCAACACAGGGTCCATGACCCACTTCCTGGGCCTACCTCTGCTGCGCCTAGCAGGGTCTCCCTCACCTGGCTGCACTGTGGGAGTGGGCACCACACCTTCAGGACTTCTCCTAAGACTGTCAGACAGTGACTGGACACCCTCCTGGACGCCTGTCAACTCTGGGACAGAGCCCTGGTCGATGAGCATCACGGGACCACCGTTATTCCCTACAGGTGGTGTCAACAGTTGAGAAACCTTCTGGTTGTTGGCCTGAGCTCTAGTCAAGGCTCCACACTCTACCACAGAAATCAGGGCAGCACAGATGTCCAAGTCCTCATGAAAACTTCCCATCAAATCCCTCCTCCTGGACAGGGCGTCAGGCACCACATTCTGCGTACCAGGAATGTACCTCACAGAGAAAGGTCCAAACCCCCCCAGGAACTCCATCCATCCAGCCATCCTCTTACTCATCCGGGTCTGTTCCAACACATGTACCAAGGGCCTGTGGTCAGTCATCAGGGTAATAGACTCGTTGCCCTGCCCATCCCTGGCGCTGCTGGCCACAGAAAACTGAGCCCCCTTCAGTAGGTGTTCCCACTTGTGACAGGCCACCACCAATCCCAGCAGCTCCTGCTCATGAACAGGGTAGTTACGTTCTGCAGACGTCATACTCCTGGACATGTATTCCACTGGTTGAGGGCCCTTACCATGATCTTGCATTAGTACTGCACCAATAGCACCCTGTGAGGCATCAGACCTAACCTGGTATGGCAAGTCTGGGTTGGGGCCCACCAACAAGGGAGCAGTGGTAAGCTTCTGCTTCAACACATCAAAAGCTTGCTGGCATGCTGCAGTCCACTCAAAGGGAACATCCTTCTTGAGCAGGGCTAACAGGGGACCAGAGATGGCCGCCATGTCAGGGATGAACCGTCGGTACCAGCCCACCAGGCCCAGAAAGGATCTGACATCCTGAGCTGACTTCAACACAGGCCACTCCAAAACAGCAGAGACCTTGCTGGCCTCAGGAGTCATACCTGCAGCGCTCAGCTGGTAGCCCAGAAACTTCACCTCTTGGCCCCACTCCACCTTGGACCTCTTCACCGACAGATGATACTGATGGATCACCTTAAGGACCTCCTCCACGTTCTCCAGATGCTCCCTGAAGGTACGAGAGTGTACCAGAATGTCGTCCAGGTAGACGACCACACAAGTCCTGAAGACCACCCTGGTAGTGTCACACAAGTGGGCAATGTCCTTGAACCTGGGGTTGCGAAGGTCAGGTGAGATCTGGGGCAGGGCATTTCCAGTCAGGTGGCCAAAGATGGCATTGACAAACATCTGCATAGTGGCAGGACTGTTAGAGGCACCCATGGGCATTACTGTCCACTGGAACTGTCCCCATGGAGTAGAAAAGGCCGTCTTGGGGATGTCCTCAGTAGCCACCCTGATCTGCCAGAAAGCATGCCTGAGGTCAAACTTGGTAAAGAAGGCAGCTCCTGCAGTCCTCTCCAGCAACTCATCAATTCTGGGCAGAGGGTACCTGGACTTGACAGTCACCTTGTTCAGTCCCCTCAGGTCAATGCACAACCTCCACCCCCCATCATGCTTGGGTACAAGCAAACACCCAGAACTGAAAGGACTGTTAGCTGGGAGGATCAGACCAGCCTCCAACAGGCCAATAAGTATGGTCTTCAGCTCTGCCATCTCTGCAGGGCCCATCCTGTACATAGGCACAAAGGAGGACGAGCACCCTCTACCAACTTGATGACATGTGTGATGGGTCCCTCAGGAGGATACTGGGGCATCTTGTCCTCAAAGATGGCTCCATACCTGTCCAACAAGGCATCATGCTGCTGTTGTTGCTCAGTGGTGACAGTAGAACTGACAGCATTGACAGAATGACCACTAGCAGACTCAGGTTCATTAGGCACCAAATGCAGGAAAAAGATGTGTTCCACTGGATAGGTGGCCAAATAAGACAGAGTATGCTTGGCAGACCACACATGCTTCAGTAGGGCAGCCCGTTTCTCCTCCAAAGTCGGCTCTTGATCCACCCCTTTCGCACCTGCTTCCCCTCCCTTGCCATCATTGACAGCTGTCTGTGTGGAACAGCACTCAGTGGCTGTTCTTCTCCCCCCTGGCAACACACAGGTAGCATCCCACACTGTCCCATCCTTGAACTGGACCACCCTGTCAGGCCAAGAAATAGCAGGATTGGTGTCAGACAACCATGGGATCCCCAAAATCACATCTGCTGCCGTGAGGGGAATGACATCTGCTGTCACTTCCAAAGTCTGGGATGAACAAACTTGGAAGATGAGCTGCACATAGCCAGGTGAGCAGCTTCTCCTGCCATCAGAATACTGCACCATGACAGGTGTGGGGTGGGCCAACACAGGCAACTTCAACTCCTGCACCAAGGATGCAGCAATATAATTACTGCCAGCACCAGAATCAATCATAAACAAGCAAGCTGGCTGAGCCAAGGGGAACTGGCACGTTGAGGAGCCTAGCCTGAAACTTGAGTAAGTGACCTGGTACAGGAGGACCCACAGGGACAGCAGGGTCAGAAGCACCCACAGTGTTCACTGGCCTAACGTCAACAGCAGGCAGGTCAGACCTGGCCATGACAGAAGGATGACCTGGGGACCCAACTAGTTTTTTGACTCAGGTGGGTCTGGGAGTGCTCCACTGCCTGATGGTGGAAGCTGCTCAGGTGGTGCTGGAGGCTCATCCTCGTCCCCCCATCCTCCTCATCTGCCAGCAGCTGCATGAGAGCGTTCACCATCCTACGCTTATCCTGTCTGCTGAAGGGCCTAGCGCGGGACTGGAACCTCCCAGAGGGCTGGAAGTTGGGCTGGAACCCTGGCTGCATCCGGTGATCGCCAGCAGGAACGCCAGGAGGTAGGCTGGGTGGCCTGGGAGATGGCAGGGCGCCAAAAGGTCCTCTCGTGGCAGGGGGAAACTGGTCCCGTCTAGGGCAGTCCCGTGCAAAGTGACCTGGCTGGTTGCAGATAAAACAGTTACCCTGGGTGGGATCCAAGGCATTGAGCTCCCCCAGGAGGTCATCCAGCTGGTTCAGGGACTTCTTGATGGGTGGCACTGGCGTGGCCACAGGCTCCCACTTGACAGAAAAAGCAGGCACACGACAGAGGGTAGCACATAAGACAACACCTTGTCCCATTGCCAATCCACGTAGTCGAACTGGGAGAAGTGCTTGTCCACATCCAGTCGCACGTGTGGAGCCATGCCATGCAGTAGTCTGTGAAGCGCCTCTGCGTCAGAGCATTGGGGAATCTTGGCTCTAAGGTTGGTGAATTGCTCCACGAACTGTGGCAGCGTCAAACCAGCCTGCGTACAGTTAGCCAGTGCGTCCCGATCCATGCGAAGCTGATCCTGGGGTAACAGAAACCGGCGAAAGCCCAAAGGAGAGAGGGGAGGTCGGTACACGCACGTCCAGCCACAGAACGCAAAAACTCATCAAAACGGTCGCTGGCACTGTCGCTCATCCGCTGCCTAACCATTCTCTTCTGGATGTCCATCGTGAGACGTTCCTCTGCCTTGGGCCCGTAGTTGGCGAAGTGGATAGCGAAGACATCCTGAAACTTGGTGGAGAAATGGTCGAAGCTGCGATGGGTAAGGTTGGTCAGCGATAGCTTGTCTACCGACTCCACCTTGGGAAAAGGAACAGTACGAGGATACAAAGACGTGAGCTCCATCACTGGGGCGTGTGGCATTCTGACTCTCCGGCATGTCGCAGCCACCGAGAGCCGTGGAGGCTCATGCCCCTGTGCATCTGTCCCTTCATCAACAAAAGGAGCGTCAACCGCATATACCCTTCGTGTACCCAGTGTTGGAGACGGTTGATCCACGAAAACAGACTCTCCATCGCCCGCCTGCCCTTGCGACTCAAGTTGCTGCACACGCGCAATAGTCCTACCCACACTCTTCTCCAGCGCTTCCGCCACACTTCTAGCTCTCGCAGCTTCCTCACGTTCATGTTGTAATCGAATTTTCTCCGCTGTCAGCTCGTCAGCCGCTAGCCGAGTGCCGTCTCGCCCCGGCACCGTGTTGTAGCCAAAACGAATAGCCGAACCGTATTCGGGTGCTGGCGAACGCGTGTCCTCCACGTTGGGAACCGTGGTCCACCTCTACCAGCGCCACGCAAGGAGGGCTCGCCTGGTTGCACACCGAGGGGCAAGATGGAGAACTTTGGGCCGACCGACAGCGAATATCTGCGGGAAGCAGACATTAAGGTGGTATCTCCAAATAGTTGACGTCTGGGAGTAGATGATGAAACCCTTTCATCACCGGTCGTCCGTTGAGCTGCTAAAGATGTGGTTGCATCTTCAACTCTCTTACTTGATAACGGTGGTTGTGTCTCCGGGTTACTCATCACTCCATGGGTCGCGCATGCCGGACTGGGGAACGTTAGAGACTTGTGAGCTCAAAGCAGCTCTCAGAGCAAGACTGTCACATAAGGATGAGTCACACTCTAAAAACTGTCCGAACACACAGCATAACGTACCCTCTCTGGGTCGGGCAAGAATTCCATTGTTAACCGTGAACTAATACTATCAAGACAACCAACACCTAGGTAGAAACCTCCGATACCAATGTAACGACTAAAAATGTTGTGTTTGCAACAGCCTCAGTATCAACATTGGTGTGAAAAGATCTTTATACCTGGGTTGGAGTCGCGACAGATAACTTCACGTCCAGAGAAGCAATGAAGATGGATCTTCAACAGTTAAGGGAATGAGTCCCCACCCTTGTTAGACACAACAGACAAGTTATATCCAAGTCGACTATCTGTTGAAGTTATAGTTGACTTTTGGCAAGGGTTGTTTGATTGATGAAACAAGGAAACCCTTGAATTACACCATAGCTTTAGTTCTCACGTACGCACACATGCACGGCCGCCACAAACAGGATAAAAGTCATCGTGCACGCAGAGTCGGTCCAACCCTAACCCGAAGACCAATCAAAAGTGAGGATCACTCAAGATAAGATCTTATCCTCAGAATCCTTAACACAACACAAGCCAGCACATACTGAATTCCATGACCTGGAACCAGATCCACCAGGTACAACGGTCTTAAAGAGAATCTATGACTGACTGAACAAAACCATGCAAAGTACCCTACGTGGATCAGGCCACGACCAATGAGGGTAGAACAATAAGTTCGACAGATCTCAGCAGGCCCAATATCATCAGACGTCGAAGCCTCCTAACTTCCCAAATAATTGTTCTCAAGAACTCATAATAAGATCAACAGTAGGAAAACTTTGGATGTGACATTTGGTTGTTACACCTGGGAATAGTGATATCTTTCAAGGGGGAGGCTGCCTCTGCCTTCTAGTGCCAACTCATCAGAGGTCAAAGTAACCCCTGGCATGCACAAGAAGTTCTGACCCAGTATGGCAGGCCCCTGATAGCCCTCTACCACACAGAACGTGGTGGGCACCCCTAAGATAGGCACACTCACTTCCCCTGGGATCTTCATGAACACCTTTCCTGAGAAATCAGACACAGCAAGGCAACTGGGATGGGACATCTGTAAGCCTACAGTATCCTCTTCCCTGATGACAGACACCTGTGAATTGGTATCTACCTCCATTGTAGCTGCCCAACACGACCCCCACCCCGTGAGCTTGGATACCTTGGGATCACGTTTGCTGCGCATGAGTGCTCGGATGACGTCCGCCATGAGAGGCCCCCGGGCCTTAGGTGGCTGCCCCGTCCCCTCTGGCCTTGTGACAGTTGCTTCAGCAGCCTCTTCCTGCTCATCCTCCAGCAGGGACAGACCATCATCCATCACCAGAGGATTGTTAGCTGCTGCATGCTGCCTGGCTCTGGCCTGGCTCCTCAACCCAACTGGGAGGGCCTGGCCCGTCTGCAGGCCAGATTGCATGTGGCCTTCTCAGTCTCCTTGACATGAGCCCAGGACAACCTGTACACGTGCCTTGGATCCTTTTCCAAAGCCACCAGGCAAGATCTGTTAGCATCCTCCACACGTGTAACCACACCATCCTGCCATTTCCCCCTCTTGCCTGGAATAGATGGTTCCTTCCACATCCTGACCTTCAGCCCCACCTGAGGCCTCAGCACATTCCAGTTCTTGTCCTTACGTCTCAGCTGGGCAAACAGCCTGTCTGCCTTCCTAAGACTGGCCCGCACCACGTTTTCAGGCAATAGGCTATTCTGTAGGGCCAGGGGAGCGACAGCCACACCATCAGTCAAAGTAATAGTTAACCCTGTGGTTCAGCTGCTCTTCTATCCCCTTACACCAGGCTGCCCTCTCTAAGGCAGATGCCACAAGTGGCACTGTCTCTGCTGCTAGCACCACTGTCTTCACTTCACGTATGGATCTCTCTACAGCCCCTTGCTGCCCATGACTCTCTCTGGGGACTACCACCAGCTTACAAGGCAGCTGGTCCTGATGCTTGAGCAAACAGTCAAACTGCAAGTCTGCCTGCACACTCTTGCACACCCCAAAGCCTGGGACCAGGGCCTTCATACCCAACAACAAGTGATGCTCCTGCATACCAGGCAGAACGTCGATCAGCCTATATCTACTGAACCTGTCCACCCCCACTAATATATACAAGCCCCTGATATGCTGGATATCCATCTGGATGTCGCCACGCTCTCTAGCAGGCTCCCTAGCATGGGACTGGGGTGGGTGAACAGCGTTCTCCTGGCAACCACAGTTCTCAGCAGCAGCCTGGCAAGCCTCCCACAAAGGCTCTTTCCCTAGCTTCCAAGCAAACATTGCTGCCTGCCCAGAATGTCCAAACATGTGATGCAACCTATGGCCAGCCTCAGCATAGCTCAGCACTCTCTCAGTACTGACCTGGCGAGACGCCTGGACCGTGTGTGGGGACACATGATCCACTCCTGAGGTTCCAGGGCTTCCCTGCAGGCCGTCCTGACTCCCCAAGCCAGTGCCTGCACCCTGGACCGCTCCAGGCCCTTCCAGCAAGGTCCCTTGGCCCTCCTGGCCAGCACCTGCTGGAGACCCACCACCCAGTGGAAGAACAACATCTTTACACCCTTGGTGCTGCACAAGGGGCACACCCCTATCCTTATGTACATCCAGCACACCTTCCCCAAGGGGTGATTGACTACTACGGCTTCGCAAGGTAACCCCCTATTTACTGCTGTTTTTGCTATTTAAATTGAATAGGCAATGGATATATGTTGTTAATTGATTGATTATTGAATAGGACACCATACTGCTTTATTGTAGGGCCACGGATAGCCCTTTATTCTTCTGGTCGGCTGGTGCCGGTCCCATTCCTTCTCCTTAGCCTTATTGTTCAGGGGTGGCTGTTAGGAGGTAAAAAGTTCCCATCCCCTGAAGTGGGAAAGTGAGAGCTCTGCCTGCGTTGTTGCCCTCTTTATTGCGCGCGTGCAGATGGCCAGGGTTGACTAGTATCGCATGGCCTTCTTGAGGATGTCGCGGCACTCGTCGATCACGTCTTGCACGACTTTGCGCCGGTCGTCCCCGTCGTCCAGGTCCCTCTTGCGCTTGATGCCCACGTCCATTAACTGGTTGGCCACGTCCACGTATCTGTCCAGCAGCTCCTGCCTGCGCTCCTGGTAGGCGGCCTTCCACTTGCCGGCCTCGGCCTCGAACCTGTCCCTCTCCTGCTCGAGGTTGAACTTGTCCTTGTCGGCCTTCCGCTCGGTGGCCAGCTCGTCCTGGAAGCGCTGCTTGGCCTGGAACTTGAGCTCCTTGTGGATGGCGGTGACCTGGGCCTGCGCGTCCTCCACCTTGGCGGCGTGCTCCTTGTTGGCCTGCACCATGGCCTTGTTGGCCTCCACCAGCTCCTTCTGGGCCTTGGCTGCCTCCGCTCGCTCCTGCTCCGAGACAGCGACCTTGCCCGCCAGGTCCTTCAAGAGGGCCACCTGCAGGTTGTGGTGCTGGTGGATGAGGGCCAGCTGCCTCTCCTGGTGCTCGGATACCACGGCCAGCAGGCGATTCTCCATCTCCTCGTCGCGAGCCTTGCCGTTCTTCACGTCCTGGGCGTAGATGCCCAGTGCCAGCTCGGCCACCTTGAGGGAGTCGCCAGCGAACAGCTCAGTGGCCACCTTCATGGCCACCACAGCAAAGGCGGTGGAGCGCTGGGCCGCCAGGGCAAAGATGAAGACCTTTGGCGCGTATATGCCAGCAGTTGCCCCACGACCGGGCACTTCTTTAAGGGTGCAATCCACCCCCTGCGATTCCAGCAAAGATCTAAGGTCGCGTGCAATGGCAGTCGACATCACACGCTCGACTCGCTGTTTCTCGGACTTGCCCAGCTTGAGAAATTTACTAAGGTTACCGTGACCCGTTTCTTTGTTGAATGGGATCAATCCCTCACACCCCTTAAACGTACGGAACTCGTATTCATCAGCAAACTCCTTGCAATCCTGTGGCAGCTCATCAAAGGGCACAAGGCCAAAGTAGTCTTGGCGCAGGGAGGGGGAGTTGCCGATGAGAGCCATGGTCGTGGTATACCATATGCCAAGAAAGTTTCTGGCGCTCTGTAAGCGCGCATTGTCGCGTGCTGAGACAAGTCAGCACCAGTGCTAACTTAATTCTGGCATAATTACACATTTTGTGTAGTTAGCAACTGGCTATGTGACAAACGCGTATCAAGCACTGGCTAATTGGGCATTTATGCCCAACTAAGTTGACATAAATGGCAACTTAATTCTTGCGTCGCCCATTGCACTATTGACAACCGCGTATCGAGCCGTAACTAACTGCACAAAAATGTGCAATTAATTCGCGCATCCCCCGAATGCACACTCTGCACCGCCGTCGGTGCTCGCGGCTCGCGGTCCGGCGCGGTCGTCAGGGTGGGCGGAGATAATTTACCGTGCTCGATAGGCGAGCGGGCCGGGTGGCGGTGGACCGGCTCGGGCGAACTGGGTCCACCGCGGGCGCGGGTGCGCGAGGGAGGGGGCGCGGCGGGGCCGGGAGGGGGGTCGACGGTTAGAACTCGGTCCCGAAGTCCGTCCACCGTGGGGGGGCGGGAAAGGGCCGCGAGGGGGTGACGACTTCACTCGCGGGGCGGGAGGGCCGGGAGGGGGGTGACGGTGGACGCAGTTCGATGGACGCAGTTGAAATTTTTTTTGGAGGGGAGGGTTTTTTTGAAAGGGGGTATACGGGTGGGTGTATGCATCACAGGGTGATGATCATGGGGTCATCATCATGGGGTGACGGAAGGGATGGCTTTTCATTCCCCATAACTTTTATGCTCTTCAAAAAAAAAAAAGAAAAAAAGAACTGGGTCCATCGAACTGCGTCCACTTCGACGGTCGAGAACCCCGTCTGGGAGGGGCTTTTATTCCGGTTGGGCCGCGAGAGGGTCGGGTGGGCGTGCGACGGTGGACGCAGTTGAACTTTTTTTATTGATTAAATCGGTCCGGCGATGACGCGCGGGGCGGGGCCGCCCCTCGCGGGGTGACCGGCACCGGGAAGGGGGGGGGTGGACCGCGTTCGTTCCGCTCCCGGTTTTATGTCCGCCTACATTGACATCGCGGCATGTCTGTCGGACTGGACCAGGTGCTAACGTGCTACCGGTGCGGCAGCTCGGTGGATCTCGAGGAGGCGTGGAACTCCTGCGAGGGCGAGCTCGTGCACTTGTACGTGCATTACTTGTACGGAGAGGGGCTCGAGGCGTGCCCGCCGCACATCGCGTGCCGAGAATGCGGAGAGGAGGCGATGGATGAATGCGGGTGCTGGTACGAGCGCATGAGTCTGGACGCCCTGCTCATACTCTGCAACCTCAAGGGGTCGCGGCTGCCGGAGATATGGCGATGGGCTCACCCCTCCACAAGCCGGGTCCGGGGTGGGCCGGACGCGGACTCGCCCCCCCAGACTCCGGTGGTTACATGAAGATCCTTGATCGACCCCCTCTGTGCCTCGCGCACTTGTGTCAGTTGTACAAGCTAGTGCTTATACTTTTTATGCGCAAACCTTTTTAGCTAAGGTTAACGCATATTCTTACATCCTGCGCAGGATGTAAGAATATGCGTTCTATTCCCACTATTACCAATCCACCAACATTTGATTAAAACAATAAGTGGGCAATTACAGAACCCATGAGTGAGCCTGCCACGCTGCACCCATTTCATGATTGATTGTAGTTCTCGTTACCCTAGAAACAAACACAAGAAGGGGGGGGGGGGGCGGGACAAGAAAAAGAGACCTAGAACATCGTGCAAATGGCACTTTAGGGCGGCGTAGCCCGGGCTCGCCTCATGAGCCGTCAGCAACAGTAACTTAATTGCTACTTAACTTAACGAACTAGAAATGGCCATACAAAACTGGCCAACTAATTCTAACTCATGGAACCGGTCCAGCCCAAGGCCCACCGTCCCGTAGTACCACTCACATAGCGGCGTCCATTCTCATCTGTTATAAAGAAACTACGTTCAGAGAACACCGATTCTATTCCCACTATTACCAATCCACCAACATTTGATTAAAACAATAAGTGGGCAATTACAGAACCCATGAGTGAGCCTGCCACGCTGCACCCATTTCATGATTGATTGTAGTTCTCGTTACCCAACCCCCCTTTCCTGGTGCTTTATCTCCAAAGCTCCGCCAACCACTTTCGCTCAGTGGCTCTCGAGGCTGCCCTGCCGCAACGGTCACGACCATTACAATCGCCGGCGGCTGTAGCGAGCCTCATGCACGATAACCCTTCGCAGGGCCCCCCCAGCCTTCCACCCTCGGCCAGTAAAAGAGGGTGTTGAATGTGCACGCAAAGACAAGGAAGAAGACGCCTCGTTTAACGATCACGGACCTCCCTCAAAGGCCAGTGCCGCCCTAACGTGACGACAACTTGTAGGACGACACCCGATGCCACCATATCTCGATTACTGTCAACGTTGTCACCTGGGGGAGTAACTTTCCATATTTCAGGTTTTAGTTGATGAGCAGGCTCTCATCACACACCCCAGCGGCCGATAAAGCGCAAGCGCAACTGGGCCGGCCAAAATATTTGGTCCTGCCCGGCCCAGGTCCGTCTGTTAAACTGGCCCCTTAAGTCTCGGTCTGAATCGAAATATTGCATAATTCCGGAATTCGTCCCCACCACATTCCCGAGACCTCACGCACCCATAAGAGCGGATGCTGGTAAATATTTTTCTACTTTCGCGAGGGCCGACAGATTTGTCGTCCATCACAGTGCCCACTAGAAGTAACCCGACCACCCTTCCTTCGGCAGTCAGCAGTCAGGAACTGCAACCCTGCTGCGACATTCCGCAGCAAAGCGGTAGGCACTGCAGCGTGGCACGGAAATCTTACTCATGGTTTCAGAGTTCCGTACAGGTGCCACGCGCAGGCAAACGCGAAGTATTTTATAGTCTCTCGTCGGCCAAGAACCCAGCTGCGGGGAGAAAACCGACGAGGGTAATTAATTTCTTTTTCACAGTCACGTGACTGTTCAAGCTATGTCAGTCACGCGCCATCTCTAATCGGCCACCGCCAGCCAAATAGGCGGACGCGATTAGGGCAGCATTAAATTTCTTGTAATCCGCCATACCCATACCCCATACATCCGATGACAAGAAAAAGAGACCTAGAACATCGTGCAAATGGCACTTTAGGGCGGCGTAGCCCGGGCTCGCCTCATGAGCCGTCAGCAACAGTAACTTAATTGCTACTTAACTTAACGAACTAGAAATGGCCATACAAAACTGGCCAACTAATTCTAACTCATGGAACCGGTCCAGCCCAAGGCCCACCGTCCCGTAGTACCACTCACATAGCGGCGTCCATTCTCATCTGTTATAAAGAAACTACGTTCAGAGAACACCGATTAACCTTAGCTAAAAAGGTTTGCGCATAAAAAGTATAAGCACTAGCTTGTACAACTTAAAACCTTTGCGCGTTGGGGCGGAATATTAAGCGGCTCCCTAACTAGGGTTTACTTCCGCATCGAATTACCAATTCGATATCGAATTACTGATTCGATATTAAACCCGGGAAGGTCCGATATCTACCTCGCTAGGCGATTAATTAGGTCCGACCGGTGCCCCGGCGGATCCTCCCAAATAATCCCTACTCGGCACTGTCCCCACGAGGTTTCGAACCCATGACTTCCGCGCCGCGCCGGTTCTAAGTTGTACAAGCTAGTGCTTATACTTTTTATGCGCAAACCTTTTTAGCTAAGGTTAACGCATATTCTTACATCCTGCGCAGGATGTAACGCACCTTACGGGATTCATGCACCACCGTTTGCTCTTCCGGTTCCAATGGCTGCAGTGTCTTCTATGAATGCAGTGCTGATTCATGCACCCGTTGTTACGTCCCCGCCCTTTTGGTTGGACGTAACAATGGAATCAATTACTAAGGCCGTGTGGTCCGTTGTACTGGGTTTTATGGATATTGACTATTGTGTGAATTGGACTAGTTATTTTGGTCCTAGGTTGACCTTTTAGGGGCCGGTGCCGGCCGTGGCGCCGCGCCAGTTCTGGGTCTGTCTGTAGTTCTAGGCGTGGATCCTGCAGTTGAGGGTCGATGTCGGCCCGGATCCCACGTGGAATGATTGACTTGGAATGTTCAAGGGGATTTGGCGTTGTATCTGCGCCGCTACCGACCTAGCTAGGTTAAATTAGTCCAAGGACGAGAGTCTCGTTCTCTTGGTTTGATGAATGATAAGTGCGAATACGCCTACACATTGAGCCCGGGGCAATTATCCATTTGTAATTGGTATTGCTAGCCAATATAAGTGTGTACAATTAGCTTGGCATCAAGCCGCGGTGCCAGATATCTCACGACTCACGTCGTGAAGCGCAATCTACATTAGGCCATCTTGAATTATTCCTAATTCCGGCAAGGAGGATCTTTTGCTACGTAGCTCAGGCTAGGTGTGTCTGGGCTGGGACGTAACACTGGTTATCGGAGGAAATGTGCTGGAAAGGTTAGCTAACTCTCGCGGAGAGGGTTAGTGAGGCCAATTAGGATACCAAGGCGGAGCTTGGCATAGGTAGAGGTTCCGGAATTCAACGATTGCTGACAGGTCGGCGGCCAGCCCGTAAAGGGATTCAACGACGACCTAGGCAGCAAGCGGCCAGTCTGGGATACTCGGCGGGGCTAGCAATAGTCCTGTGGTGAGGTGCTGTCAACGATAGCGTTCAGCTCTCCTGTTTTCAACGACACCTAGTGGCGGCCAGGGCTTGCCTTCAACGACACCAGGTGGCGGCCAGCTCAGGAGGGATTAACGTCATCGACGATGGTACGTCCCCTAGTTAGAATTCTTTCTTTACAAGCTATGCCTGCTGAAGGCTAGCTGGCGAGCTCGCTTTCTCTCCGGAACCGCACGCGTAGGGGGTTTATGTTATACGTTGTACCCTCTATAGGTTGTAAATGTCGTTGGTGCCTATGGACGTCGCGGAGACGGACATCGTTGTTTGACCTGCAAGGGGTCGTGGGGGTGCATACCGTCTGGCCGTGGCCGACTGTGTTGACGGTGTTTACCTCCGTGTGCTTATCGTATAGCCCTTGCCGCGGAAAGCTCGGGCGTGTGCTGTGTTAGACTCTGTGCTTCTCCCTCTTTTGTTTTGGTAAAGGTCACTGCACTTAGAGGTAGCCTGGGATTCCCCCCCTTCTCTCCTGCTTGCAAGCCTCTGCCAGCCTATGATGTAACATGCCCAGACGCAACAGAATAAATAAGGGTGGTCAATCTGGATTTCCTTACTATGCCGTGGCCCATGATGGGGGCGATGGTAGACCAGCCATATTTTATAGTTGGAAGGCATGTGAAGAACACATCAAGGATAAGATAATGTCCAGAGACTCTAGTGCTAAGTGGAAGGGGTTTGACAACATCACAGATGCAGATAGGTTTGTTAGGGAACACATGCCATTGCCTGAGGGGATGCACACCACTCGTGAATGCTCTAAGCCACCCACGCTGAGCAGTCAGGGGGAGGGGACAGCAGTTACAGTTACCTTCTCTCAGTTGACCATTGGCCCTAGCAGACAGTAGAGGAGACTATCACTAGGGAGTAGTACTAGGTTCTATATATATGGGTGGCCAGCAGAACCAGAACTGGTTCCTCTATCTCCATACCGCTCTCCTCCGGGTGGTGTGTGCCATGGTTCGGTCGGTCTTTCCCCACTCCACCATCAAGTGCGAGGACGCGGATGGGGCCGCCCTCTACTCACCCAACCACCGACCCGACATTACCGTGCTTGACTACGACGGGCAGGGTTGCCACCTGCTCATCGATGTCTCCGTGGCTCGGCCGCTTTCCGGTCGCCACATCCTCCGGGCGGCTGTGGATGCCGGCGCTGCTGCCGCTGTGGCTGAGCGCGACAATTTTGCCTCCTACGGCAATGTGGGGCCCCACCGGGTCATCCCCTTTGTCCTTGAGGAGTTCGGGGCCATGGGCCCCAAGACAGCGGAGTTTTTCCACGAGTGCTGCCAGCGCCGTGAAGACCGCCTCGACCTCGAGGGTCAGACCGCCCCGTGGTCGGCCCGCACGTGGTCCTCGTATTGGCGGCAGCGCCTGTCACTCGCCCTCACTCGCACCGTGGCTGATGTGTTATTCCGCCGCACCCGGGCCGACTTTGTCGCGACCCATGCGGTCTAGATCCCTTCCAGGCCTGCATGGTGGGCCGGCAGCGCTGTTGCTGCGTGTAGTTTTGTGATGTATAGTTAGTTGTACCTTGTGCCGCTGGCGTGATCCTTGGATGTCTGTGTCAGATTACTATTAATTTCTTCAGGGTTATTCTCCCAGTTATCGGGTGTTTCCTTATGTTGCATGCCTATCTCACCTCCGTAATCTATCATTCTCAATGAATATATATAGATATATAGCACGTGGTTGCTCTTTCTCCCTCTTTCTCCTTCTTCCTGGGGAGGTGTTGCCTGCAGTGTAAGGTACCGGTACGAGCACCATGCCAACACGGTACCAAACAAGGAACGCCATAGAGACAGAAGACGAGACTAGAGAAAGAGACTCAGAGAATAGAGAGGTGGAACAGGTAGACAACCACGAGCACGGTACAGAGGGGATAGAGGTACCACTGCACGTCCAAGTAGGGACAGATACAGGTGAGGTCATGGAGAGACCTGCGGAAGGCTTCCCACGATCCAGAGATCAGAACCCTAGGTTCCCAGCGGATGGGGACAACCTAGACGCCTTAACAGGGCAGGAAGATGATAGGAGTGCCCGAGAGATGCTCCAAGGGGACTCGCAGCAGCAGCAGCAACAGCAGCAGCAGCAGCAGCAGCAGCAGCAGCAGCATCAGCATCAGCAGCAGCAGCAGCAGCAGCATCAGCCGCAGCAGCAACGGCAACAACAGCTACCCCGGCCGCAGCAACAACAACCTCAGACGAGACCACAATGGCTACCACATGATCCTGAGCAGCACGGAGACGAGAATGAAGATGCCCTGCACTACCGTTATCAGCAGCCCGCTACAGGGCGGCCATCGCATCCTTGGGCGGGGCGGGGGCGTCCCCAGGGACCTCCGCCGGGCCCCACCCACGGGGGCAGACGCAGAGTGTCCTTCGGCAGTACTTCCCTGTTACCCACGGCGCTATGGAATTCGGATGATGATGGTGAGATTCCAGGGGCAGATGGCGAGTTCGACGATCTGGAAGGGACTGGCGAGGTCGACGAGAATCCAGGGACTCGGGCCGTTGGTACTCATAGACCACGGGCCCGGCTAGGGGATAAAAGAAGCAGCGTCACTGCCCGAGGCGTGGAGACTCATACGCCCGTCCAGCGCCCTGTACCCCAACCACAGCGTCCACGGGCGCTTGACAGCAGCGTGGCCCCCTCGCCCGCGACCGTCGGCAACCTGAACTTCAGCAGGGTGGCATTGGATGACCCGGGGTATGAACACCCCTCATCGGTACAGGTGCGACGGACGCACGGTACGCCGTCCAGATCCGGATCTCTCCCCCGGTCGCAGCCCCCAGCATTCGGCTCCATCTCCTACAGAGAGGTCGGTGGGCCTAAGATCAACACGGTAAAGGCCCCACCGATGCCCACCTTCAAGAATGTACCCAAGCTGCACGCAGACATGAAGCCGCGAGAGGTCGACGAATGAGGACGCATGTGGCAACAGCAGTATCCAATCATTGCTTTATCCCATTGGAGTGAGGGGCTGCCAGAAGAACCAGATTTATTACATATAAGTGATAAGCCCACGTCAAGGCCGTAGCCAATCTGAGACTCTAGACTAACTAGGCCACCCGACAGGTGGCTATAGGACATCACATTACCAGGGCCAACTCACCTGGGCCAGTCATGAGGACCTGGACTTGTAATACCCTCAAGCAGCGAGGGAGGGCGGGTGGGAGCTGCAAAGAGGCCTAGTTGTGGCAGTACCACAACCCTAAGTAGTCGGACCGCCCTGGGGTGGCGCGTGCCAGCCCACTGACCAAAAGGCCAGTGGCACCGTGACGCGCGCCAGCCCACTGACCTAAAAGGCCAGTGGTGCCGTGGCGCGCGCCAGCCCACTGACCAATAGGCCAGTGGCGCCGCGCCACCCCCGGTCCACACTACCCCCCCCCTCACTTCTAGTCGGACTGACTACTGCGGCCGCCCCTCCCCCTTTGAGTATGCCGCAAGTCATAGATAATACGAGCGTGAGCTCACAAAATCCAATCATTGCTTTATCCCATTGGAGTGAGGGGCTGCCAGAAGAACCAGATTTATTACATATAAGTGATAAGCCCACGTCAAGGCCGTAGCCAATCTGAGACTCTAGACTAACTAGGCCACCCGACAGGTGGCTAGGACATCACATTACCAGGGCCAACTCACCTGGGCCAGTCATGAGGACCTGGACTTGTAATACCCCACACCCCCAACCTGGCCCTCGGCCGCAGGCTGTCGCGTGACCCCGCCTCCCGCCGCCCCCCGTGTCCCCTGCCGCTACCAGCGGCTCCATCATCCTAGCCAGGCGGCAATACAACGGGGGGAGCTAATAGTCTTCCTGAGCAGGATGATTCATCCCCAGGCCCAGCACACATCCCCTCACCCCAAAAGGTGCAGCTCGTCGAGGGTAAAGACACGCCGGATAAAACACAACCCCACGGGCCCGCCACACAGGTGGGTCCTTACACGTCCCCCCCCTCGTGGGGGGCGGGGAAAACGCAAAGGCAGAGCGGAGCCCGCAGCCTTACCGCGGGCGAAGCGGAGCCTTTGCGTTTTCCCCGCCCCCCGCGAGGGGAAAATTTTTTTGGAAACCTGCCAACCCGTGAGGGGTTTTCCACGCACCCTCCCCCGCACCCAAGCTGCGTCCTTGGATTCCCCCTCCGCCTGTACGCCATGCCCCGTCATCCCGTTTTTTATGTTTTTGCACCATGGAAGCAGACCAACGATGTAACATACAGGGGTCACCCGCAGTATCGCAACAAGAATCGCAACAACGCAACCCTATTCCGCTCGCTTACTCTCCCACATTTTACGACCGTCAGATGGGTGAATCTGACGGACGGACGGACAGGTACACCCGAGAACCGCACAGATGTAGCCGAAAACCGCACAGATGTAGCCGAAAACCGCACAGATGTAGCCGAAAAACCGCACAGATGTAGCCGAAAACCGCACAGATGTAGCCGAATAGCCTTGTCCAGTGGAAGTGGAGGAAAAGATTAGGATAAGTCCGCCGCCATAACCGGGCAAGTACTATAACCTGGAAAATGGACACCGTCGACGATCCCACAAGCCAAGGAGCCGGAGGCTCGCAGTCCTCCCAATCCACGCCGCAGAAGGCAGCGTCTACGCAGAGTGACCCTATTCCAACGTCACCTGCAAAGCATACCCAGCAGCAATCGGGGTTCTCTGAACATAGTTTCTTTATAGTGATACGGAAGGGGAGCCGCTGATGCTAGGTGAAATAGAGCTGGGTGATGTGATCGTAATAAGGTTGATTAGGCTTCTAGTGTACGAGTATTACGGAAGATATGGCCTAATTGTTGCGGCCCATACCTTGACGGTGTGCTGAGTACCTTGACGACGGATTTTTGCGTCTAGGTTCTCCTAGCAGATCTGTGATTGCGGACGGGTTTGCAACAGGCAATATCTGAAGTAAAACTTGACGGCTAAAACTGTTTAGAGGCCGTTGCCGGATCTGGCCGTTGGTAGAGAGCCGTTGGCCTTGAAACACGATAAAAGCTTGCTCACCTAGCTCATGGCGGTCTCTTTTGTTTTAACGAAGGCGGCGACAGGGGTCAGGGGCAGCGTAGCTGACGCCCAGAATTCCTTTCTGCAAAGCGGCTGGGATGCCGAAGCCCGGGCGGAAGCCAGGTTCGACAGGTGCTGGGAAGCAATTACCGAAAGCTAATCCCGAGGTGCCGACAGCTACTAAACAGACGGGAAAGGGCCGACTAGGCTGGCCGACGCAGAAGAAAAGGCTCCATCAGGAGCTCTCCACTTGCTCGGGCCTGCCTGAAGTGTGCGCTGCCTTTGAGGCGGTCCTCGGGACCGACTGGGTAACTACTGTCAGCCGGTGGTCTGCGGCCCAGCTGGAGTCCGTCGTTGGACTGCTGGTCGACCACGTGGACGGGCCTGAAATTCTGGCAGCAGCGGACCCAAACGAAGCGCTAGTGGCAGCCCTCCAAAGCGCCCGGGACTTGGCGGACTCGGACGAAGAGGAGATGCAGCCACCACGCCGGCCCACGAAAGGGGCGAAAAAGGGGACGAAAAAAGTCGGAAGCCCAGCCCCGAGCAAGGGAAAGGCCGCGGGGGATGTGAGGGAGCAGCTCTTGGAGCTGGCGGCTATTATTGGCAAGCAGGGGCAGGCGGGCAAAGAAGAGGAGGAGGAGGAGGAGTCCGAGGAAGAGGATTTCCTGACGAAATTGAAGGATGCGCTGGCCGGGGCAGATGGGGCTTCCAGGAAGCCGAAAAAGACCAAAGGGGTGACGCTGCCCACTCGAGCACAAGTGGTGAATTGGAGGGTGCAAGAGAGAGTGCTCCCCGAGGTGCTCGAGGATGCCAACGACAATGGAGGGGGGATAAAGAGTTGGATCATGGCTACTCGCCAAGGGGGGTGGAGGAACCAGGAAAGCAGGAAGGTGGTCATGAACATCGCCCTGGCCATGGACACACTCTTCAAGGAGTTGGGGCCGGCAGCCGGGGAGTTGGCTGGGGTAGAGTATCTCATGAGGGTGGTGGCAGCCATGCTCCTAGTGGAGAGCCAGGGGTCAGGAGGGTGGAAGGTGGCTGGCCACCTCCTTGCTCTCAAGGAAGATGCCTCCTTGGTGAGCAACCCGGCCATGAAGATGGCCCTGCAAAGCGCCACGATGATGGAGAAGCTGGGCAAGGCCCAGCAAACCAAGTAAACACCGAAAGGGTAAACCGCTCCCCCTTCCCACTGCCTCTTCCTACAATGCCTCTAAGCACTACGTGGGGGAGAGTGAGGTCAGCACGCAGACGCCAGCGTGCAACTCGCCGCCGCCGGACCTTCACTCTACAACACAAGGTGATTACGTGGTTGAATTGGCTATGGCACGGGGGGGCAGACCCTCCGCCTAAATCTGGAGGCGCGTGCTCCAGAGGAACGGCGGAGGCCCTGAAAAGGGTCAAGAAGCACTGCGAGTGGTACAGTCGCCGCGTAACCGGCGTTGCGACAGGCCCCGCAGAAGGAAGTGATCTAATCTATGGGAAATGTAATAAGTATGAACAACTTGTGGCGGAGCGGGTGAGTCTGCCGAAGCGCGAGGTGGCAGGAAAGGCGAAGCTGCTGGATTTGCTGGCGCTACGACCTAGTTGGCGAGAGGTGTACGCGAGCGAAGCCAACTGCATCAAGCCGGAGGTGGCTGCCAGTGCGAGGTATTGGAATGTACCTGCCCCCAGCCGAGGGTGCACCATGGCGGAGTGGGGCAAGTTGATGGGGAGGGCAGCGGACGTGGGGATGGTGGAGTTCCGAGAGACGCGGCCAAAGTGGGTAGACGGATGTTTTGGGGTGGCCAAAGGAGTGGGGGAGTTAAGGCTCATTGTGAATAAGAAGTTGGGGAACGCACTGTGGGTGGACCCCCCTAAGACGGTGTTACCCCACCTGGGCATATACTCGGAGGTCTATATCAAGGGTCGGTGCTACACGGCCAAGAGCGATCTGGTCTCGTATTACTATACCATCCAAGTGCCGGAGTGGTGGTGGGATTATCAAGGGCTACCTGATGTGTGGTCCACCGATGTCGGGCTGCCGGGGCGGCGGAGGAGGGTGTGGCCAGTGCTGAAAGTGCTGGCCATGGGGCACTCCCACGCTGTAGCGCTAGGGGAAGCCATCCATGAGATGGTCCTCTATGCCACGGGCGCTTTGGATCCTAGACGGCAGGTGAACCGCCTCACAAGTGTAGGGGAGCTGACCGTGCTTCGGAATGCATGGGGTAACCCAACCGCCCTAGCCATCGAGTACAAGGAGGAGAGCACGAGGGAGATGCAAATCGACCTTGAGGACCCCCCTGCCCCTATGGTATCCATCACTATTGATGACCTGGTGGTCAGCAATGGGCGCACGTGCGAGGCGGTGAATCGCTTAATCGCGAGTGCTATTGAAGACGGGTACGCGCCTAACAACCTTGTGCCCTCCAAGGACAAGACGATCATGGCTAGCCCGGAGGGGGAGGACGAGCTAGAAGCTCTGGGTGTTGTTCACCGGCGGGATGGGGTGTTGGAGCCGACAGCTAAGCAGCTCACCCTTGTGGTTGCGCACACTCGTGTACTCCTCGAGAGGGGACGCGCTACCGCTGAGGCGCTGGCGGCCGTCGTGGGCCGGTGGGTGTGGCTGCAGATGCTCAGCCGCACTTGCTTGTCCATATGGCAGCAGAGTTTTAAGTTCATCAACCTCAAGGGGTGGGGCCAGCGAACGCGACCTTTGTGGCAAGGTGTGCGCGATGAGCTCGAGTGTGCCATGGCGTTGGCCCCCATGCTCCGTGTGGACCGGGGGGCTGCCCTGGCTCCGGTGGTGGTGGCCTCGGATGCGTCTAGTTTTGGGCAGGGGGTTGTCTACGCTGAGATGGCCCCAGCTGAGGTGACGGAATTAGCTCGGGCCCGGGAGGTGCGGGGTTACCCAACCCTCCTCACCCCAGGTGAGGCCATGTATGCCGGGCCTAGACCCTTGACCAAGGCCGCGGAAAAAGCCATCATCCACGGGCGATGGCGCGTCGGGATCAAGAGTCGCTGGCGCGATTCGACCATGCACATCAACGAGAAGGAAGTGCGGGCCGCTGTGAAGGGGGTGGAGCGCTCGGCCCGGAACCTCGGAACATGGGGTAAGCGGGTGGTGAGGTTAGTGGACTCCACTGCCGCTTTGGGCTGCTTGGCTAAAGGGCGTTCCTCTTCTTACCGGTTAAACAAG
Source organism: Mesostigma viride (assembly GCA_009746045.1). NCBI lineage: Eukaryota > Viridiplantae > Streptophyta > Mesostigmatophyceae > Mesostigmatales > Mesostigmataceae > Mesostigma > Mesostigma viride. Next base: position 6,737,686 of record RPFO01000041.1, on the reverse strand, counting down.
CAATGCCGCCGGTTGTGCGCTCTTACGTTGGTCACCGGCAGCCGCTCACAATGGGTCTGGACGCCAAGTGAGCTTCAGCCTGCGGATGGGCCTTCGCGGGGGCTTTCCATGGCTGCCTCGGTGGCCGGGTGGGTCCGCGATTTGACTCGCGAGGGTGTTCATCCCAATCCCGGGCCTCGGCTTGGCGCTAGCTACTTGACCCTTCTTGAGGGCAAGGTGAAGCCGGCTACTTTGATGGTTTACCATCGGGGTCTTAGGTCCTTTTTCGCATGGTGGGCGAGCCGGCGGGGTCGGGTTGGCAGCTTGTTGCGCGGCTTGACGATAGAGGAATACTATTGCGAGTATGTCGCTTGGGCGCACTCACGGTGTTACAGCCGCCAGTTGTGTGTCAATGCGCTTATGGGCCTGAATTTGTACTTCCCCCGGGAGGTGCGGGATTGGGCCTTGGCACGAAGTGTTTTGGCTGGCTGGCGCACGTTGGCACCCCCTCGTGCCCCCCCCCCATTCCATGGGAGGCTGCGTTTGCGCTTGCTTGTACTATGGTGCTCCAGCGGCAGCCTCGTGCGGCTATGATGGTCATCGTTATTTTCCAACAATACCTGCGGGTATCGGAGGCGCTCAACCTGTTGGTCGGCCATGTGCGCTTGCAGCCTGATGTTCGGTTGCGGGGTTCGCAGCGGGGCGCCTTGTTGTTGATGTCAGCTAAGACGGCTAAGGGGGAGGTGCAGTCTGTGGTGATCGAGGATGTCATGACTGAGACCCTCTTGCGGGCTTGTATGCGTGGCAAGGCGGCCTGGGAGCGGGTGTTCCCTTACGATTATGCCCAGTTCAGCCGGGTTTGGCATCAGGCCACGCAAGCTTTGGGGGTCGACACGGTGTTTACCATTCACGGGCTGCGGCATGGGGGGGCTACCTATGATTTTTTGCGGCAGCGCAGCATGGCTGATATTCAGCATCGGGGTCGCTGGCGCAGCAGCAAAACTGTCGCCCACTATGTGGGATTGCACCGGAGCTTGGCCCTCACCCTTCCTGACGCCCTGGTTCGGGCTATCGCCGCCTGCCCCCCGCGCATTTGGCGGAGCGTCTTTTCTCTGCCTTCCTCTTAAGTTCCCTTCATTCTTGTCTTATGCGTCCACCGGTTTTTGTTTTGCCCCTGGCTTGGGTCGCCAGGGAGGGATGTAAGGGTAAGGCTAGCCTTTTTGGACATAAAGTGTTCCCATGGGTAAGGATGGCCAGTTGAGGGCCACTTCCCGATGTGCTCTACTTATTGTTTTAATAAAGAGTCTGGTTACCCTGGAGTTCCACGGTTAATAGAATCGGGGTTCTCTGAACATAGTTTCTTTATAGTGATACGGAAGGGGAGCCGCTGATGCTAGGTGAAATAGAGCTGGGTGATGTGATCGTAATAAGGTTGATTAGGCTTCTAGTGTACGAGTATTACGGAAGATATGGCCTAATTGTTGCGGCCCATACCTTGACGGTGTGCTGAGTACCTTGACGACGGATTTTTGCGTCTAGGTTCTCCTAGCAGATCTGTGATTGCGGACGGGTTTGCAACAGGCAATATCTGAAGTAAAACTTGACGGCTAAAACTGTTTAGAGGCCGTTGCCGGATCTGGCCGTTGGTAGAGAGCCGTTGGCCTTGAAACACGATAAAAGCTTGCTCACCTAGCTCATGGCGGTCTCTTTTGTTTTCCCACCCGCCCTCCCTGTGTGTTGCCTGTTTGGGGGTAAGGCTAGCCTTTTTGGACATAAAGTGTTCCCATGGGTAAGGATGGCCAGTTGGGGGCCACTTCCCGATGTGCTCTACTTATTGAAATAGACAATTTTGTCAGTATCGGCGGTGCCGTAAAGAATATCATATCAATCCTTGGCGACAATCATGAGTTGACAGTCACAGACCTTGACGTTCGTATTTTGCTGGCAAAAAGGGAACGCGACGAGGCCAAAAAACAATGCGAGATAATTGCCAAAGAAACCCACGATTTTCAAGTTCGGCGGAACTTTTTTGTTTTGCAAAAAAAATTCAAGAAGGACTCGGAGACGGTCGACAGGCTGGAGAAGGAAAAGCAAATGAAAAAGCTGCATGCGGCAGAGAAGCTTTACAGCGCGCTTCCTCTTCTAATTTTTGCAAGTGACGAGCTAGAGAAAGCGCAAGAGGACGCCAGGGCAGAGGCGCAGGCGGCTGCAGTGGATCAGGCAGCTGCGTTAGAGGACAAGCAATGAGTGAATTCTGCGACCTGGAAGCTGGCTGTTCTAGTGATGACGGCGATGAAGACGACGGGGGGCCAGAAACCAGCGCCGATCGGGCATTTATCAATGATGACGAAATAGATGAAGAAGACGATGTGCATATGCTTCCGCCTTCACCACCATCCGAAGACGAAATAGATGAAGAAGACGATGTGCATATGCTTCCGCCTTCATCACCATCCGAAGACGATGTTTTTCATTTTCCAACTCCGCCGGCATCTCCGCCGGCAACTGCGCCGGCATCTCCGCCGGCAACTGCGCCGGCATCTCCGCCGGCATCTCCGCCGGCATCTGTTGATCGGCACCCCGCAGCGACAGCACACCGTCAACCTCCAACGCAGTGCAAGTATTGTAAACGAACATTCCTGTCCATTGGTGGGTTAAAATGCCACATGACAAGAGCACACCGGGTGCTGGCGGCCAACGATCCTGGAATCCTTGAATTTTACAGTGGTCCAAAAGCCCGTCGTCGTCTAAACTTTGGTGCAAGGCCTTCTAGCGCTGGTGCAGCTGGTCCTTCTAGCGCTGGTGCAGCTGGTCCTTGTAGCCCTAGTGCAGCTGGTCCTTCTAACGCTGGTGAACCTGGTCCTTCAAATGCTGATGCAGCTGGTCCTTCTACCGCTTGTGAAACTGGTCCTTCTAACGCTGGTGCAGCTGGTCCTTCAAATGCTGTTAGTTCAGGCATAATATTTCTGCAATCTGCACCTGACCAAGGGCAGCCCCGGCGTGCTGCTCCTGCTGCAGCGGCGCCGCCACAGCGACCACGTCAGAGGCGTCGCGTTGACAATGATGCCGATGTTTTGCCAACGTGCCCTGATTTCATGGATGGAAAAGCCACAATAAAACCCTCCAAAATAACCTTAGAACATGAATTTTGCTGGATGGATGTCAGCATTACCGTTAACCCCCCTGGTGGCGATGATGTTGATGACACTATCATCGTCCCCTTCCTAGCATGGTGTGACAAGCACGCCAAACGTGGCCTTTGCGTGTGTGAACGCGGGCGTACCGCAGGAAAGTTGCATATCCAAGGCGTAGTGACAGTGTACACATGTAGAGATTGTTACGTGAGGCGCAGTATTTCAGAGGCCTTGGGGTGGTGGATGAGGACCCCACCTGGGGCATCCGTCCGTGTAAGGAAATGTGCTGAGAACAATATGCACTGTTATGCAGGCTTGACAGGGTATTGCATGAAAGACTCCGCGGCAGGGGAAGGACATTTCAAGAAGATCTTTGATGTAGGCAACACCGCTCAGATTTTAGAAGAGGGTCGCATTTTGTATGCCAAACACCATAAATTCGACAAGGGGGTGATTGCATTGACCCCATGCAATATTGTCATTCAAGTTGCCGGATATATTGATGCCAACCACTTGCATGGGATGGATGAGCCTGATGTTTTACTCCACATGCATAGGTCAGGGCATTTTGTTGTCCACGACTCATGGGTAGCCCCAAAAAATGCCCAAGGCATGTCTAGGAGCAAGTTCCATGCAGCAGTTGTTTTGTGCAGCCGTGACACTGTGAAAATGGAATTGGAGCATGTCATGGCAGTATACTTTGACCCAAAGTGGGGCTAGCGGCCGCCGTCAGCCGGCCGGATCGGTCTTTTTTGTAATTTATGCTAGCGTCCACGTTTCGGCCGAACTGGTGAAATTTTAGTGTTTGCTAGCGTCCGCGTTCCTCCGGCAGGTTGCCGGCCGGACTGGTCCACTGTGAAATTTTTTGTGTTTGCTAGCGTCCGCGTTCCTCCGGCAGGTTGCCGGCCGGACTGGTAGTTTTTGCTAACATCCCTAATGTGTACACATAATACAAAACATGGTTCGAACAGTCGATGATAACGCAGTCCAATTCTAACCAACAACATCAGATTGTAGCAGATTCCAATCAGATCGCAACTTTCCAGGAGGACCAAAAAACACTTTTGTTGCGATTCTTGCGAGGACCGATTTGGACGAAAAGTTGCGAAACGGCAAACGCGTGGTATCGCAACTAAAGATACACCCCGACGTGGAGTATGTCACTCCTTGGCTGACCGGCGCGAAGAATCAACCGAACTGAAATGAGCGGCGTCATTAGGATTCGCTGATACTCATTTCCCCTCTCACCTCTTTGGTACATAATTGGCTAATAAAATATACCCATTTCCCCGAAATGAGCGGCGTCAGAAAAATGCTATAGCCGCAGTCGCGCAACATCTAATGATGCGCACTATCTCGGGCTGGTTTTTACTGCGTCTACACGCGTTAATCATCACGGGGGTGACGATGAAAGGCAGCACTTGTTATTAGCTTCTGTATCATTGAATTTTTCGCAACCAGTAGTTTTCGTATGATGTATTTCGCGTATTTCATCATCGTTCAGGGCCAGTATTTCATCATCTCGACGCCGTGATGAGATTGCCTTTCTGTCATGAGATTGCTAGCTTTCCGCTAGCCTTCTTTTTGCGGTTTCGGCATGGCGCAGTTTAGTGTACCTGCGGACACCGTCAACAAGGTAAAGTCGTTATATCATTCGGTAAGTAATCTCGGACACGTGGTTGAAGGTTTGTGGTGTTAAGTTCGCTAACTTACTACTCCTGTGTACTAGTTTGTGGTTGTGGTTTTGTACAACCGTCGTCGTAAGATTTTCATCAGTTTTGTTCATGATTAGCTGCGTCTGTTCCTAATTTTCTAGAATGACGATTGATTTAACATCTAAAGGAGTTGTAGATGGTAGCACGATGGTTTCTATTGCCTAAATTCTTCAGGAAAGATGGTATCATGGCCAGTTTTTTGTCAGCCTTTTGGCTTTGCTAGTAAAGGACGCCTGTGCAGTTGTGCAGTCCGTGCAACATCTATGGAGGCCCCAGTGCCTTGCTGACGTAGAAAAGAAGTTCGATGCAGTGTTTGTATATTTTCATCCTAGGCATGCAAATGGAGGTCATTTCTCATGTTCTGGATGCATGGGTAACACCGCCCCTTGCACCCCCTTGCTACGTGCATTTGGGCCTTGGTTTGTGAAGACGTCCAATATTGCATTATCACTTAACATTGCATTGTAAGTGTCTTTTTTATCGCACCCGTGCACCCCCCTGAGATTAGTGCTGTATTTAGCACCCATAGGACATATAGGACATTGCAACATGACTAATGACATGACCCCGAAGTAACTCCCTATATGCGTGTGCTTTGGTCCCAGTATGGACACTAGATTGTTATCAGGCTGGTTTCTGGACATTATCATGCAAGGTGCAACCAACCATAATTAGGGGTAGAGTTACACACTGGTCATCCAAGGGCTAAGTGCAGGCCAGCACGCGGTAAAATGGTGACTGTGCATTAATATTAAAAAATTAAATTACGACACGCAGACGCTACGCGTTGATCAGGCGTCGCGTGACCGCCATGCGAACATTAATAGTTGTCGCGTATATTACATCCTCAATGATGTGGAGGCGGAGATGGAATGAGTATCTATAATGTAACCTTCAGTGACAGGGTTGCTGACACCACGGCCCGAATCACTGTTATTACACTTGTACTGAATTGGGTCACATGCATACCCCCACCGACTTGGGGTTGGTATCCTTCATATATCCTGCCATGGACTGGAATCGTTGTCTCCTTGAATACATGTATAACTCACATGGGTCAGGGGGCCTGCCCATATTCACCACTGTATTAATCCCTAAAAGGTGCTTACACTGTCCTCGGTCGCATTCATGCATGCATTCGCGTATCCATGCATGCAATCACTTCCATCCCTGCAAGCATTCACGCATCCATGCATGCAAACACCATCCATCCACGCAAGCATTCACGTATCCATGCATGCAAACACCATCCACCCCAAGCATTCACACATTCATGCATGCAAACACCATCCATCCATGCTAGCATTCACGTATCCATGCATGCAAACACCACCCATCCGTGCAAGCATTCACGTATCCATGCATGCAAACACCATCCACCCAGGCAAGCATTCACGTATCCATGCATGCAAACACCACCCATCAGTGCAAGCATTCACGCATCCATGCATGCAAACACCATCCACCCATGCAAGCATTCACGTATCCATGCATGCAAACACCATCCACCCCAAGCTTTCAGGTATCCATGCATGCAAACACCACCCATCCATGCATGCAAACACCATCCACCCATGCAAGCATTCACACATTCATGCATGCAAACACCATCCATCCCTGCAAGCATTTACGTATCCATGCATGCAAACACCACCCATCCCTGCAAGCATTCACGTATCCATGCATGCAAACACCATCCATCCCTGCAAGCATTCACGTATCCACGCATGCAAACACCATCCATCCCTGCAAGCATTAATGCAATATCGATTCGTGTAATTAGCACCCATCCTGCGAGCATCCATGCAATTACCACCCATCCTGCGAACATTCACGTGCAATCCATGCATGCAGACACCGCCATCCATTCGATGCAAGCATTCACGTTTCCATGCAGCCACCCATCCTCGGCCCGCAGCATCATGGTGAACACAGCATTTCCCTTGCCCGGCCAGCGGCCGGACTGTAACACTGGACTGTCTCACCGCTTTAACAAAGACGGTTCAGGGCGATATATGTAGTCGCCTCAAAGTTGCACCCGCACGGCCAGCAAATGCTGGGCCGCTGCCATCCCCACTTCACAAACACACCCTCTTTCAGAATCTGTCCAGTATTGTTGCCTAATGCATCCCCGTTCGAAAGAGCGACATCATGAAACCACACTATGAATGAAACAACGCAGTTTGTTTAACATGCCACGGCGCCGACTATACCTCAAGACCATAGCTGTGTAATGTCGGCGGGACAATGACGGGGTAATGACGCGCAATGACGAGACGATGACGCGCGTGATGATTAGGGAACTGTTTGATAACGAAAGGTTAGTGGTTGTAGACTAATTATAGGTCGTTGATTATTCAATGAAGAGGCGGCACACTTTTGTTTTTGTTGATTATTGCACTGACTTCCGCGCGATGAATCCCACTGAACTGAACTGAACACCGCGCGGCCAATCAATCGTCAACGGCGGTAACTATTGCAAGTACATATCGGATCCTGCACGCCGATTGGCGACAATTTATTCCTTTCGGCGCACGTGTACGGCGTACTTTTGGTATACTTGCCAGGTTTGTTGCGATTCTGTTGCATTGCGGAACTCTAGAATTGGTGGGTTTTCAGTTGCGGAACTAGGTTTTTGTTGTATTCACCTTTGCCCGGACTTTCAGACTTTTTTTTTTCAAACTTACCTAAGTAATGAAAAAAACCTAAGTCCAAAGCCAAACCTCCTTTATGACGCAAATCTGCTTTTGGCTTAGGACTTGTGTTTTATGCCTGAGTCAGCCCTGCAAAAAAAAAGGCGCTGCTATCAAGGGTTACTGCATGGCTGAAACACTTACGTCCTGTGCTTTTTTCCTAACGCAGCCCTGCAAAAAAAAAAAAGATACCATGGGTAATGCAAGAGCTGAAAATGTAAACTTGTAGCATTTCCAAAAAAAAAAAAAGTGGGGATTTGCTTGTATTCATTATGCTGTGTGTAATTCACATGTGCTTATTTCATGTTGCCATGCCAGATTCATATAAGGTTGCAGTTATGATATGATTGTGTGGGTCATGATCCAAGGCAAACAAGTATTGCATTAAAAATATTTTAGGTCACTTATATCATCCCCATGTTACAGCCATCATCACCATAACTTCACGACACTTCAATATAGTCCCCGCACAAAATCATCTCATCACGACCATCATCACCGTCTATGATCCTGTCTAGCCAGGCATCATTAAACTTGTCAGTCACCACACGTAATTGTGCAGTTTTCTATCCATGGGCAATTTCTACTTCCATCTCATTCTCAAAGTCCACCACTTGTTGGTACAATAATGGTTACGCGTCTAACAACAGGTGACTCAATTTTGGCAGGTTCTTTTTTCAATTTTTTAGTGACAGGCTGCAGGCAAGCCTCCTCCTCCCCGATGTCGAAGTACGCGGAGCAAATATGGCGGCTGCCGGTGAGCATCAGAGACGAGCACACGTCGCTCCTCCTCGCTCAGATCCCTGCTTGTAGCTGTCACGGTGATGTGGTAGGATGCCCATTTCGGCTTTTTCTCCGTGCTGGCCTTGTCGCCCATCACGGGAATATACTCCTCCTCGCTTCCGCCGGGGGCCTCCTCGGCAGGGGCAGACGGCTGCTTGGCTTGCTGGGCATCGCCTTGTGCTGCCTTCTTCTGCGCTTCCTTCCTCTCTGCTTTCTCACTCGCCTTCCTGCAAAATCCCAGCATAACAGATAGCAGAAAGCCGAATTGTAATTAGCATGGATATAACGCATTAAGCAAAAGGTCAAAATGCAAGAATAGCGTCCACACGAACCACCAAGAAACTTTTTTTCTGGCTTCGCTGCGTAGGTGCTGTCTGCGTCGCCCTGGTGTTGTGAATATCCGATTGCAGCAGTCGCACGGGTATCCATTAGTAGGTACAGGTTGTGCCCTGTCGTGCTCCCTCTGCTCGGCATAAATAAGCCGGGTGCAGGTTGTACTGCGGGGTCACCTCAGTTTCTGCTTTTTCTTCATTTTGACACTCCCCTTCCTCTGAATCCTCGCCTTTATCACTCTCCTCTCTCTCCACCACATTTTCGGTATCGCCGCTCGATTCATCGCTTAAAATGAAGGTTCTGTGCCGTGAGGTTTAAGCTCGCCGTCGGCGACGTCGTCGTCTTCAAGCTCATGCCGGGCTTGGCGCCTGGCTTCACCAGCTTGACCATGTCCTGTTGTATATGCGCTGGCAGGTGCTTTCCTAATTTTATTCTTCCTTCCAATCGTGCGTGTCCATTTGGAATCAAATGCCTCTGAATATCGGATATTCTTCTTCCCTCCACGTTTCGTTTTTTCGTGGGACGCTGTCCAGTAGTATGCGCTGTCATGTCCTTTCCAGAATGTCCTTTCCGAATGTTTTGTTCCGTTTTTGTATCCAATCGTGCGTCTCCATTTCGATTCCATGATAATTTTTTCCTCGAATCGTCCGTTTCGAATCTGATTGCCTTTCATGCGAATCTTTTTCCCTCTACCGGTTCTGTCCATGACTTGGCGTTTCATTTTTTCGTCCAATCCTGAGTGTTCATTACTTCCTGTTCATAGCCTTTCCCTATGATTTGGCGTTTCATCGCTGATGTCGTACGCTGTGTACGACTTATATCAGTAGCACGTCCCGCCACAGACGAGTTTCCGTGTTGTACACTTGTCTTCTCCCGGTTAGGGCTAAGTTTTGCAAAAAACAAAAGTCCTAAGTCGAAACCATTTTTTCCTCCTGTTAGGTGTTGCGATACTCGAGCACGCTCCCATTTTTCATCCAAACATCACATTTGAAAAGTGAAGGTGCCATGGTGTGCCCATACCTGCCCTTAATCGAAGTGGATGATAAATTTTTTTTTTTTTAGTTGCGATTCTTGTTGCGATACTGCGGGTGACCCCTGTAGCAATAGCCGGGTGCCCGTTAAGGCACCGGACCCTACCCTCTCGTCTGCAGCACGAGGCTCCTCCTCCTCCATGCGTTGGGTAAAATTCTGCCCTTATATACTGCATGGACACTTCCCCCAACAATTCGTCACCTCGCCATCCCCCGCACCTCCCCATCTGGCCCACGCCGGCCGGTGGTTCCTGCTGTACCGGAGGGAATACGCCAGGCGAACTGAATTTCAGGTTTCGGCAGCTTGGACCACGCAATACTGTTTTACAGTGATTCCTGCACCATCAGTTAGCATATTGGGGCACCAATGTGCTAGATGGATGCAGGTTGAGGAGACCTTTCCAACGCCGTGTCAACCGCCTAGAACAGACAAGGGACTAGAAAGTTATCAAGTCCCGAAGTACTGCCGACCGGTGGGCGAGGGCGGGGCACACTCAGGGCATAGTGGACAGGACACGTGGCAGGCCGTGCCTGCACAGGCTTAGCCTGTACTCTCACGTGACTGGGACACAGTGTACTGAGGGCTCAACGGTACTGTGGCTAGTAGAAGCCAGTAACCAGCCAGCAGGTCTGCAAGGATGTAAGTCCTTGCAGGACTGTGGCAGGTCCTGTGCTGTCCTAGACACAGGATAGCCAGAGATTCCTGTATGCTGCCTGCAACAAGGATGCAGGGCAGCGATACGAGGCTCTGGCAATGTAGCGTTGCCCAGCGTTGCTCATGACCGAGGAACAAGGATGGAACGAGGTTGCATATAGCTCGAGGCTCAACGAGGCAACGAGCGTCTTCACACACGAACCTTGGTCGTCACGACGAGTGGCGAGCCTATCGAGGGTCGTAGGCCTGGTGTGAGGATAAAGGTTGCTAGCCAGCAGCCTAGGGTCATTCCAGCCGGCAAGGACCAGGAGCTCACAAGCTCTGCTGACGAGTTGCTGCGCAAATCGTACTATTGCTTCCACGCTTTCATGTCTGGTTCATCGTCAAGCAGCCACGGTGCTGGTGAGGCGAACGAGCAGAGAGACGCGCAAGCGTTTTTCCCCTACCGTAACCAAGCAAACGCTCCAACATTCGTGCAAGCGGCCTACGTAGCGAGGCACTTGGCAGAAGAGGGGTGGGTGGCGGTGAGTGGGGGAGGCAGCAGGCCAGCGGCGGCGGACCCGATTATACAACGGGCTCGCGTCGTGATTTCTCCAGGTGAGACGGGGCGAGTGGCGGTGGAAGAGTTGGTGCGCATTCGGACGCGCTAGCTGAAACTGCTAATCGTGTGGAGGTCGCTTATCAGGGCGCCCATATCACGCTTGCCGGTCTCGACCTAGCCAGGGAGGCGCTTAGCCAGATCGTGGCAACAGCGCTCGGCAGCACCAGACTGTTCAACCACTGGGTGGCGACAGCAGTGCTAGGAGAGGGGGTACCAGACGCCGACATCATCCGGAACGCGCGTGCTCGGGAGACGGTAAATCCTTGGAGCACGGCGGAGGTATTTGCCCAAACCATTGAGAATCTTGTTGCTGTCCTTTTGCAAGAGTCGAGAGGGTACGCAGACAGGTTCTATATTACCACGCAGCCTTTCGGAGTGTACTCCAGGCTTGATACACCGAGGCCGGAAACCACCACTGCGTGGGGTCCGGAGGTGGAGATTGTCAGGGGTCGAGAAGACGCCTGAAGACGTCCATTTTGAGTGGACTGACAAGCCAGAGGGCTCCGTCAAGCGCTCAGCCCAGCAGATAAACGAGGGCGACGGCACTACCGAGACCTACGAGGAAGGCAGAGAGCTGATCTGCATATCCCTCGTGAGGTGACTCACGAGTACGATCGTTACGGCCGAGGCGAGCAGAACGAGCTTGTCGGCGGCGGTAAGCGGTGGGTACGCGATCTTGCTTGGCATCGCAACCCAGGTGAGACACAACATCCAGTCGAACGCAAGGAGACGGGCGACCTGTGACCTGCGTGCTGGGAGAGTTTAACCCAGACCTCCAGATTGTCGCAGAGGCAGCAGCAGCCACATCGGTTGCTGAGGGTGTTGAGCAGCGTCCAGACCGTGAGGAGGGGCAGGCGAGTGCAAGCCAGGAGGCGGCCTCGTCTGGAGTAAGTGCGTGAGCCTGAGTGGGTTCCAGCGCCATATCTGCGTGTGTTTTTGTGTATTCTATAATGCTTCGTAACACGCGCGGGGCGGCAGCGGGAGCGGGGCGGGAGCGGGGGATGGCGGGGGTGAGGCAAGGGCAGACACGGGAGGCCCCGCCAACGTCGTGCCAGAGGGACAGGCAATCCCAACGGCAGAGGGCGTCAATGGCAGGAGGGCGTCCAACCGGAAGAGGAAAGAGGTGGCACAAGGGGAGGAGCGTGCAGGGTGGCCAACCGACGGCGTGGTGCTGACGGGGGAGGGCCAGAATGATGCTGAACGTCAAGCACCTGGTAAGAGACCATGTGTGCCTGCGTCTGGTGTTCCTGCAGCTATGTTCCTGCGCCATTAGCACCAGTAGGAGCTGCTGTCATTGGCAGTGACCCTCGTGCTTTGCCTGGGACTAGACCTCATATGAGTGCTGTGGCTGTGATGAATGGCCAGAAGCCTCTCAAGCCTCCTGTGGGACAGGAAGAGCTAGACAAGTGGTTGGAGGATATGGAGCTAGTTTCATGCTCTGTAGATCCCACTGTCAACCTTGTGCAGGTATTCCACACATCCACGACTAATAGGGATTCAAGTGAGCGGGTGAGGGACAAGGCTAGGCAGGCTGTCAAGGACAAGCTGACTTGGTCTCAGTTCCTAGAGGGCCTACGTCAGGAGTTTTCTGATAAGGTACTCAACCTCACTAATCACTATAAGCTCAGCTATGATACCTTTGAGATCAAGGGCACAATAGCTGAGGAGCTGCAGCGGCTCACACGCATCAGGGAGAAGGGGGCCAAGCATGGCTTCAATCTGACTGATAGAGCAGTGGCAGATTACTTCCTGGATCGCATGGGGCTGAGTGTGGATGGGAGAAATGCAGCTAGGATGTTTGCTGATCAGACAGATGGGACGTGGCCAGCCTTGCAAAAGGTTATTTTCAATATCCGTCCATCTGACAATGCTGCTTGCAAGGCAATCCAGGTGACTGGTGCCCCTTCAGCCTCCGCTCATCAGGTCCATGGTGACGCCCCTGGGCAGGGTGCTCAGGGAGAAACCAGACCTAGTAGGCGTCAGAGGGCTAACAGGCGCAGGCAGAATGGTAACCAGGGTGGCAAGGGCCAGCAGCAGGGATCCAAAGGCAAGGGTCAGCAGCAGGCTGGTGGTCACCAGGGTGGTCAGCAGAACAAGGGTGGCCAAGGGCAAGGCAAGAGCCAGGGCCAGGGCACCCAGGCCAGTCAGAGCAGCCAGAACCAGGGTGGCCTGAAGAAGGCTGCTGCTGGGAAGGATGACAAATGCTTTGGATGTGGCAGGACGGGTCATTGGCGACGTGACTGCCCAGACCAGGCCAAGTCTGCTGGAGCAGGCTCTGGCCAGGTGGGTAAGCCATGACTTGAGATGTTGTCCCCTGTAAATAGTCAATCACCCCTAGTGGGACGAACAGTTGTACATAGTAATGGGGGTGTCCCTCTTGTGCAGCAGCAAGGGGTTGGGAATGATGAGGTGCTTCCACTCAATGATTGCAATAACGCTGCTGCAGCAGTGGAATTCCCTGTGCCTGTGGCAGGTGCAGGGTCTCCAGTTGTTGGGGTTGACTCTGGGAGTCAAGCCGCCAGACTGGAAGGACCTGCAGCTTCTGTGGGAACCGGGGCTGGCTCTGGGAGCCGAGCTACCTTGGAGGAGGTCCCTGGAGCAAGAGAACAGCAGGTGGGTCGTGCTATCCCAAGCACACAGTCTTTGTCACGTTCCTCTCTGTGCAGCCAGGCTGACAGGGGGTTGAGCTATGCTCAGGCTGGAAACACTCTACACCATATCTTTGGTCACTCTAAGCAGGCAGAGATGTTTGCTTGGAAGATTGGCAAGGAGCCTTTGCTAGAGGCCTGCAGTGCAGCTGCTCAGAATTGTGTCTGTCAGGAGAATGCTGTTCGCCTCCCACAGTCCCATGCCAGAGAACCTGCTAGAGAGCGGGGGGATATCCAGGTGGACATCCAACACATCAGGGGCATGTATCTGTTGGTGGGGGTGGATAGGTTTAGCAGATATAGGTTGCTGACCATTCTTCCTGGAATGCAGGAGCATCAGCTGTTGATGGGTCTCCAGTCTTTGTTGCCAGGCTTTGGGGTGTACACCAAGGTGCAAGCTGACTTGCAGTTTGACTGCTTGATCAAGCTGGCTGACCAGCTTCCTTGTAAGTTGGTAGTGGTCCCTAGGGAATGCCATGGGCAGCAGGGAGCTGTAGAGAGATCTATACGTGAAGTAAAAACAGTGGTGCTAGCAGCTAGAGTGTGCCTGTTGTGGCATCAGCTCTAGAGAAAGCAGCTTGGTGTAAGGGGATTGAGGAGCAGCTTAACCACAGGGTAACCTATTACTATGATGGTGTGGCAGTCTCTCCCCTGGCATTGCAGTTTGGTATGCTATCACAGGACGTGGTGGCAGCCTGCCTGAAGAAGGCAGACAGGGTGTTTTCCAGATTGAGGCGTAAGGACAAGGGTTGGAAAATGCTGAGGCCCCAGGTGGGACTGAGGGTCAGGATGTGGAAGGAACCGTCATTACCAGGCAAGCGTGGCAAGTGGCAAGATGGGCAGGTAACCCATGTTGAGGAAGCTAACCATTCTTGTCTGGTGGCTTTGGAGAGTAATCCCAAGCACGTGTACAGGCTATCCTGGGCTCACGTCAAGGAGAGAAGGCCAACTGCAATCTGGCCTGAAGACGGCCCTGATCCTCCCTTGGAGGGAGATGAGCAGGATGAGAGCCAGGCAGCAGATGCTAACCCACCATGCTTGGATTATGGTCTGTCCTGGATGGATGAGGGTGAGCAGGAGTCTGCTGAGACGTCTGTCACAAGGCCAGAGGTGGCCAGGGCTGCACCACAGTCCAGGGGGCTGCTTATGGCGGACATCATTCGAGCTCTGCAGAACAGCAAGCGTGATCCCAAGGTATCTAAGCTCACGGGATGGGGGTCATGTGGGGCACCAGCACTAGAAGTGGATACCAACTCACAGGTGTCCATTCTAAGGGTAGAGGATGCTGCAGGCTTGCAGTGGTCATCCCCTAGCTGCCTAGCTGTGTCTGATTTCTCTGGGAATGTGTCCATGAAGATCTTGGGAGAAGTGAGTGTGCCTATCCTGGGGGTGCCCACCACGTTCAGTGTGGTTGAAGGGTATCAGGGGCCTGCCATTCTAGGTCAGAACTTCTTGTGCTTACCAGGGGTGAGGATATCCTCTGAGGAGCTAGCATTAGAAGGGCAGGGCCGCCTTCCCTTGCAGAGATATCGCTACTCCCAGGGTCTTAGTGTGGCTGTAAGGGCTGTGAGGGGTCTAGAGGCAGAGGGTCCTGATACAAAGGAGCCCATTGCTGGGGACCTGCTGATCCTCCCTACTACGTTTGACCCACGTGAGTTGGGTGTGCAGAGGTACCAGATCCCAGGAACGAGTCCTGTACCTTGGCGCAAGCTAGTGGAGATGATGCAAAGCCCCAAGATGGCTAAGGCATGGACTCTTGGCTTTGTTGCTTCTGGGCATGAGTGGATAGTTGCCAACTGTGCAGAGCCTGTGGATGTCCTCCCTGAGGATCACCAGCTGCTCAGTTGATGTTTGTCCTCAAGCTCAAGGAGGTAGATGGCGTGCAGGTGCCACATGTTAGACCAGTTGTGACTGAGTACCATGGCACTGGACAGTTAGCAGATGAGGAGCTTTACACACCAGGGATGCTGCATGATACATGGAGGATTTTGTTGTGCATTTACTTGTCTTTTCTGCAGAAGGGGATACCCTATAGCTCTGTGTTGGTAGATTTCAAGAGGGCTTTTCTTAAGGGTGATCAGCAGGAAGCACAGGATACTTGGCGCACAATACCCCCTTTCTTTGTTAAGGTGCCTGCAGTGTGGAGGGCAGAGCTGAAGACGAGGTATTTGAGGATTCTCAAAGGCGTGGAAGGCCTTAGATCGAGTCCCATCATCTGGAGGAAGAGCTTGGAGAAGTACCTCAGGTCTGTCTGTGGTCTCTCAGTCTCTCCAGTTGATCCTTGTCTGTTTCAGGGTAGCTATGAGGGGCTGCCAGCGTTTGCCTCCCTGCATGGTGATGATCTGCATCTCCTGGGCCATCCCACTTGGCAAGAGTTGACTCTGGCCAGGATCCAGAAACGGTTTGAACTGGGTAAGATCCAGTACATGGTTGAGAATGAGCCCATGGTGTTTTGTGGAATGCAGGCGACCTTGGTCCATCAGCAGGGTACATGGTCCATCCAGCTGGAGGGTGGTAAGGATTATCCTCAGCAGATCATAGATGCCTTGCAGGAGCCCATCACCCAGGCCAGATGTGCAACAATACGAGGTATGTTGGCATGGCTGGCCAGCATTTGTGCTCCTGACCTGTTGGTACTGAGTCGGTTGACCGATTCCCAACTGGTTGAGGTGGGTGCTGAGAGAGTGGTAGAGGCTGTTCGCATGTCTCCCCCTCTCATGCTGGGTCCTTTGGATTTGTACAGGCCTTTTGACATGATGCTCTATGTGGACAGTTCTATGGATAGTAGGAAGGTCACAGAGGTCAGGGGCCGTGCAGCAGCATTAATATCCCTGGTGCAGGAACAGTCCTCTCTGGTCTGCTGGTACAGTCGGTTGCAAAACAGGGTAACTCCCAGCAGTGACATTGCTGAGTGCAGGGCAATCTGTGAAGGGCTTCATACTGCTCTTTACTTGAGGGAGCTATTTTACCAGCTATGTCAAGTGGCTTCCTGTCGGTTGCAGATGCACACACTGGTAAGAACTGACAGCATGGGCATGGTGCAGTTTGTGCACAGGCAGCTGGCCAGGAGCAGGGACCTTGATTATTTGTTGCTCAAGGAAATGTCTTGCTTAGCTAACATTGAACATGTGGCTGGCGTGGACAACCCTGCAGATGCTCTCACCAAGCTGGAGGAGAAGGCTGAGCTGCAATACCCTTTGCTTCGTGGGCTCATGGCCTCCAAGGGGGGAGGGCCAGAGTAGACCAAACAGCCTTGCTCTAGGTGGGAGGCATCCCAGTGGGCTGGGCAGCCACGTGGTGGCTGACAGCAGGTCCTTCAGAGTTCAGACACACTCTGCTGGACAGGGGTCAGGGTGGAGTCACTCCCCTGGCTGAGAATTTCGCCTGGCTCTGTCATGGAGCTGCAGAAGAGTCTTAAGGACTTTGTAATGGGCCTTGGGTCTTCATGGAATGGACCCTGCAAGGGCAGCCCAAGTGTTGGCTCTAACAGGTTGCTGTACATTTGTATATATTCTCTGTAACCAACCTGTTGCATGCTAATAAAATCCCTGGTTGTGTGACCATGTTGGACGTGGTTGCCAGGGGCCTCACTATGGGTTATACTCCTTTATAATAAAACATAATCTTGTTATTGTCATGTTTGTTGTTTGTGATGCTCAGTTCCAGGAGCTGATCCAAACCTGGAGGAGATGGGGTGGGGTTCGATTCCCCAGCTGACCTCAGCCTGGCATGTATGAATCCTGAGTTTATCCCTCAGTGAGGACATGGGCTCCCCATGTGTTGGCTAACATTTGTCAGGGCTCTCTCAGTCTTTGGAAGGATTTAAAAGATAAAGGAGGCTCCGTGGCGGGCGCCATATGAACGGGCGCCTGTGATAACTGGATGACCAGGAACTCACAATAGTACGTTCATGGACTCCTCTATCCAAACTCCTCTGACTAAGTGAAGACCTAACTTTAATCTACACCAGGTTCCCAAAGAAAGGGTTGGGATGTCATGTGGGTCAGAGGGCAACCTTTGAACCAATGAGCAGGCCTAGCTAATATTTGGAGGCACCTCAGGTTCCAAAAGAAAAGGCAGGTCTGGTCTCTGGGAGGGATCAGATGTCTGAAGGCTTGTGGGGACAGTGGCTGATAGGTTCTCAGGCTGGTCCAAGCTCCAAAACAAGAAAGGGTTGGAGTTAGCATATTGGGGCACCAATGTGCTAGATGGATGCAGGTTGAGGAGACCTTTCCAACGCCGTGTCAACCGCCTAGAACAGACAAGGGACTAGAAAGTTATCAAGTCCCGAAGTACTGCCGACCGGTGGGCGAGGGCGGGGCACACTCAGGGCATAGTGGACAGGACACGTGGCAGGCCGTGCCTGCACAGGCTTAGCCTGTACTCTCACGTGACTGGGACACAGTGTACTGAGGGCTCAACGGTACTGTGGCTAGTAGAAGCCAGTAACCAGCCAGCAGGTCTGCAAGGATGTAAGTCCTTGCAGGACTGTGGCAGGTCCTGTGCTGTCCTAGACACAGGATAGCCAGAGATTCCTGTATGCTGCCTGCAACAAGGATGCAGGGCAGCGATACGAGGCTCTGGCAATGTAGCGTTGCCCAGCGTTGCTCATGACCGAGGAACAAGGATGGAACGAGGTTGCATATAGCTCGAGGCTCAACGAGGCAACGAGCGTCTTCACACACGAACCTTCAATGGTCGTCACGACGAGTGGCGAGCCTATCGAGGGTCGTAGGCCTGGTGTGAGGATAAAGGTTGCTAGCCAGCAGCCTAGGGTCATTCCAGCCGGCAAGGACCAGGAGCTCACAAGCTCTGCTGACGAGTTGCTGCGCAAATCCATCTCACGATTTTTACCACCCGCCTGCACTATTCCACAGGTCCCGTCGACTGTGGCCTGGCCTGCCCAAATCATCTCGTGGCAGGAGATGATGTTCCATAGTGTCGGTCGGCGCCCAAAGAATGCAGTGGAAATCGAGTCCTGTACTTCGACAAACAGGGGCCCCGCCACCTTCCCCCCTCGGCGGCCAAAAATTTAAATCACTCTGGGCCCTCCCGAATAAACGGGAAGGCTGGTAGTCATCGACTAATTTGGGCTTGTGCCGCCATGGCCAGCCGCCACCGAATTTCGATGGTCGCGACAGCTGCAAAGAGGCCTAGTTGTGGCAGTACCACAACCCTAAGTAGTCGGACCGCCCTGGGGTGGCGCGTGCCAGCCCACTGACCAAAAGGCCAGTGGCACCGTGACGCGCGCCAGCCCACTGACCTAAAAGGCCAGTGGTGCCGTGGCGCGCGCCAGGCTGCCCACTGACCAATAGGCCAGTGGCGCCGCGCCACCCCCGGTCCACACTACCCCCCCCCTCACTTCTAGTCGGACTGACTACTGCGGCCGCCCCTCCCCCTTTGAGTATGCCGCAAGTCATAGATAATACGAGCGTGAGCTCACAAAATACCGTCTGGTGCAATCACAACAGCTGGGAACTTGCCACCTGTGATTTGATCCCGCATGTGGTCAACACCTGCATGGACCCCTCGGTGGTGAGCATCTTAAACTGTGAGAGCATCGCATCCCAGTCGTACCCGCAAACCGTGGAGGAACTGATGGACCGGGTGCGCCGCAAGTTGGTGCCCCCAGATGCGGTAATCCACGAGCGACTCGCCTTCGGCAAGCTGCGCCAGGGGACCACTCCTTATCGCGAGTTCCTGTCCAAGTTTGAGTCCAGTGCCGCTTACCTGACCGACATGACCTGGTACGAGTACAAGATCAGATTCATCGAGGCACTCAGCCCCGAGCTGCAGGACGAGGTGCTGAAGCACTACGCGGAGGTTCCTTGGGAGGAGTGGGACATCTTGAATATCCAGAGATACCTTCTGCAGGTGGCCGACGTGGTGGCTCGCGGGCGTGCACCCTCAGTGCGTCGTTTCTTCAGGCCAGCTCCCCCGAGGCGGGTGAATCAGATGTACTCCACTGAGTTCGCCGGCGAGGAGGAGGACGATTACCTCGACGACCCTGATGATGGCTACACTGACCAGGGTGTCAACGCGATCGACGCTAGTAAGGCGCGGTGCTTCATGTGCAGCGAGGTGGGCTACCTCAAGCGCGACTGCCCCAAGCTCCGGGGCAAGCACGCCGGTCGCGGTGCAGGGGAGATGGAACCCAGCGTTCGCTTCTCTGGTCCAGCCTTCGGCAGTCGCCCCGACTCCTCCGGTCCCCGGGACCGACCCCGCAACGCGGGCGAGCGTGCGGCTCGCCTGCAGCATGCCCGACAGGTCCCGACTCAGTACCAGCAGCCGCGACCGCCCGCGACCAGCTCTACCAAGGGCGTGTTGCGTGTGGTTAACGAGATTGAGGCGCGGCGACAGTCCTCCTCTTCCGGCCAGACGCACGCCGTGGCTGGCTACGAGTATGACGACGAGGAGCAGGCTGACGAAGAGGAGGAGGGGGGGGAAGAGGGCGGGCGGTCGGGCGAGGCGGCCTCCCGTCCCACCGCTCCTCGGGAGTAGTAGCCTTGCCCGTGGGCTTGGGCCCCGGGGTAGAGGATAGGGTAGAGAAATCAGATGGTAGTCCGGACGCGGAGTCAATTAGAGTAGAGGTAGACGTCAATAACGTGGCTTCAGACGCGGCCACCCAACCGGCGGCGCGTGCATCTCAAGGAGGCTCGCGACATTTGTTTCTTTTCAGTGGA
This sequence comes from Mesostigma viride, assembly GCA_009746045.1. Lineage (NCBI taxonomy): Eukaryota > Viridiplantae > Streptophyta > Mesostigmatophyceae > Mesostigmatales > Mesostigmataceae > Mesostigma > Mesostigma viride. Next base: position 6,717,431 of record RPFO01000041.1, on the reverse strand, counting down.
GGGTTACTGGTTCCTCCCACCGTCCTTGATCCGTATTTGAAGGAGAAAACGGTCATGGACGTGAAGTTTTTGGTCGACACCGGCGCCTCCACGTCCTTCATCAACGAGGCCCTGGTGCGCCGGCTGGGCCTGGTTCCCCGACCACACACCACGGCAGTGCATGTCACCTATTCGGATGGCCGGCGACACCAATCGCCGGGCCTAGCAGACATCAAGGGTGTGCTGCAGGGCACGCCGGTGGACCTGGTGGCGACTATTGCGCCGCTGGGCGCTGCAGACATCATCATTGGAGTGGACTGGTTGGACAAGCAGGATGTAGACATCAGTGTACGCCGACGGGTAGTCTGGTTTCCGGATGGATCCTTTTGGTGCCCCGACAGTGAGTATAGGGCACAGGCCGCCGAGGTCCATAACATTACACACGAGCGCTCGGCGGACGGGCCTCGACCAGCGTCCCAGATCCTGATGAGTAGCAAGACGCTGGCACGTCAACTTCGGAAGGGCAAGGAGTATGCGATGTACCGTATAGACCTGGACAGCACTCAGGCCATGCTCAACGAGATCGGTGTCGGCTTCACTCCGGACGAGCTGGCGCGGTTCAACGCCGTCTTGGAAAAGCGCGCTACTCTCTTCGCAGATCGCACCCCCCAGTTCCCTCCCAATCGCTCGACGGTGCTACACCGTACTGTATCCAGGTCCAGGAGGGTTCTGGTCCGACAGCGTCTCCCATGTACCGCATGGGCCCAGTCGAGCTGGTGGAGCTCAAGAAGATCCTCATTTCGCTGCTCGACGCCGGACTCATTGAACCCAGCAACAGCCCCTACTCAGCGGGCGTGCTGCTCGTTCCCAAGCCAGGGGGCAAGTGGCGGTGGGTGACTGACTACCGGAAGCTGAACGCCATCACTGTCAAGTCCCGGTATCCTCTACCGCGGATCGACGACATCTTCAACCGTGTCCAAGGGGCTACGTGTTTCACCGTCATCGACGGTGCGGACGGGTTTTGGCAGCTGCGCATCGCGCCGGAAGACTGCCACAAGACCGGGTTCGCCACGCCCTTCGGTCACTACCAGTTTCGGGTGGCGGCAATGGGCCTGTGTAATTCGCCTGCGTCTTTCCAGATGCTGATGAACGACATCCTCCGTCCGGTGATGGGCACGGCCCACCTACCGCAGGTCTCCAAGGATCTGACGGACCCGCAGAAGGGGGCGCGCCCGCCCTGGACCTACAAGCGCACGTGCGCGCTGGCGTACCTGGACGACATCCTGGTGTACTCCAAGACGTTCGAGGAGCACCTGGAGGATGTTGACGCAGTGCTGCAGATCATGGAAGACGAGCACCTGTCGGCGCGGAAGGCCAAGGTGCGCGCCGGTCGCTGTGTGCCCTTTCTGGGCCATACCCTGTCCGCGGACGGTATCGCGACCGACCCGGAGAAGATCGAGGCCGTCCAGCAATGGCCGGTCCCCACGGACGTGAAAGGGGTGCGCAGTTTCCTGGGGTTGGCATCCTACTACCGGCGGTTCATTCCGAGGTTTGCCACCATCGCCGCCCCGATCAACGCTCTTCTCAAGAAGGGTACCCAGTTCCTTTGGGCTGAGCAGTGCCAACAGGCCTTCGAGGCACTTAAGCGCCACCTCACCACAGCGCCTGTCCTCGTCCTGCCGGACCCGTCCCTTCCTTTCGTCGTGGCTACCGACGCCAGCAAGGTGGCCATCGGGGGTGTTCTCCTGCAGGATCAAGGCAAGGGCCTTCAGCCCATCGAGTACATTTCACGCACAATGATTCCGGCGGAGCGGAATTATCCAGTGCATCAACAGGAACTCCTGGCAGTAGTTTACAGCTGCCACACGTGGCGTCATCATCTTCTGGGGGCCCAGTTTTCGGTGGCCATTAGTGAGCAGGGGGATCTCGACCCCCACCGCCTGGTAATCCACACTGACCACCGGCCGCTCACCCACCTCCTGGTGCAGCCCAATCTGACGCCCCGCCAAGCGCGGTGGATGGAGTACTTGTCGCAATTTGCGCCGTTCAAGATCCAATATGTCAAGGGTGCGGACAACGTGGTGCCCGACGCCCTCTCGCGACGGGCGGACTATTGGTTCTACGAGGACATGGACGTGCTTCATACCACCTGTGTCCCAGTGGCCGCCCCGGGGACCGCCTATGGCGTGGAGCCACGGTCTCCCCGGGCCCGCCCCCTGTTTCATCTTGGACACACCACCATGGATGACTTGTCACCCCTCCTAGATGAACCGGCTCGGCCGCGCGCCCACGAGGACGTGGACACCCCCGGGGAGGGGGAGGGGTCGCATACGCGCGTGCCCCTTAGTCATGTGGTGCCGCCCCGAGGAATTTTTCAGCTTCAGCCGCTCGGCCCACCCACAGTCTTCTCAGAATTCGTCAACCAGGCGAGTACGGATGCGGAGGACTCGGCCGCGGACGCGTTCACAGTTACGTCGGACCTAGAGACGATGATCAGTCGTTTCACGGTCACGGAGGAAGCGGCGCTTGAGGCCATCCGGGCACATCCCCAGCAGATGGGCGCCTTCCCTTGCAAGTTCCAGGATGGGCGCCTGTTCGTGAGTGTCCAGCCGGAGGAATGGCGGTTGTATGTCCCTGAGCTTTGTAGGGCCGCCTTGCTCCACGAGCTCCATGATTCCCTTCTAGGCGGACATCAAGGAAGTCACCGCCTCTTTCCCCGGGCCCGCAAGCATTTCTACTGGCCGGGGATGAAGGAGTACATTGAGACGTATGTGCGCCAGTGCCCCTCGTGCCAGATCATGAAGTCCAGGAACACGGGCTCTCAAGCCGTCCCTAAGACGTTGCCTGACCCGATGGGTCCTTGGGATTCTATCATGATGGACTTCATCGGCCCGTTCAAGAAGACGAAGAGCGGCAACAGCATGGTCTTGGTGTTCGTGGACCGCCTGACGCGCATGTGTCACTTGGCCCCGTGTCCGGCCGACCTCACGGCGGAGGAGTGCGCCAAGATATACCTGACGCACGTGTTTCGGTTCCACGGGCTCAGCCGACAGTTCATCTCCGACCGCGACAAGCTCTTCACGGCCAAATTCTGGCAGGAGTTTTTCGAACGGCTGGGCACTAAGGTTTCGCTGGGCACGGCCTACCACAGCTCGTCGTCGCATCTGGTGGAGCGGTTGAACCGTACAGTGCAAGAGACCATGCGACACTACACCGACGCGGTGGGCAGCAATTGGGAGGAACTTCTAGGCTTGGTGGAGTTCTCCCTGAACAATGCCCCCCAGGCCGCCCATGGATTTACTCCCTTTTTCCTCAACTCCGGCCGACACCCTCTCACGCCGCCCGAATTGCTTAAGAGCCCCGGACTGGGCGAGGATCAGGTCAAGCTGGACACCCTTCAGGGGGTTGATCGGTTGCTGCAGCGGATGCACCAGGCGCATAACAGTGCAGTCCAGGGCTACCGCGCAGCGACAGAGCGGTATCTGGAGAGGACAGCCGGCAAGCGGGATAACCGGACGCCGTCCATCGAGGTGGGCGATTGGGTCCTGGTTGAGGGCCCGCAGATCGGACGATTTTCACACAAGGTGGAGAAGGAGCTGAAGACTAAGCTTCGTCCCATGTTCCTGGGTCCCTACAAGGTCCTCACCAAGTTCGACGATGTCATGTTCCAGGTAGACATCCCAGTGTCATGGAACCTCACGTCCAACCGTTTCCACCGTGACCAGCTCAAGTTGTATCACCAGAACACCATCCAGGGCAGGGTCAATCCCCCAGCCCCGCTGGAGTTCAATCCGGACACGGGGGAACAGGAGGATGAGGTGTCAGCGATCGTGGGACACCGGGATGTCAAACGGGGACGAGGGGTCCAGCGACAATACCGGGTGCGATGGCGATTCGCACAGCATGAGTCTGAGGACTCCTGGCGCACCGCCACTGAGTTAGCTGGGTGCGCCCGCTTACTAGAAGCTTACAAGAAGACGCACCAGTTGCGTTAGCAGGCCACATACGGTACAGCGGTGTAGGGTGAGAGTGGTGTGGGAGCTGGGTACCAGGTACACGCCGACTAATGCCCTGGTATCTTGTGTGTGGGCTGTGCAGGGGGACGCCGCGGAGGCGCTTCCCAGGGGCCAGACTTCCGTCAGCGCCGCGGAGGCTGCAGATGCAGAAATCCGGGAAGCAGACGGGGAGTCCAGCGAAGAAGATCTGGTTGACATGGACATGCCAGACCAAACTGAGGTCCCTCAACCAGAAAGGGATGCGAGGACGCAGACAGCTCGCGGAGAGCCTGCAGTCCGAGGGGGTGCCTTAGGGGCCGGAGGCTCGGGAGGTGGTGGCTGGCAGACGGGGCCTTCATCCGGCCGCGAACGCCTGCAAGAGACGTCGTCCAGACCCGGAGCACCGGACGCGCGCACGATGCAGCTAGTGAAGGAGCTGAACGAGGAGACATTTAATCCCCGAGTGTTCTTGCGCGACTATGGTCGGGAGGGTGAAGCCTTGTTGGAACGACGACGCCGGCGCCGTAACCAGATGCCTTCGGATCTCCGCGCTGATTCCATTCTGGCGCGGGTCGGCCCCGCGCAGTTGGAGAATTTTCGGGGGTTCGTGCGGAGAAATGTGGGGTTCAAGGTCGAGACCCGCACCGCAGAGCGCGACGGCGTGGTGGTCGGCACGGATTGGGAAACCCATGAGCGGGAGTGCCTTTGTCACGCGTGCGTGAACACGCTGGATGCGGGTCTTGCATTTCCACGGCTTTTGCTCCTCCTAGTTCCACCAGCGGTGCGGAGCCTGCTGGGGAACTACTTTCCCCGGTACCTGCCGTTGGAATGGGCGTTGCGGGGTGAAAAGTGTCTGCGTGCGGGGCAGTATTCGCTACGACAGGCCCTGGATCGCATTGTGACTATGGATGACGAAGACCAGGACGATGGGAGTGAGGATTACGATTCCGATTCCGATGACTACCCCTCACGCCCTCTCCCTCGTTCTCCTCCGCGGGATCCTCCGTCTCGGGGCACCTTGGAGGGCGGCGCAGGACCCCGTCCTGTGGCGCGTTATGAGGCGCCTCCGCCAGCGACAGGCTGGGGGCGACCCCCCGGGCGTGAGTCGCGGATTCTTCCGAGGGCCACTGGATGGGACGGGGGCGGTCAACCAGCTCATCGGCGTGCTCCGGAACGGCCTGCACGTCGTCGTTCGCCCTCACCGCCCTCGCGTTCGCGTTCCCGCTCGGACTCGGGGACCGAGGTACGAACCGCTCGCCGAGCGTCTCCACCACCTCGTCGCCCGAATGATCGTCACTGGGATCGCACGTGGGGGTCCGCGCTGGAGTTGGAGCGGGAGGCCCGGCGACCGCGGCCGGATACGACGGAGACCGCTGCGGCTAGGACAGAACAGCCGGCCAGGGGTGAGCCCTCTGATGCGGCCCCCAGTGGGTCCTCCGCCGGATGTGGGCCAACAGGAGCCTACCTTCCTTGTCTCCTTGGAGCCTCGTTCCCGGCCGGAGGTGGATCCACCGGAGCCTACCTTCCTGGTCTCCTTGGACCCACGTCCCCGGCCTGCCCAAGCCGGATCGTCAATGTCACGTCCCGCGGAGGGACCCAGCCGACCCACCACGTCGGGTCGACACTCGCACCGTTCCGCGGAGGAACCGTGCCTACATACCATGGCGGAGACGCCTCCTCGGGTCGCAGGAGGTTCCAGAGAGACGGGCATTCTGGTGCCCGCGGAGCCCGTGGTACACCTGGAGGCGCTCGTGGCCGCGGTACAATCGGGACAGGACTTGATACAGCGCTTGTTGGTCCAGCACGGTCGCCAAGGCGATCATTCTGCCGCCACATCTGTGCGCTATGATGCAGCTTCCAGGGCTCCGGGGTCTTCACACGAGGAGTGGTCAATGGGGGATTTCATACGGGCGGTACCGGGCAGGGCGGTAAGGTACGGTGGGCCAGGGCCCCGTACGGAGAAGCTGTGTGTGGTGTTCGAGGGACCTTCGTCTCTCCAGGCTCCTCCCGGTATGCATCTGCCCGCTCCTTTGGTGTTTCAAGCGGGTCCCTGGTGCGCGGTGGACCGCGGTACCTACTGGGAACAAGTAGAAATCACCTTCTTCCCTCAGGTTCCATTGCCCCTACCCCAACCCGCCGATCCTCGTCTTCCCGTGGTGGTGGGGCATACTGTGCGGTTTGGTTCCGAAGACTGGTGGGATTGGCGATATCAGGTGGATGGGGTGGGACACGTGGTGACGCCTCCCAAGGTGGCCCCAACGGAAGGGCGTGCCTTTTTGGACCGGGTGGCGCCCGATATTGCAGGGGCTCAGAGGGCGACAATCAACGATGATCACGTGCGCACGGAGGTTTTTATGACGGGGGAGCACTTCGTTCGTGAGCACCGCTGTGGGGTGGTGGATCGGTCGGCATTGACTCTTCTATTCACCCACCCCCAGTACCTCGCCGGGTTCCTGTCCATGTGGCCCCGGGGTACGTGGGTGGAGCTTTCCCGGTTGGGCCGGCAGAAGGTGTCTCCCTACCAGGTGGCCTTTGAGTGTGATCTGTGCTCGCACCCCGGGATGATGATCCGGCAAATGACTCACGTGGGGCGTCGGGCTCTCACTGAGGCCCAGCAGCAGCGGCGGGCCACCAGCGGCGGACGCTAGAGTGGTTATACCAGTTTTTGTGACGGATCGCGGACTGATCCGGTCACCAGAGTCCTTGCTACTACGTCAGGGTTGGTCCTGTGTATCAACCTCTAGAGGAACTGGTATTACTGACCCGCGGGTGAACCGGGGTTGGGACATAGTACTCTTATAGTAGCGTTGCTTCCTTATTCTATCTTTGTACGGTAGGGACTACCGACACCCGTGGGGGGGGGAGGAGTGTTACGTCCCGGCCCTTTTGGTTGGACGTAACAATGGAATAAATTACTAAGACCGTGTGGTCCGTTGTACTGGGTTTTATGGATATTGACTATTGTGTGAATTGGACTAGTTATTTTGGTCCTAGGTTGACCTTTTAGGGGCCGGTGCCGTGGCGCCGCGCCAGTTCTGGGTCTGTCTGTAGTTCTAGGCGTGGATCCTGCAGTTGAGGGTCGATGTCGGCCCGGATCCCACGTGGAATGATTGACTTGGAATGTTCTAGGGGATTTGGCGTTGTATCTGCGCCGCTACCGACCTAGGTTAAATTAGTCCAAGGACGAGAGTCTCGTCCTCTTGGTTTGATGAATGATAAGTGCGAATACGCCTACACATTGAGCCCGGGGCAATTATCCATTTGTAATTGGTATTGCTAGCCAATATAAGTGTGTACAATTAGCTCGGCATCAAGCCGCGGTGCCAGATATCTCACGACTCACGTCGTGAAGCGCAATCTACATTAGGCCATCTTGAATTATTCCTAATTCCGGCAAGGAGGATCTTTCGCTACGTAGCTCAGGCTAGGTGTGTCTGGGCTGGGACGTAACACCCGTGTCCCGTGCACGCACTTCAGATAGCGGCAGGGGTCCCTGTCATTTCAACTGCTAAACCATCAGAGTCGTCCTTCACTGTCATTCCCATCCCCTTGTACACATCCACCAGTTTCGAGTTGTTCTTTACTCTGCTCGCCTGGTGTTGAAATTTGAATGTCCATCGCATACCCCCACTCATCCGTCTCGTCACCGTCACGTATGGCATCTCGGACTTTCTGAGCGGTTCTCGGAAACCTGTCTATATATTTCCACGACTCCTCCGGGGTCAAATCGAAGGTCTTAGATGGTCGCCCCCCCGTCGCGTGCAATCTAATGGTACCGCGATCCGGGTCGGGCAAGTGTTTCGCATTGGCCTCGGAAGCTCGTAAAAACATGTCCTTACCTATGCGAGCAGTAGCCGCACGCTCTTCATCGAGAGCGGATGCCCCCTAGAGCTCGCGTGTGAGGAGAAGTGTACACGTGAAATCCGTTGTAATAGATGCTACCGTCATCCTCTCTGGTGGCCAGCAATTCTGCCAGGGTGTCCGTTTCGTTACGGAGGGGTGTGTCTGGGTAACGGATATATGTTCCTAATTTATTAAATTCTTACTGAATAATTGTTGTCTTTATGAACCCATGAAGAGCAAAGCCCGGTGGGGAGTACATGTAACGCATTACCACGAGAAGGGGTCCCCACACCGCATTTCTTCGCTCTATGTTCCTATGCAGAACAAGAAGAGGTGGAAGACCAATGTCCCGGCTCACACGCCAGCCCATGTGGGTAAGCCCCCTCCCCCAAAGCGGAAGGGGCACTTTGGGGAGAAGTGTAGTTAGTATTTTGTAGACTAGATAGCTTAGAGTTAGCTTATTTCGATGTCGCGGCTTGACCCACCTCTACCCATTCAGCAAGGAATATGCATGTGCTGCATGATCTCCCAACGGAGGCATGTTATAATTTTATTTGATTCTTTAATGTAGTGTCTTGGGGCATGATGCAGATGAGATGTGTAACTTCCGTGTAATTATAGTTATAAACATCGATTCCTGCGGAATCGATACTAAGCGATTAGTATCGATTCCGTAAGGAATCGTTGTATATAACTAAAACTTTTGCTTGCGCCGGCAAGGCTAAGGCCGATACTAGTCGGGTCATCGAATTGGCTATTCGATTATCGAAGTTGCCTATTCGACCATCGAACTTTCCTATTCGATTATCGAATTTTCCTTATTCGATTGTCGAAATTTCCTAGTCGACAGGGGGTCAGAGGCCAGCGGCCTATCATACTCGGCGCCCAGCGAGCCACCGAACTAGGCCTAGTCGATTATAGCGAGACATCGCGTGGAAATTAGCCGATTTTCGGGGACTTAGCCGATTTTCGGAGCGACGTCGAACAACACAGATGATTAGCCGGTTGAGCACATCATATCAGTCGAATAGCTAGCGCTAGTACTCCGCCTAGTAAGCGGAGAGCACTTGCCTTATTCGATTAACATAGCACATTAGTTAGGCCGAACGCTTAGCGTCCGCAACGTTATTCGCATTGCTAGGCGAAAAATCCACCCCCGGAACGATCCTAGCGGGATTCGAACCCGGGATGCCGGCGTGCAGTGTTTCTAGTAGAGGTTTTTAGGAAACGTCAAAATGTTGACTTTTGCCCCTGACCCTTCCGTCAAAATGTTGACTTTTTGCCCCGGCGTAGCGTCAACGTTTGACTTTTTGCCCCGGCGTAGCGTCAAACATGATGATTGCTTTTTTTGGGGGGGGGCTGGCCTAAGCCTGCTAGTTTGGGGAATAGCTTGCAAATATAGACGTTATCTCATTGATAACAGAAGGGGAAAGGGGCGTCATGACTCATGTGGTGTTGGTACCACAACAACGTGCGTTTATTAAAATGATTAAATTATAGCATTAGTGCATTACTTTCTGAGCCTTTTGAAAAGCCACCGTATCAAAACCCAGCAGTCGCGTCGAAATAAGACATGATAATGATGATATAATCCGGATCACAGGCATTGCCCGTGCGACTCTGCCAGTGTGCCTCTAGGGCATAAGCCGTACAAGGATAAAACAAACAAGTCACACGTGTCAAAAGTGCAGGGCTGACCGCACCCTATAGACTCTGCAAACATTATGCCCATCAAAGCCAACTGCCTGATCCGCTTGTTGTTGCCAGGTTGCTTTCTCCTGCCGCGCTCGAAGTTTTCTTCCCAGATTTCCCTCCGGCAGAGACGGCCGACCCTCGTCCCGCAGTTTCAGTTGCTGTATCCGCAGGCGCTTTCTCAGTGGCAGCCGCTTCCAATCTCCCCCGCATCAACCGCCTCGTCAAGCTCTTCTCTCGCCCGCTTGGCATGACGGTGCTTACCCTGCCTATCATCCGCCAAAATCCTGCCAACATCCACGACATCCTTTTCCGCATCATCCGAAGCCGGTCCACCCAGTTTCTTTTTAAACAAACTAGCGATGGACTCTGACTTGAAAGATACAGCACCTTTTTTGTTAGCCATTCTTTACCGCAATATTTTAAAAGTAAAACGCATCCATTGGAAACGACCTAATGCGAGCTGCGACCAGTATCGCTTCGCCTGCATTTGCCCTCGGTAATCTGTTGCTGGCTTACTGCGTCCTTTTACCTCCACTGCACCGTGACAGGCAAAGCCTAGAACTGTGCCAAGTGCCCAATGTGTGTCTCAGAAAGACCTGCTGGCAAACAAACTGGCAAGATTTTCGCACCGTATCATGAATGTTCCATACAGCAAGTATAGTCCAGTAACAAGGAGTATATTGCACAAGTACTAGTGGTTGACGTTGCGCCCCTACCCCCCGGTCCAGTGACGCCGCGCCTCATGGCGCTCGTCAGTTGACGCCGAGCCCCTTGTGTTCGAAACCCGTTTGACGCACGAACACTTCGCGAACGTCAAAATGTTGACGATTCGGCATTTTTTTGGCGTCAAAGTGTTGACGTTTTACCCTAAAATGTTGACGTTTCATGGCGAAATTTGTGTTTTGCGTCAACATTTGACGAAAACGTCACGTTACTAGAAACACTGCCGGCGTGTCGCAACAGTCTTAGTTATATACGACGATTCCTTACGGAATCGATACTAAGCGCTTAGGAATCGTCGTATATAACTAAGACTGTTGCGACACGCCGGCATCCCGGGTTCGAATCCCGCTAGGATCGTTCCGGGGGTGGATTTTTCGCCTAGCAATGCGAATAACGTTGCGGACGCTAAGCGTTCGGCCTAACTAATGTGCTATGTTAATCGAATAAGGCAAGTGCTCTCCGCTTACTAGGCGGAGTACTAGCGCTAGCTATTCGACTGATATGATGTGCTCAACCGGCTAATCATCTGTGTTGTTCGACGTCGCTCCGAAAATCGGCTAAGTCCCCGAAAATCGGCTAATTTCCACGCGATGTCTCGCTATAATCGACTAGGCCTAGTTCGGTGGCTCGCTGGGCGCCGAGTATGATAGGCCGCTGGCCTCTGACCCCCTGTCGAATAGGAAATTTCGACAATCGAATAAGGAAAATTCGATAATCGAATAGGAAAGTTCGATGGTCGAATAGGCAACTTCGATAATCGAATAGCCAATTCGATGACCCGACTAGTATCGGCCTTAGCCTTGCCGGCGCAAGCAAAAGTTTTAGTTATAAACATCGATTCCTGCGGAATCGATACTAAGCGCTTAGTATCGATTCCGTAAGGAATCGTTGTATATAACTATTATGTTTCTAAAGAGATTAGCATAGTACTCTAAACATGCCCATGCGCATGACACGCAAGTACTAACTTATTTACACCAGACCTGGCAATAAACAAGCATTGATGGGATGGACCCAGCGATACATAATGGGCGTGCATGCATAAAAAATATACACTTTGCATGGCCCAATGGGCATGCATTCAAATAATTACAAATGAAGGCCGACATGAGAGCACTGAAGCTAAACCAGACCGGGCCACAATTAACCTTCCAGCACCAAAGTTCCACTGCATCATGTAAGACAAGCCTGACATCCATCCATCCATCCATCCATCCATCCATCCATCCATCCATCCATCCATCCATCCATCCATCCATCCATCCATCCATCCATCCATCCATCCATCCATCCATCCATCCATCCATCCATCCATCCATCCATCCATCCATCCATCCATCCATCCATCCATCCATCCATCCATCCATCCATCCATCCATCCATCCATCCATCCATCCATCCATCCATCCATCCATCCATCCATCCATCCATCCATCCATCCATCCATCCATCCATCCATCCATCCATCCATCCATCCATCCATCCATCCATCCATCCATCCATCCATCCATCCATCCATCCATCCATCCATCCATCCATCCATCCATCCATCCATCCATCCATCCATCCATCCATCCATCCATCCATCCATCCATCCATCCATCCATCCATCCATCCATCCATCCATCCATCCATCCATCCATATCATCCATCCATCCATCCATCCATCCATCCATCCATCCATCCATCCATCCATCCATCCATCCATCCATCCATCCATCCATCCATCCATCCATCCATCCATCCATCCATCCATCCATCCATCCATCCATCCATCCATCCATCCATCCATCCATCCATCCATCCATCCATCCATCCATCCATCCATCCATCCATCCATCCATCCATCCATCCATCCATCGGGGTATAGTCCTAGTACAGCCATGCTACGTCCTGGCTATGATGAGATTACTTGCCCACGCTCCTAGTGTTATGCCATGCTCACATGGGTCTTATTGCACCCACAGATTGCCGGATCGTTAGCGTGTCCGTTTAGCTAGCGTTCCCGGCCGAATGCAGCTGTGGCATGCCTTAGGCATGAAGGAGACTGGGGGTCTCTGCCCTTTCTCCTGTTGTGCATGTGCACACAGGGATTAAAAGCACTTCGGTGCTCCGTGACTCCCCAACGGGAGCACGTGTTTAATTAATTAATGAATGAATGAATCGGGGTTAACTAATGCTCCTTGACTCCCTAATGGGGGCATGAGTTTAATAAATGAATTAAGTAGTTAGTTAATAAATCAGGTTTATTCAGATGAGGTCCCTGCTTGTTCCTTGCGGACTGGCCAGCCAGGGAGATATCTTCTTACATGGTCAGGCCCTTGCCGACCATATGTAAGAACCTGTTAGGCGACGCAGTGGCCAACATTGGACATACCGCCATATGTTTGTCTCCGCGATATGATTTTAGCTGACATGCAGAGCACAGACACTGTTGGCGTCATCCGCTCAACCCCTCTTATTCAGACATGGGACCTCGGATATGTAGGATTAGTAGCGTTGCCCAGGCGGACATTGTCAAAGACTACGACCCCCCAGTTGTGGGTACCATCATGCTGTGCAAGCAATCAGCTCAAGGGCGGATGGTGTACTATCAAGACAACAAGCCATCCTGGCACCATGCAAGCAAGGATAAGTCCATAGCAGTGCAAAGCAAGGGTAGGAGGTTACTCATCTGCACACGGCTGGCTTGATGTCCACCAGCAGGCAGGACCCAACACAGCGTCAGGAGCAGGCACCAGCATTACAGATACGCGTCACTTGGGCGTCCCCAAGTCACCAGAGTCCCAGCGGCCATCATGCAGTGCTTGATGAAGTCGCCACCATTGAGTGCTTGCAGTCACCACCAACAGCACTAGTCCACCACCAGGATACTCTCCAACGTCGCCTCCTGTTACGTCGCGTAACAATTCGTTGTAGTTACGGACGTAAATTAGGTCCTTTGTCTCGGTCGTTCCTAGGTTTACGTGTAGTTTGTACTGGGACACTGTTGTACTCGTATCAGTACTGTGGTGCATTGGATGCTTTTGGGCGTCGCGCCGCGTACTTTATTAGTGGTCCTTATCCTTCGGGTAGAATGTAGTGGACCAGCGTGCATCTGTACATTTGTAGGCGAGGGCCAGGTCGGCCCGAGCATGCTGGACCGTTGGTGATCATTTATGCACGTTCTACCCCTCGTGTTGGCACTCGGCGTGTGTTAAATGAATTAACACATATAGGCTTGGGTCATGGCAGTGTAGTTGTGTTTCCTTCCTCTATTCCTGGAGTAAACGGGTTTGTGTAAATGGCTTATGGCGTATTATAGTAGCACATACGTAAATGCATTGAGATCTGGTCTCGTCTCGTTCGTCTTTCGCTAGGGGATTAACTAGAGGTGGCCTGACTAGTCTAGGTAGCGTTAGGCCGGGTAGAGGTAGAGGTGGCGGTAGAAGTTTAGGACGTAACAATGGTTCCGGAGGAACTTTCGTAGGTAGAGAGCGAGACGACGATCCCTTGTCACATACGCCTTTGCATCAACCCTTCCGCGTCCAGGGAAACGAAGACGACACCTACTTGACAGGTAATGGGCGGGTCGCCTTCAAGCTGGGGGGGTAGTGCTGCCCGATTCGGGACACGCCTTGCCTAGACGTTAGACCTGCTCGAAGCGGAAAAATCCTTTTATAGATAGCTCCTTTCCCTCGCTTTGTTTTCCTGAGAATGGTTGCTTACTGTCGTAGATAGAGGATAATTGTTCGGCTCTACGGTAGAGAGACGACTAGCGTCTCGTAGACTACACCTTTTCCTTCGTGCTGCTGTTCATTAGACGGCCGCACCCGCAGAAATACTGGGTCGCTGATTTTAGGACGAGCGCATGGACTATTGCCGCCCTCGTACTTTCGGTGCTCCAGATAACCCAGCTAAGTCGCCTCCTACTCCTTCTACTCCTATCGTGACTACTCAAGACCAACCAGGTGCGTTACCATGAGCCAGCGGCGTGCTTTTACTGCTCCTTCCCATTCTTCCAGCGATAGTAGCTTAGCTAAATATTACGTAGTGATTACGCCTCAATGGTCCGCCATTTTCCTTTCTTGGTCCGATGCTAGGAAGATATTTCAGAACCGTATATATAACGTGGTGCGGCTTGCCGCGGAAGGCCATGACGAGCGCATTCAGGCCGCCTTGCAGGTGCTCCTCCCCGGCCCTAGCCTGCCAGCTCACTCCATGCGCTTGGCCACCCTCCCCTGCCGCATGGGCGGGTGTGGGCTCACCCGCGCCGCCCGCCTCGCCCCCGCCGCCTTCCTTGGCTCTGTTGCTCAGGCCTGGGCGGAGATCCGCCGGTTGGTCCCCAGCGCCGTCAGCGCCATTCCCGACTTGGTCACCCCATCCCCCTTCCCCTTTGTGCAGGCTGTGCAGGATTCTTACCTCGGGATCCAGCAGGCTTGCGACCTCGTCCGCCCCGCTCAGGCCGTCCACCGTCGCCTGCCCCGGGGCACGCCCGGCGTGTCCACTGTCGTCAGTCCTAGTGTCTTCCCTGCCTGCGTTCATGAAAAACAACAAAAGACCTACGCGGGTATACTACACTGTGCCGACTGGATGGGTCTGCATGCGAGCTTGAACGATCAGGGGAAGGCTTGGCTTCACTCCGTTTCCCTTGAGGGGAGCGTGGGGTCCGCATTCCTGCGCGCCCTCCCCATGAGCCCTTTGTTCACGCTGGTTCCGGCCCTTTACGCCATCGCTCTCCGCCACCAGCTCTTTGCCCCGCAACCTCTCATCACGGCGGGTGCGTCCTGCGGCAGCTGCGGGCTTGCTCTGGATACTACTGGGACGCACTACATCGCGTGCATGGGTGGCCAGCAGAACCAGAACTGGTTCCTCTATCTCCATACCGCTCTCCTCCGGGTGGTGTGTGCCATGGTTCGGTCGGTCTTTCCCCACTCCACCATCAAGTGCGAGGACGCGGATGGGGCCGCCCTCTACTCACCCAACCACCGCCCCGACATTACCGTGCTTGACTACGACGGGCAGGGTTGCCACCTGCTCATCGATGTCTCCGTGGCTCGGCCGCTTTCCGGTCGCCACATCCTCCGGGCGGCTGTGGATGCCGGCGCTGCTGCCGCTGTGGCTGAGCGCGACAATTTTGCCTCCTACGGCAATGTGGGGCCCCACCGGGTCATCCCCTTTGTCCTTGAGGAGTTCGGGGCCATGGGCCCCAAGACAGCGGAGTTTTTCCACGAGTGCTGCCAGCGCCGTGAAGACCGCCTCGACCTCGAGGGTCAGACCGCCCCGTGGTCGGCCCGCACGTGGTCCTCGTATTGGCGGCAGCGCCTGTCACTCGCCCTCACTCGCACCGTGGCTGATGTGTTATTCCGCCGCACCCGGGCCGACTTTGTCGCGACCCATGCGGTCTAGATCCCTTCCAGGCCTGCATGGTGGGCCGGCAGCGCTGTTGCTGCGTGTAGTTTTGTGATGTATAGTTAGTTGTACCTTGTGCCGCTGGCGTGATCCTTGGATGTCTGTGTCAGATTACTATTAATTTCTTCAGGGTTATTCTCCCAGTTATCGGGTGTTTCCTTATGTTGCATGCCTATCTCACCTCCGTAATCTATCATTCTCAATGAATATATAACGTAGTTAGGTATAAGAAATTTGTGACCTTTGAAGAAGCTCAGCAGTTCCTTATAGACCATAGTGAATCAGATTTAGGCCTACATGTACGCTCTATTCCTCATGGTCGTCCTCCCGTGGAATCCCTAGTCTTTGCTACCCCTCCTTCAGTTAGCATTTTGGGCAACCAATATGCTAAGTGGATGCAGTTTGGAAAGACCTTTCCAACGCCGTGCTGACCGCCTGAAACAGACAAGGGACGAGAAAGATATGAGGTCCCGAAGTCCTAGCCGTCCGTGGCCGACTATAGGGTGCAGTCCTCTGGTATAGTGGACAGGACACGTGGCAGGCCGTGCCTGCACAGGCTTAGCCTGACTATCACGTGACTGTGGTCCACGTAGGCCAGAGGAGCAGCAGCCTGTGACTGGTGGAATACTGGAGCTAGCACAGGGCTGCAAGGATACTAGGCCTTGCAGGCTTGTGACAGGTCCTGTACTTCCTAGGTTGCAGAGTCTAGGCAAATCCAGTTCGTCCTGGCTCTGCACTGATGCCAGTGGACGTTGAGGATTTGCTTGCCCGCCTGCACGTGCCTCGTCACGCCGATGGGAACGAGGAACAACACAAAGGATATAGCTTGGTCATGGGGGATGACCAGCTATCTTGGCAAGCACGAACCGAGGCTCCCACATTGGACGTGGAAACGCTCACCGTGGTCGTGGCTTGGTGCACGGGTTAAAAGGTTGCTGCCTTGCAACTTTGGCTCATCCCGTTGTGCGCGTGGAAGACCAGGAGCTCACAGCTCTGGTTGGTTGCTAACTCCTATTATTGCATTCCTGTTGCGTGGTTTCATGTCGGCCGAGGCTCGGGTTGAGACACCTGAGTCGTCTTCTCCCAGGCGCGAAGCAGCACCAGAGTTGCCGGCGCGCGAGAACGCTTTCTATCCCTATACTCATCAATCCAACGCTTCCACCTTCGTGCAGGCGGCTTACGTTGCATGGGGCCTTGCGGAGGGCGGTTGGGTGGCTGTGTTTGGTAACGCAGCAGGGCCGTCGGCGAACGACCCCGTGGTGATGAGGATCCGGGCGACGACGTCGCCAGGAGAAACAGGGAGGGTGTGCACGGAGCGTCTCGTTGCCATACGAGACGAGATAGCTTCGTTGATCTACAGTCTAGAAGTTGCGTACCAGGGCGGGCACGTGACCATCCAGGCGCTTGACTTAGCGCGAGAGACGCTGGGCCAGCTGGTGGCCATCTGCTTAGGTGGAACCAGGTTGTATAATCACTGGGTGGCGACAAGCTCGCTGGGAGAGGGGACCGACGCGTCGCACATAATTCGGGACGCGCAGACGCGCGAAGCGGATAGCCCGTGGGATTCCGCCGAGGTGGTTGCTCAGACTTGTGAGCATTTGGTTAACATTCTGATCCAGGAGTCGCGTGGTCACGCGGATCACTGGGTTATCACCACACGTCCGCCAGGCATCTGGTCGACCTTGGACACGCCGAGAGTACAGAGCAGGCCAGGGGCGACTGGGCCAACGGTGACGGTAATCACCGGTCGGGAGGTCACCGACGAAGACTTCCACGAGCAATTCGTGGACAGACCGACGGGCATCATAGCCAGGTCGTCACAGCAGATTGACGAGGGTGACGGCACGAACGAGGGGTACTCAGCTCGGCGCAGAGCAGAGTTGCACATTCCGTTTGAGCCGGAACACGACTTTGCTGAAATCGGTCGGGGGTCTCGCAACGATCGGCAAGGTGGTGGTAGCAGGTGGGTCAGGAACCTTCAGTGGTATCGCCGTGGCAGTGCGGCCATTCTGCCGGTAGAGCAGACAGCAGCCGGGAGGCCGGTGAGCCGTGTGCTAGGTCCTTACAACGCGGAGGAGGTCCGCTCAGTTCCGCGAGTGGGGACACCGGTGGCACGCACGGCGCAGGAGCGTGAAGAGGAGGCAGCACCTGGAGAGCAGCCAGTGGCCTCTTCAGGCAGTGCCCGCGCTTGAGCCTGTTCTTCTTTGTCTTTCGCCTGTGTTGTTTTGTCGTCCCACTGTATATAATGCCTTGTGGCAAACCGGGCGACGGCGACAAGGGTGAGGCGGAGGCACCGGCTGGGGAGAGCCAGGAGCCTCGGAAGGACAAGGAGCAGCTGGTGGGAGAGGCAATCCCAGCCAGCGACGGCGATGGAGGAAAGCGACCAGGCAGCAAGAGGCGGCACGAGGACTCGGTGGAGGAGGCGCGCAAGGTGCGGGCGACAGGGCCATCTGATGCAATAACGGTGGCGAATGGGCAACCAGCCGTGGAGAAGCGTAAGAGGGACACCTCTGCTGACGGCAATGGTAAGAGGCTTCATGTGGATGTGTTCTCCCCTGTGCCTGCTGGGCCAAGTGGAGGGGATTCATAGGTGTTTGCTCAATTTCACAAGTCTTCAAATGAGTAAAAAAAAAATCTTTCAGATCTGAGGGTACCTAAAGCTGGACTGTTGCAGGCAGCATGTAGACCATGAAAATAGACCACCCACGAAAATTGGGCTCATTCTGAGCTCAAATGGTGACATGTGACAGCATACATGTGCAGTTTTTCGTCATTTCCCCCCTTTACTTACATGAAACAAATATGAATAGTGGACAAATGAACTCATTTCAGGCTGGATTCTTGCAGGCAGCATCTAGACCATGAAAATAGACCACCCACAAAAATTGGGCTCATTCTGAGCTCAAATGGTGACATGTGACAGCATACATGTGCAGTTTTTCGTCATTTTCCCCCTTTTCTTACATGAAACAAATATGAATAGTGGACAAATGAACTCATTTCAGGCTGGATTCTTGCAGGCAGCATGTAGACCATGAAAATAGACCACCCACAAAAATTGGGCTCATTATGAGCTCAAATGGTGACATGTGACAGCATACATGTGCAGTTTTTCGTCATTTTCCCCCTTTTCTTACATGAAACAAATATGAATAGTGGACAAATGAACTCATTTCAGGCTGGATTCTTGCAGGCAGCATCTAGACCATGAAAATAGACCACCCACAAAAATTGGGCTCATTCTGAGCTCAAATGGTGACATGTGACAGCATACATGTGCAGTTTTTCGTCATTTTCCCCCTTTTCTGACATGAAACAAATATGAATAGTGAACAAATGAACTCATTTCAGGCTGGATTCTTGCAGGCAGCATTTATACCATGAAAATAGACCACCCACAAAAATTGGGCTCATTATGAGCTCAAATGGTGACATGTGACAGCATACATGTGCAGTTTTTCGTCATTTTCCCCCTTTTCTTACATGAAACAAATATGAATAGTGAACAAATGAACTCATTTCAGGCTGGATTCTTGCAAGCAGCATCTAGACCATAAAATAGACCACCCACAAAAATTGGGCTCATTCTGAGCTCAAATGGTGACATGTGACAGTGTAAATATGCAGCTTTTCGTCATTTGCACCGGTTTCTTACATGAAACAAATAGGAATCATGACCAAATGAACTCATATCGAGCTGCCAGGATTCTTGCAAGCAACATTTAAACCATAATACTACACCACCTACAAAAATTGGGCTCATTATGAGCTCAAATGGTGACATGTGACAGTATAAATATGCAGTTTTACGCCATTTTCATCGTTTTCTTACACGAAATAAATAGGAATCATGACCAAATGAGCTCATATCGAGCTGGATTCTTGCAAGCTACATTTAAACCATAATACTAGACCACCTACAAAAATTGGGCTCATTATGAGCTCAAATGGTGACATGTGACAGTATAAATATGCAACCTTTTGTCATTTGCACCGGTTTCTTACATGAAACAAATAGGAATCATGAACCAATGAACTCATATCCAGCTGGATTCTTGCAAGCTACATTTAAACCATAATACTACACCACCTACAAAAATTGGGCTCATTATGAGCTCAAATGGTGACATGTGACAGTATGAATATGCAGTTTTACGCCATTTGCACCGGTTTCTTACATGAAACAAATAGGAATCATGACCAAATGAACTCATATCAAGCTGGATTCTTGCAAGCAACATTTAAACCATAATACTAGACCACCTACAAAAATTGGGCTCATTCGATCTGAGCTCAAATGGTGACATGTGACAGTATATGAAAAGAGACAACAAACGTGGACTGAAGCATTGGCACGCTGAGCCCCGTGCATGTCTGAGACCAGTTGTCTGAAAAGAGACAACAAACGTGGCAGCATGGCACGCCGAGCCCCGTGCATGTCTGAGACCAGTTGTCTGAAAAGAGACAACAAACGTGGAAGCATGGCACGCCGAGCCCCGTGCATGTCTGAGACCAGTTGTCTGAACTGAAACGTAAAAAGCGCGGATCCGCGTAAGGCGCGATGTCTACTGGCTCAGGACAGTATATATATATATATAAGTAACATTTAAACTCAGCCCAGTTTTGACGTCATTTCCAACTGAAAAAATTATTAATTAAATAATTCATTGATAAAACACGCGCTCCTATTGGGGAGTCGCAGAGCACAATAATACATGCTTTTCATCCCTGTATGTTGCACGCTGGGATCTAAAACTGAAAAATTTAAACTCACATCAATAAGGCTAGTCTGAGTCTGAGTCATCAATTATGTGGGGAGGGCGGCGCTTGTGGCGCGGGGTCGCCTTCGCTTGCTTGCTAGCCGTGCCCCGGTGTGCGACCTGCTTCGATCCGAACGCACTCTACTATCTCCGCCTAACCTCGCGCAGTCGAGTCGGGTGGCAGATTGGGTAACTCTACACCTGGGCATGCGCAAAGCGCAGCTCGCACCTCATCTAACCCTACTATTTCATCGTCCCCGTCTGTGTAGAGCACATGGACCATGTTGTGCTCCTTATTAAACGCCGTCACATGGGCATGATACCGCTTCTCCCCTGAGTTTGGGCCTGAAAATATCTTGCATACCGGGGTCCCCACCAACCATTCCGGCTCGTGCACGTCCATGACATGCGATTTGAAAAGTGCCATCGCCGTCTTCTCCGCCATCGCTGATTCCGTTTTCTGTGCTTATTCCGTTTTCCCACCCCTCATGTTTCGCGCACATACGAAAAGGACTTGAATTTCCTTGCTAACAGGTCGGTCTCGGCAATTCATCTTGCATTCACTGGAATTCATTCATCGAAGCCCCGAGACTGCCCGTCCAGTCTGAACATACGAAAAGGACTTGAATTTCCTTGCTAACAGGTCGGTCTCGGCAATTCATCTTGCATTCACTGGAATTCACTCATCGAAGCCCCGAGACTGCCCGTCCAGTCTGAACATACGAAAAGGACTTGAATTTCCTTGCTAACAGGTCGGTCTCGGCAATTCATCTTGCATTCACTGGAATTCACTCATCGAAGCCCCGAGACTGCCCGTCCAGTCTGAACATACGAAAAGGACTTGAATTTCCTTGCTAACAGGTCGGTCTCGGCAATTCATCTTGCATTCACTGGAATTCACTCATCGAAGCCCCGAGACTGCCCGTCCAGTCTGAACATACGAAAAGGACTTGAATTTCCTTGCTAACAGGTCGGTCTCGGCAATTCATCTTGCATTCACTGGAATTCACTCATCGAAGCCCCGAGACTGCCCGTCCAGTCTGAACATACGAAAAGGACTTGAATTTCCTTGCTAACAGGTCGGTCTCGGCAATTCATCTTGCATTCACTGGAATTCACTCATCGAAGCCCCGAGACTGCCCGTCCAGTCTGAACATACGAAAAGGACTTGAATTTCCTTGCTAACAGGTCGGTCTCGGCAATTCATCTTGCATTCACTGGAATTCACTCATCGAAGCCCCGAGACTGCCCGTCCAGTCTGAACATACGAAAAGGACTTGAATTTCCTTGCTAACAGGTCGGTCTCGGCAATTCATCTTGCATTCACTGGAATTCACTCATCGAAGCCCCGAGACTGCCCGTCCAGTCTGAACATACGAAAAGGACTTGAATTTCCTTGCTAACAGGTCGGTCTCGGCAATTCATCTTGCATTCACTGGAATTCACTCATCGAAGCCCCGAGACTGCCCGTCCAGTCTGAACATACGAAAAGGACTTGAATTTCCTTGCTAACAGGTCGGTCTCGGCAATTCATCTTGCATTCACTGGAATTCACTCATCGAAGCCCCGAGACTGCCCGTCCAGTCTGAACATACGAAAACGGGACTTGAATTTCCTTGCTAACAGGTCGGTCTCGGCAATTCATCTTGCATTCACTGGAATTCACTCATCGAAGCCCCGAGACTGCCCGTCCAGTCTGAACATACGAAAAGGACTTGAATTTCCTTGCTAACAGGTCGGTCTCGGCAATTCATCTTGCATTCACTGGAATTCACTCATCGAAGCCCCGAGACTGCCCGTCCAGTCTGAACATACGAAAAGGACTTGAATTTCCTTGCTAACAGGTCGGTCTCGGCAATTCATCTTGCATTCACTGGAATTCACTCATCGAAGCCCCGAGACTGCCCGTCCAGTCTGAACATACGAAAAGGACGAATTTCCTTGCTAACAGGTCGGTCTCGGCAATTCATCTTGCATTCACTGGAATTCATTCATCGAAGACCCGAGACTGCCCGTCCAGTCTGAACTTCATACTACCGTTGTACGAAATTCAGACTGCACGAACCTCGAGGATTGTCAATGAATGCCCATGAATTTCATTTGGTCGCACAAAAATGTTTTATTCAAGAGAACAGTGGCAATGGCATCAAACTGCATTGTTTTCCTTTCATTTGTCACCTTTTGAGCTGTAAACAGTCTATTTTGATGGTCTACATGCTGCTTACAAGTTTCCAGCCTGATCTGAGTTCATTTGTTCAATATTCATATTTGTTTCATGTAAGATAACCGAGAAAATGACGAAAAACTGCACATGTATGCTGTCACGTGTCACCATTTGAGCTCAGAATGAGCCCAATTTTTGTGGGTGGTCTATTTTTATGGTATAAATGCTGCCTGCAAGAATCCAGCCTGAAATGAGTTCATTTGTTCACTGTTCATATTTGTTTCATGTAAGAAAAGGGGGAAAATGACGAAAAACTGCACATGTATGCTGTCACATGTCACCATTTGAGCTCAGAATGAGCCCAATTTTTGTGGGTGGTCTATTTTCATGGTCTAGATGCTGCCTGCAAGAACCCAGCCTGATATGAGTTCATTTGTTCACTGTTCATATTTGTTTCATGTAAGAAAAGGGGGAAAATGACAAAAAACTGCACATGTATGCTGTCACGTGTCACCATTTGAGCTCAGAATGAGCCCAATTTTTGTGGGTGGTCTATTTTCATGGTCTAGATGCTGCCTGCAAGAATCCAGCCTGATATGAGTTCATTTGTTTACTATTCATATTTGTTTCATGTAAGAAAAGGGGGAAAATGACGAAAAACTGCACATGTATGCTGTCACATGTCACCATTTGAGCTCAGAATGAGCCCAATTTTTGTGGGTGGTCTATTTTCATGGTATAAATGCTGCCTGCAAGAATCCAGCCTGATATGAGTTCATTTGTTCACTATTCATATTTGTTTCATGTAAGAAAAGGGGGAAAATGACGAAAAACTGCACATGTATGCTGTCACATGTCACCATTTGAGCTCATAATGAGCCCAATTTTTGTGGGTGGTCTATTTTCATGGTCTGAAGGCTGGATGACCCCTGCTTTATTGACAAATATAAGGATTTAATCACATGTGGAAAAATTGAGTAAAATTTATGAAATTGAGCAAACACTTATGAATCCCCTCGTGGTGCTGTTGCTGTGACAACCGCTGTGGTGGAACCAGTAAAGGCGCTGCCAGGGTCGAGGCCTCACATGAGTGCAGTCACTGTTATGAATGGACAAAAGCCTCTTAACCCACCGCTAGCACAGGAAGCTTTAGGCAAGTGGCTAGAGGACATGGAGCTGGTTGTGTTCTCCGTGGACCCCACTGTCAACCTAGTGCAAGTGTTTCACTCGTCCACGTGCAACAGGGACTCATCAGAGCGTGTCAGGGAAAAGGCTAGGACTGCTGTCAAGGATAAGCTAACCTGGGCACAGTTCCTGGATGGGTTGAGGGAGGAGTTCTCTGACAAGGTTCTCAACCTCACCAACTATTATAAACATCAGTATGACACCTTTGAGATAGTGGGTCCTGTGGCAGAGGAATGGGCTAGGCTCAACCGTATCAGGGACAAGGGGGCCAAGTATGGCTTCCTGGTCACAGATAGGGCCTTGGCAGACTATTTCCTGGACCGTATGGGTCTGAGTGTGGATGGGAGGAACGGTGCCCGCATGTTTCTTAACCAGACTGATGGCTCCTTGCGTGCTCTGGAGCTTGTAATCCTCAGCATAAGGAAGCCAGATCCTGCCTGCAAAGCTATCCAGTCCCATGGCAGCAATGCCACCTCCGCTGTGCAGGGCCAAGGTGATGTCCCCGGGTACCCAGCCCGTGATGGGGCAAGGCCTAACAAGCGTAAGCGCTTCAGGCGCCAGAGGCAAGGGGCTCAGGGTGGCAAGGGTGCAGGTTCCCAAGGAGGGGTTGGGAGCCAGCAAGCTGGTGGTCAGCAGGGTAAGGGTGGCCAAGGGCAAGGCAAGGGCCAAGCTCAAGGCAACCAGGGCAAGCAGGGTGGGCAGTCTCAGGGAGGCCAGGGGAAGCCTGGCAAGGGTGGGGCTGGGTCTGGGAAGAAGGGTGGAGCATGCTTTGTGTGTGGCAAGGAAGGTCACTGGCGTCGTGAGTGCCCTGACAGGAAGGCCAAGCCTGCTGGGGCAGGAGGCCAGTCTGGGCAGCAGTGACTAGCTACATCATCCCCTGTAAATAGTCAATCACCCCTAGGGAAGGTGTGCTGGATATACATAAGGACGGGGGTGTGCCCCTTGTGCAGCACCAAGGGTGTAAAGATGTTGTTCTTCCACTGGATTGCAATAACAACGCTGCAGCTGAATTCCCTATTCCTCATGCAGGTGGTGGGTCTCCAGCAGGTGCTGGCCTGGAGGGCCAAGGGACCTTGCTGGAAGGGCCTGGAGCGGTCCAGGGTGCAGGGCCTGACTTGGGGCGTCAGGACGGCCTGCAGGGAAGCCCTGGAACCTCAGAAGTGGATCATGTGTCCCCACACACGGTTCAGACGTCTCGCCAGGTCAGTACTGAGAGAGTGCTGAGCTATGCTGAGGCTGGCCATAGGTTGCATCACATGTTTGGGCATTCTGGGCAGGCAGCAATGTTTGCTTGGAAGCTAGGTAGGGAGCCTTTGTGGGAGGCTTGCCAGGCTGCTGCTGAGAACTGTGGATGCCAGGAGAATGCTGTTCACCCACCTCAGTCCCATGCTAGGGAACCTGCTACTAGGGAGCGTGGCGACATCCAGATGGATATCCAGCATATCAGGGGCTTGTATATATTGGTGGGGGTGGACAGGTTTAGTAGATACAGGCTGATAGACGTTCTGCCTGGTATGCAGGAGCACCACTTGTTGTTGGGTATGAAGGCCCTGATCCCAGGCTTTGGGGTGTGCAAGAGTGTGCAGGCAGACTTGCAGTTTGACTGTTTGCTCAAGCATCAGGACCAGCTGCCTTGTAAGCTGGTAGTAGTCCCCAGGGAGAGTCATGGGCAGCAAGGGGCTGTAGAGAGATCCATACGTGAGGTGAAGACAGTGGTGCTAGCAGCAGAGTCAGTGCCACTTGTGGCATCTGCCTTAGTGCCTTGCTGTGTCTGATTTCTCAGGAAAGGTGTCCATGAAGAAGTTGAGTAACTCTAGAGCCCTAGGATCTGGCTCTAAGTTCCCCATGTCCGTCCGCACGCCTTCCGCTAGCGTCCGCTAAGCCGCCGGCTATAATCCGGCGGTCCGATGCGGTCGACCGGTCTAAGGGCGGCGCCTAGGGCCGGCGCCACCTAGGCCCCAGTCCGGGGCCTTATCCGGGTCGGTACGGACAGCTAGCTTGTCCCACGGTTACGGCTAACCGGATAGGGTTTGCTGGCTAAGACATAAACCAGTGGTGGGCCAGCTCCGACAGCAGTTCTCTGTGTTCACCTTATCCCAAGCTCAACGTGACCGACCGCCATAGCTGAGCCGGTCGGGCTTTAACTTGTATTCATAAAAATCCCGATGGCTTCCGGTACACGGAGCCGCACGGGCGAACACACAGATACGCCAAGTGGCGAGGCCGCAGGGTCCGTCCTGCCACGCTTTAGTGCGGACGAGGCCACGAGGTTGATGCAAACCCTCGTGGCGCAACCTGAACTGGCCAAGCAGTTCAAGCATCTGATGCTTGCTGCTGACGATGCACTGAATCGCGGCCCTCTCAAGCAAACGGAGGTGCCCGCGGATCTACCTGCCGACTATACGGCGGACGACGCAGCAGATTTTCTAGCTGCTCTCAAGCGTCTGCGCGATGGACGCGCAGACAAAGATTCGGAGCTGATTGGCAAGTTCCGTGCAGTATTCTGCAGTACAACAAAGCACCCAAACATTGCCAATCTAGTTCGCATTGCGGACGACAACAAACAAACCTGGGAAGTTTTTTACAACGGTCTAGATGCCCACTTGTCGCGGTCTAAGGAAGAGGCCGACGAGCAAGCCTTCAACGACTTCGAGGGCTATGCAGTTAATAAGGCAAATTTGCCCGGGGCTGCACGTGATTTCCAGGTCTTCGTGCACAAGCACAAGCTGCTAGATACTCTCAAGCCCATTTTCCTGTGCAATCGATTTCTCAAGAAATGCGACCTGTCGTCGGATGTGCATCTGACCATAGCGACGGAACTCAAAAAGAAGAGTGCGTCAGTTTCGACGAGGGCATGCTGTATTTGATCTCATGCTTCAAGAGTGCGCAGTCCAAGCCGGCTGCCTCGGCTGCTCTGCCATCCCTGCGCAAGGTGGATGCCGGCGCGTCTTCTTCTTCAGGCGCAGAGGCTCCAATTACGCGGTCGGAGCTTACGGCCATCCTGAAAAAGGTCGTCGGCCACGGCAACAACGGGGGCCAGCGAGGGCGCAAGCGCGGGCATGGTGGCGACGCCAAGCAGGGTGATCATCCCCCGGCCAAGCGGCAGCAGGGGGCGTCTACTGACCGCAAGCAACGCTGTGAGCGCTGCTTCGGACGTCGCCATGTCCGGGATGACTGCCGAGTTCGCCCGGACCTGGAGCTCGAGGACAACCTTTGCCGCAAGTGCCACGACGTTCTGCGTGGTCACAGCGTGGAGGCGTGCAAGGCCAAGCGCATCGTCGTCCACGGCACACGCGAGGAGTGGGCAGAGCGACGGGCAGCACGAAAGTCAGGTGAGAGCACGCTCGATACCCCTTCTTTTGCTCAATGCGTCACGCTGAACCGGGCCGTCGTAGAGCCTGACGTCGTTCCTAAAAGCAACGTGACTGCATCCTCTGTCTCATTCCGTGATGTGCTCACGCAATCCGTTGATGCTGCTCTGGCTCTGTCGCGCCAGGATCACGTGCTTCCTGAGCACGGGTCTACAATGCGTGACCTAAGCAATGTGGTGTCTTCTAGGTCGGGTGTGTACAACGCCGAGCGACCAAGCACTACTGCAGCACCCCAGCTAGATACTGGGGCGGTTGGGCCTATGAGGAATGTTGTGACAGTGCAAGAGAATGCTGGGCGGGCAGATGTTCTCGGTACACACCACCCTAGTGTGGATCTTCACATTGGCAAGGTGCTCACACGGGCGGCCTTTCGTGCAGCCTCTGAAGCTGCCCAGTTAGCCAATGTCACTACCCCAGTAGTCACCCCACCTGTTGAGAATCCTGACAATGCCACTGCACCTCAGGCTGTCACCCTGAAACTGTTAGCATACCAGATGCACCGTGCATACGGGCATGAGGCCCAAGCCGAGGTAGAGGGGGCACACATGTTGGGGCACCTTTATACAACGAGCTGAAGAATGTGCGTGCTCAGTGTCCTGCCTGCATCAAGATCAGGAAGAAGTCGCGTAGGCGGCATGCCAAGACTCCACCCTTGGAGCGAGGGTACCTTGTGGGGGATGTCATGCACATGGAAGGGGGGGACACCTATTTCATAGTCAAGGATAGGTTCAGCAAGGCCACCTACATTGAGCCGCTGCCTCACATGTTTGAGGCTGACCTGCACAGGGCTATCAAGATCAGCCTGGCTTTCTTTCATCCCGTAGTGGAGCTCATGCTAGACCAGCAGTTCCGCTGTGTGCAAGGTTTGCCGGGGATGGAGGCCGTGGTCATCGTGGGGCGTGAGGATCACGGCAATATGGGCATGATAGATCGCACTGTAAGCTATGTCAAGACTGTGGCAGCCAAGCGACAGGATAACCCACATGGCAAATCCTACGCGGTCAAGACGGCGTGGTGCAAGGAGCTCATGCATGTGTGCAACCATAGGCACGTGCTTGATGTCAAGGGCTTTGGGCTAGTCACGCCTCGGGGGCTGTCAGCGGGCACCTACTCACCCGAGGTAGTAGAGGCATACCAACAGCATCTACAGGATACCGCCGCCAAGCTGCGGCTCAAGGATGCCACGCTGCCTGATTTGTCTAGCGCTTTTGAGGTCGGGCAGTTGGTCATGTTCCACAAGGAGAGCTCGCCCAGCGGCAAACGGGGCACCATGCAGGGGCCTGGGGCCATCACAAAGTTAGACTGGCCGCTGCGGGTCATAGACATAGAGTGGAATGATCGGGTGTATAGGGTACCATGGGCATCGGTGGCAGGCTATAAGCAAGGGGATAGCATGGAGAGTGAGCTGGCAGCCAACAGGGCACTGGGGTGGGTAGTGAAGGATAATGCGCCTGTCGTAGCATCTGAGGTGGTACCCCACGGGTCGCTCCCAGGGGCAGACACAGCTACACCCCCCCCTCCCCTGGGCCCCAATATGACCCCGTGGATGGGTGGGATGAGGATGGGGTGGGTTTGACGGGACCTAGTGCACGTAGTGACTCACCTCCTGTGCTAGCCACGGATAATGTGGGAGGCCCGCCTAGCGTGGCCTCGCCGGAGGGTCAGGGTCCTGCCCATGCGCCTCGCCCACCTAGGGACCTGGCTTCAACGGTCACGGCCTTGTGGCGTGCTCAGGCGCTTAAAGCGAAAGCTGCATCAGGGGTGGCTCAGGTCAAAACTCTCTCACAGGGGGTCAGGCCGGTTAAGTCAGCCTTGTTTCCTACGTGTAGACCGTGGCAGCTGGTGGCTGTGGACACGCAAGCATCCGTGTCTATTATCTCTCGTCGGGCAGCCACCCTGTATCCAGTGCTAGAGTCGCCGTACAAATCGGTGACCGACTTTGCAGGCACTTCGGCATATCAAGTTACCGGGATGGTGGTGCTGCCGGTGTTGGGCATTGACACGCCGTTTCACGTCGTGGATGGCTACGAGGATGTGGCCTTGCTGGGCGAACCTTTCGTATCATACCCGGGGTTCTCAGTGTCCGCTGACTTGCTGTCAGTCGCGGGGGTGGGCAGCATCCCGCTTCGCGAGTACCACGCTCCATTGGGGGTGGTGGTCGGGCAGCCCGGCGTCGTGCGGCGCTTACCGATGGCGGCGTTTTCCACACCGCCGCTCGTCCAGTCCATCATTCAGCCTCAGGATTGGCACCCGCGCAGCTTCGGCCTCCACTCACACTCACTGGCGGCGGATAGCCCTGTGACGTGGGAGCAACTTGTCCTGGACTGTCAAGATCCTCTCAAGTTTGCTTTGTGGCGCGACGCGTTCATTCGAGCCAAGGAGCAGTGGCGAGAGCGCGAGGTCTACCGAGGATTGGAGAGTGTGCCAGCCGGGGCCACGCGGTTGCGGTTGAAGTTCGTGCTCACCTACAAGCCGGACGAGACCAACTCTTCGGTGGTGTTCCGGGTAAGGCCCGTGGTCACGGAGACGAAGGGGTCCTCCCCGCTGGACGCCAAGGATCTTTATACCCCTGGGCTCAACCATGTTTCGCATCGGCTACTGACGGTCATCTACTTGGGCAAGCGGAACGCGGGCAAGGACTACGGGATGTGGTGCGGTGACTTTCAGCGGGCATTCCTCCACAGCGACGCTGGGGTCGCGCAGCAAACATGGCAAGGCACCCGCTACGTGGTGAAGGTCCCGGTGGTCTGGCAGGATGGCACCATTGGCAGCGAGTATATCGAGCTGTTGACAGGGGTGGAGGGGCTGCAGAGCTCTCCCATCATCTTCCGCATTTCCGCGGAGGAGGTCTTGCAGAGCTTAGGGGCCACGTACCATCGCGCGGATCCTAACTTCTTTGTGGTCCCCACCGGCGTCCCTGGCGAGCCAGCCCTCTTCGTGTGGCATGGCGATGACTTCAAGCTGGTGGCACCTCGCACCTTTGCTACCCAGTTTCTTGCTGCAGTGGCGGCTAAGTTTCCCCTGGGCAGGGCGGTGGATCATGAGGAGGGTAAACCCGTGGTGTTTTGCGGCGTGCAGTCTACGTTGCAGCGGGATTCGCGTTCTGGCGAATGGGTCATGCACATGCAGGATAGCCGCAACTATGTGGTTGACCTGCTGGCCGACCTCCCGTCCCCGCTGTTGGCAACCCATGGGCCCTCGGTTAAGGGCAAGCTCGGGTGGTTGGCGGACACGGTGGCACCTGATTTGGCGGTGCTCGCTCGCCTGCCCGATGATGTGCTGGAAGGACTAGGGTCCATTCATGTTCGGCGGCAGCTGGCCATGACGCCCGGCATTGTGCTTCGTGGGCTCGATTGCTCACAGCCGGTGCACCTCGAGATAGTGACGGATGCTAATCTAGAGACGCGCACAGTCAGCCAAGTGCGGGCCCGCATGGGGGCACTGTTCTTTATTAGCAATGAGGGACAGCCTGGCATGTTGTTAGATTGGTACTCGCGCTTGCACAGCCGCATTGCCACTAGCCCCAACACGGCTGAATGCCGGGGCATTGTTTCAGCTATCTCACATGGCATGTGGCTGCGGTACTTGCTGGGTTGGGTATTTGGCTCGTGTGGGTTCACTCTTCACTGGACTAGCACGGTGCACACTGACTCACAAAGTTGTTTGGCCTTCCTTGACAATCCCTATGCGCGGTCACAGGACGTTGATTACCTCGTACTCGCTGAGGCGGCCTCCTGCGTCACGCGTCTCCAGCACATCGCGGATGAACTCAATCCCGCGGATGCACTCACCAAGGAGGCGCGGGAGGCTGCCCCGCAGTACGCAGTGTTGCGCAAGCGCATGACGATGCAACACCCGTGAGCCACACAGGGTTACGGCTCGGGCGCTTTATGAATACAGCCATAACTCACCCTGTGTTGCTAGCATTCACGAATATCATGGTGGTAGTTTTTTTGCTTGTCCTGACCATACCCTAGCCACGTTGGACGGTGCCTTGGGCCCGTCGGCGGGTCACTGGTCCTAATAAATGGGTCACCTTTTGTCTGGTGGCATAGTTGTTTTTTTCTCGATACTTATTACATCACTATTCATGTGTGATCACAAGGGCGCGGGTCGATACCGTGGTGATTTTGACGGCCTTGAGGCCCCCTTGAGTTCCCTACCTTAGAGGGTTTTGTATGGTCTGCATTTGATGTAATTATTTTGATAATTAATCAAAGAACAAAAGAGTATGTCGGAGTTGAGTAACTCTAGAGCCCTAGGATCTGGCTCTAAGTTCCCCATGTCCGTCCGCACGCCTTCCGCTAGCGTCCGCTAAGCCGCCGGCTATAATCCGGCGGTCCGATGCGGTCGACCGGTCTAAGGGCGGCGCCTAGGGCCGGCGCCACCTAGGCCCCAGTCCGGGGCCTTATCCGGGTCGGTACGGACAGCTAGCTTGTCCCACGGTTACGGCTAACCGGATAGGGTTTGCTGGCTAAGACATAAACCAGTGGTGGGCCAGCTCCGACAGCAGTTCTCTGTGTTCACCTTATCCCAAGCTCAACGTGACCGACCGCCATAGCTGAGCCGGTCGGGCTTTAACTGAAGATCCTAGGGGAAGTGAGTGTGCCTATCTTAGGGGTGCCCACCACGTTCTGTGTGGTAGAGGGCTATCAGGGGCCTGCCATTCTGGGTCAGAACTTCTTGTGCATGCCAGGGGTTACTTTGACCTCTGATGAGTTGGCACTAGAAGGCAGGGGCAGCCTCCCCCTTGAAAGATATCACTATTCCCAGGGTCTTGCAGTGGCGGTAAAGGCTGTTAAGAGTCAGCCAGCTGAGGGTCCTTAAGGACAGGAGCCCATAGCTGAGGACCTGTTGATAATCCCAACCACCTTTGATCCACGGCAGTTAGGGGTAAACAGGTACCAGATAGCTGCTCACAGTCCTATTCCCTGGCGCCAGCTAGTCGAGATGATGCAAAGCCCCAAGATGGCTAAGGCATGGACTCTTGGCTTTGTTGCTTCTGGGCATGAGTGGATAGTTTCCAACTGTGCAGAACCTGTGGATGAGCTGCCAGAAGTTCACCAGCTGCTCAGATTGATGTTTGTCCTCAAGCTCGATCAAGGAGGTGGATGGTGTCCAGGTGCCACATGTCAGACCAGTTGTAACCGAGTATCATGGCACTGGCCAGTTGTTAGATGAGGAGCTCTATACTCCAGGGATGCTGCATGACACGTGGAGGATTCTGCTGTGTATATTTCTGTCTTTTCTGGTTAAGGGTGTACCCTATAGCTCTGTGCTAATTGATTTCAAGAGGGCTTTTCTCAAGGGTGACCAAGATCAGGCTAGGCAGACTTGGAGAGATATCCCTCCTTTCTTTGTGACTGTACCTGCTGTATGGAGAGCAGAGATAAAGGCCAGGTACCTGAGAATTCTAAAAGGGTTGGAAGGTCTCAGGTCCAGTCCCATTATCTGGAGAAAGAGCCTAGAGAAATTCTTGAAGAATACTTGTGGGTTTTCTGTGTCTCCAGTGGATCCCTGTTTGTTCCAAGGGTCCCACAATGGCCTTCCTGTCTTTGCCTCACTGCATGGTGATGACCTGCATCTTATAGGTCCACCAGACTGGGTTGAGGCTGTTTTGGCCAAGATCCAGAAGCGGTTTGAGCTGGGTAAGATACAGCACATGGTGGAGAATGAGCCTATGGTCTTCTGTGGCATGCAGGCTACGTTGTTCCAAGCCAAGGGCTCGTGGTTCATCAGGATGGAGGGTGGTAAGGACTATCCACAGCAGATTGTAGATGCATTGCAGGAGCCCATCACGCAGGCTAGGTGTGCTACCATCAGGGGCATGCTGGCATGGCTTGCAAGTATATGTGCCCCTGACTTGCTGGTTTTGAGTCGACTTACTGATTCCCAGCTGGTTGAGGTGGGTGCTGAGAGTGTGGTGCAGGCTGTCATGATGTCTCCCCCTCTTATACTGGGTCCTGTGGATTTGTACAAGCCCCTTGACATGGTTCTCTATGTGGACAGTTCTATGGATAATAGAAAGGTCACAGAGGTCAGGGCAGGGCAGCAGCATTAGTTACCCTGGAGCAAGATCACACCTCACTTGTTACCTGGTACAGTCGGTTGCAGAACAGGGTTACACCCAGCAGTGATATTGCTGAGTGCAGGGCGATCTGTGAAGGGCTGCATACTGCTCTTTACTTGAGGGAGCTCTTCTACCAGCTATGTCAAGTGGCTTCCTGTAGGTTGCAGCTGCACACACTGGTGAGGACTGACAGCATGGGCATGGTGCAATTTGTGCACAGGCAGCTGGCCAGGAGCAGGGACCTTGACTACTTGTTGCTCAAGGAGATGTCCTACCTAGCTCACATTGAACATGTGCCTGGTGTGGACAACCCTGCAGATGCCCTCACCAAGCTGGAGGAGAAGGCGGAGCGGCAGTACCCTCTGCTCCGTGGGCTCATGGACCCCTTACACGGGCGGCCATAGAGACCAGGCCTTGCTTCAGCTTGGGTGTCCCCAGTGGGCTGCTTGACCAAAGTACCAAGTGGTGACTGGTGCTTACTGGTTGACAGCCGGTCCTTCAGGGTTAGGTACACCCTCCTGGACAGGAGTTGGTGTGGAATGTCACTCCTACCAGCTGAGAATCATGCCTGGCCCTCCCATGGGGTTCAGAAGAGTCGCCAGGACTTAAGTCGACGCCTTTGGCCTCAAACAGTTAGGCCATGCAAGGGCAACCCGAATGCTGGTTCTTACAGGTTGCTGTATATATGTTTTCTAGTGCCCGTTTCCAACCTGTTGCTAATAAAGAACCTGGTTGTGTGACCATGTGGGACATGGTTGCCAGGGAGCCACATTCTGGGTTATATAATGCTTGAATAAAACATAATCATGTCATTCTCATGTTGTGCCATGGTTGTAATGTTTCTCCTGTGTGAAGTTCCAGGTCACCTATAAACCTGGAGGTTGGGGTGGGGTTCAATTCCCCAGCAGAGCCACAGCCTGGCATGAGTGATTCCTGGGCTTAACACCCAGTGAAGACATGGGCTCCCCAATAAGGCAGTATTTGCATAGGTACTACCTGAGTCTCTTTGAGCATAAAAGGGAAAGGCTGGCCAAGGCGGGCGCCATAAGAACGGGCGCCTGTGATAACTGTGAAAGATCAGGAACTCACAATAATACGTTCTTGGCATCCTTTAATCCCAGCCATTGGACTAGGTAATGTGCCTTGACTTTAATCTAGCACCAAGTTCCCAAGGAAAGGTTGGGAGCTGACCAAGGGGTCAGGGGATAACCTGGGGTGACCTCTGATTCACTGGTCAGTACACCTAGCCTGGTCCAAGGGCAGATATGTTGTTACCCAAAGGAGGCAGGACCCTGGGCCCTAGAAGGTCTGATCAACCTCAAGGGACCAAGTGGTCTGTGGCTGAGTGGGCACAATTAGCAAGGGTAGGCTTGTTTCAAGCTGGTCCAGCTCCAAAAGAAGAAAGGGTTGGAGTTAGCATTTTGGGCAACCAATATGCTAAGTGGATGCAGTTTGGAAAGACCTTTCCAACGCCGTGCTGACCGCCTGAAACAGACAAGGGACGAGAAAGATATGAGGTCCCGAAGTCCTAGCCGTCCGTGGCCGACTAGGGTGCAGTCCTCTGGTATAGTGGACAGGACACGTGGCAGGCCGTGCCTGCACAGGCTTAGCCTGACTATCACGTGACTGTGGTCCACGTAGGCCAGAGGAGCAGCAGCCTGTGACTGGTGGAATACTGGAGCTAGCACAGGGCTGCAAGGATACTAGGCCTTGCAGGCTTGTGACAGGTCCTGTACTTCCTAGGTTGCAGAGTCTAGGCAAATCCAGTTCGTCCTGGCTCTGCACTGATGCCAGTGGACGTTGAGGATTTGCTTGCCCGCCTGCACGTGCCTCGTCACGCCGATGGGAACGAGGAACAACACAAAGGATATAGCTTGGTCATGGGGATGACCAGCTATCTTGGCAAGCACGAACCGAGGCTCCCACATTGGACGTGGAAACGCTCACCGTGGTCGTGGCTTGGTGCACGGGTTAAAAGGTTGCTGCCTTGCAACTTTGGCTCATCCCGTTGTGCGCGTGGAAGACCAGGAGCTCACAGCTCTGGTTGGTTGCTAACTCCTTCTTCTCCCCCTAGACGTGCTGCATCCTCATCTAGTTCAGATACTCCTCTCACCTTAGAGTTTGGTTCCCTATCCATTACTGTGCTCGACCGACCGACCGACCGACCGACCAACCGACCGACCGACTGACCGACAGACCGACCGACCACCGACCGACCGACCGATCGACCGACCAACCGACCGACGGACCGACAGACCGACCGACCCACCGACCGACCGACCGATCGACCGACCGACCGACCGACCGACCGACCGACCGACCGACCGACCGACCGACCGACCGACCGACCGACGACCCCGACCGACCGACCGACCGACCGACCGACGACCGACCGACCGACCGACCGACCGACCGACCGACCGACCGACCGAGCGACTGACCGACCGACTGACCGACCGACCGACCGACCGACCGACGACCGACCGACCGACCGACCGACCGACCGACCGACCGACCGACAGACAGACCGACCAACCGCGACCGCGCGACCGACCGACCGACCGACCCACGATCGACCGATCGACAGACCGAGCGACCGAGCGACTGACTGACCGCCGCCTGCCCGCCCGACCGACTGACCGACCGACCAAGCGACCGACCGACCGACCGGCCGACCGACCCGACCGACCGACTGACCGACCGACCGACCGACCGACCGACCGACCGACGACCGACCGACCGACCGACCGACCGACCGACGACCGACCGACCGACCGATCGACTGACTGACCGACCGACCGACCGACCCGGACCGACCGACCGACCGACCAACAGATCGACCGACCGACCGACCGACCGACCGACCGACCGACCGACCGACCGACCAACCGACCGACCGATCGACCGACCGACTGACCAAATGACTGAACGACCGACCGACCGACAGACCGACCGCTCGTCCGACCGACCGACCGAACAACCAACCAATTGACTGATTGACTGACCAACCAACCTACCCACCCTGGCACTGCCAAATGCAAAAACGAGAGCTCCAACGAATCCGGACACACAGGTGAGTTGCAGGCACATTGTTGTTTAGAGGGTAACTGTGCACACCCCTAGTACAAAGGTCTGCCCCCTGACCCACAGCGCTTTCCGCACATAGGAGCACGACGTGTTGTACGCATATAAATAAGCCCTGAGACGGTGAGAGAGGGATACTACGCAGCTGCACACGTAGTAGATGCTGTCCATGCCATGCATGGTTGGTACGACTGCCACCGCAGCTATTATTGCGCCCAACTTTGTACCACCCATCCTCAAGTCATATGTAATCTGCCTCAATGTTTACAGTAACCTTGCAAGCCCACCCCACCCCACTAACGTTCTCGTGCCCTGTGCCCGTACTACTTGTGCCCGCACCGCCCCCCTGCCCGCCCATATGTCACCCACACGCACACGCTATTCGTCCCTACCCGCTAGCCTCACCGACGTCCCTAACATCCATACCCACACCAGCCCTGTCCCTGCCACCCCACCCGTTATACTCAACATGCCCTGCCCCACGCCTAGCTGTCTCCCATCCTCCCTAGTGATCACATAACCAACCCATCGACGCTCACCCCCGCCGCACCACACACGCATTGCACTAAACATAAAAGCACACCGACAACGGCATGATAAGAAGCTCACATCCCAGCCACCACCCCTCTACCACCCCACGTCCCCAGCAACCGCACGGCCCTGCGCCCCAACCCTGCCTGACAATGATGACCGCGTTACTACCACATCTGACTGCTAAACCTCCCGATGGATGCTGCCAGCTCACCTCCCAGCCAAGGGGGGGTTCCCCCCCCTCCCACCCCCCCCTCCCACAACCAAGACCAGACCCCCTGTCTCCCAAGTCGCTACGGGTCACATTACGTTGCCACAATTGTGACTCTTCCATCTACCTTTTCCCACAATACAATCCACCAATGTCACAGCCTACGACGTTTAGTGTGTCCCGTCCTTGTCCATCCACGTGCTGCACAACCGACCATGCACCTACGGACTATACATTTTCACAGCCACACCACCACGAATGCACAACACGCCACAGCCCCCCCCCCCACACACCACCCCCCCCGCCCACTCGTGCATGCAGGTGACAGAACGGCCACGAACCCGACTACGCCGACTCACGTGGGCGGCCCCGCCCCAGTTAAGTGCCCCGCAGCAGCAGCAGTGTCCCTGTGGGAAGCTAGCGATGGTGCCACATGGTGAGCTGGGGGTGGCATCGCAGGGAACAGAGGGGCGCACCGCTACACTCTCATCACCTGACAGCACGAGCTGTTGTACGCATATATTCATTGAGAATGATAGATTACGGAGGTGAGATAGGCATGCAACATAAGGAAAAACCCGATAACTGGGAGAATAACCCTGAAGAAATTAATAGTAATCTGTCACAGACATCCAAGGATCACGCCAGCTGCACAAGGTACAACTAACTATACATCACAAAACTACACGCGCAGCAACAGCATATATATAGTCTGAAGCAGTGATAAAAGCGTACCACTCAGCCGCATGGATCACCTGCTGTCCAGGCCATTGTCTGTCACACTGCCACCCCATCTAATTGAGCCCAACATCCGTACAACCCATTACCACGCCATGTGTCGCATGCCTCACGCATACAGCAACCTTGCAAGCCCACCCTACACTACCCCACTAACACTCTCGTGCCCTGTGCCCGTATGCACTACTTGCGCCCGTACTGCGCCCATGTGCCCGACCATATGTCACCCACACCCACGCGCTATCCGTACCTACCCGCCAGCCTCACCGACGTCCCTAACATCCATACCCACACCAGCCCTGTCCCTGCCACCCCACCCGTTATACTCAACATGCCCTGCCCCACGCCTAGCTGTCTCCCATCCTCCCTAGTGATCACGTAACCAACCCATCGACGCTCACCCCCGCCGCACCACACACGCATTGCACTAAACATAAAAGCACACCGACAACGGCATGATAAGAAGCCCACATCCCAGCCACCACCCCTCTACCACCCCACGTCCCCAGCGACCGCACGGCCCTGCGCCCCAACCCTGCCTGACAATGATGACCGCGTTACTACCACATCTGACTGCTAAACCTCTCGATGCTAGGCCTTGCTGTGTCTGATTTCTCAGGAAAGTGTACCTGAAGAAGTTGAGTAACTCTTAGAGCCCTAGGATCTGGCTCCTAATTACCATGTCCGTCCCACGCCTCCCTAGCGTCCGCTAACCGCCGGCTATAATCCCGGTCCGATGCGGATCTCAGACGGTCTTAAGGGCGGCGGCCCTAGGGCCGGCGCCACCTACGCCCAGTCCGGGGGCCTTATCCGGCGGTACGGCAGCTAGCGGTCCCACGGTTACGGCTAACCGCGATAGGCGTTGCTGGCTAAGACAAAACCAGTGTGGGCCAGCTTCGACAGAGTTCTCTTGCTTCACCCTTATCCCAAGCTAACTGACCGACCGCCAGAGTGGCGGTTTTCGGGCTTTAACTTTATTCATAAAAATCCCCGATGCTTCCGTAACGGAGCCGCACGAGCGAACACACAAGATCGGCCAAGTGGCGAGGCCGCAGGGCCGTCCTGCCACGCTTAGGCGGACCGAGGCCACGAGGTTGATGCAAACCCTCGTGCGGAACCTGAACTGCCAAGCAGTCAGCATTCTGATGCTTGCTGCTGACGATGCACTGAATCGCGGCCCTCTCAACAAAACGGAGGCCGCGGATCTACTGCCGACTATTACGGCGGACGACGCAGCAGATTTTCTAAAAGCCCCTCGCTCTCAAGCGTTGCGCGATGACCGCAGACAAGATATCGAGCCTATTGGCAAGTTCCGTGCATATTCTGCCAGATACAAACAAAGCACCCAAACATTGCCAATCTAGGCGCATTGCGGAACGAACAACAAACAACCTGGAAGTTTTTACAACGTCTAGATGCCCGCACTTGTCCGGTTCTAAGGAAGAGGCCGACGAGACAAGCCCTTCAATTACTTCGAGGGCTAGCAGTTAATAGGGCAAATTTGCCCGGGCCTGGAGTGATTCCAGGTTTTCAGTGCACAAGCACAAGCTGCTAGATACTCCAAGCCCATTTTCTTACGTGCCAATCGATTCTCAAGAAATGCGAACTGTCGTCGAGGCATCTGACCATAGCGACGGATACTAAAAAAGAAAGAGTGCTGTTCAGTCAACGAGCATGCTGTATTTAATCTCATGCTCTAGAGTGCGCAGTCCAAGCCGGCTGCCTCGGCTGCTCTGCCATCCTGCGCAAGGTGGATGCCGGCGCCTCTTTCTTCAGGCGCAGAGGCCTCCAATTACGCGGTCGGAGCTTACGGCCATCCTGAAAAAATCGTCGGCCACGGGCAAACAATGAGGGGCCAGCGAGGAGCCAAGCGGCGGGCATGTCGGCGACGCCAAGCAGGGTAATCATCCCCCGACCAAGCGGCAGCGGGGCGCTACTGCCGCAGAACGCTGTGAGCTGCTTCGGACGTCGCCAGTCCGGGATGACTGCCGAGTTCGCCCGGACTGGAGTCGAGGACAACCTTTGCCGCAGTCCACGACTTTCTGCGTGGTCACAGCGTGAGGCGTGTCAGCCAGCGCATCGTCGTCCACGGCCACACGCGAGGAGTGGGGCAGGCGACGGGCAGCACGAAAAGTCAGGTGAGAGCACGCTCGATACCCTTTCTTTTTGCTCAATGGTCACGCTTAAACGCGGCCGTCGTAGAGCTGACGTCTCGTCCTAAAGCAACGTGACTGCTCCTCTGTCTCATTTCCGTGATGTGCTCACGCAATCCGTTGATGCTGCTCTGGCTCTGTCGCGCCGAGATCACGTGCTTCCTGAGCACGGGTCTACAATGCGTGACCAAGCAATGTTGGTGTCTT
Organism: Mesostigma viride; assembly: GCA_009746045.1. Lineage (NCBI taxonomy): Eukaryota > Viridiplantae > Streptophyta > Mesostigmatophyceae > Mesostigmatales > Mesostigmataceae > Mesostigma > Mesostigma viride. Next base: position 6,677,331 of record RPFO01000041.1, on the reverse strand, counting down.
CTAGTCGGTGTTACAACGCAGAGCGCCAACACTACTGCAGCACCCCAGCAGAATTACGGGGCGGTTGGGCCTATGAGGAATGTTTGACGTCAAAGAGAATTGCTGGGCGGGCAGATTTCTCGGTACACACCACCCTAGTGTGGATCTTGCACATTTTGGAAGGTGCTACAAGGGCGGCCGTTTCGTGCAGCCTCCTGAACTGCCCAGTTAGCAATGTCACTACCAGTAGTCATCCCCCTGTGCATCGACAATGCCTGCACCTCAGGCTGTCACCCTGAAAGTGATACAGATGCACGTGCCATACGGCATGAGCCCAAGCCGAGGTAGGGGGCACACATGTTAGTGGGCACCTTGTATACACGAGCTGAAGAATGTGCGTGCTTCAGTGTCCCAGGCCTGCATCAAGATCAGGAAGAGTCGCGTGGCGGCCATGCCAAAACTCCACCCTGGAGCGAGGGACCTTAATTGTGGGGGATGTCATGCAATGGAGGGGACACCTATTCATAGTTCAAGGATAGTCAGCAAGGCCCAGCCTACATTGAGCCGCTGCCCACATGTCTTGAGGCTGACCTGCACAGGCTATCAAGATCAGCCTGGCTCTTTCATTCCCGTAGGGAAGTCATGCTGACCAGCAGTTCCGCTGTCGTGCAGTTTGCCGGGGAATGGAGCCGTGTTCATCGGGGCGTGAGGATCACGACAATATGGATGATAGATCGGCACGCTAAGCTATGTCAAGACTGTGGCCAGCCAAAGCGACAGATAACCCACATGGGGCAAATCCTCGCGGGTCAAGACGGCTGGTGCAAGGAGCTCTGCATTGTGTGCACCATAGCACGTGCTGATTCAAGGGCTTTGGGCTGAGTCACGCCTCGGGGGCTGTCAGCGGCAACCGTAACTCACCCCGACGGGTAGTAGAGGCATACCAAGCAGCATCTACAGGATACCGCCGCAAGCTGCGGGTCTCAGGATGCCACGCTGGCCTATTTTTCTAGCGCTTTGAGCGGGCAGATTGGTCATGTCCACAAGGAGAGCTCCGCCACGGCAAACGGGGCACCATTGCAGGGCCTGGGGCATCACAAAGTTAGACTGGCCGCTGCGTCATAGACATAGAGTGGAATGATCGGGGTTATAGGTACCGATGGGCATCGGGGCAGGCGATAAGCAAGGGGGATAGCATGGAGAGTGAGCTGGCAGCCAACAGGGCACTGGGTGGGTAGTGAAGGATAATGCGCCTGTCGATAGCATCTTGAGGTGTTACCCCACGGGTCGCTCCCAGGGCAGACACAGCTACACCCCCCCCTACCCGGGCCCCTAATATGACCCCGTGATGGGTGGGAATGAGGAGGGGTGGGTTGACGGACCTAGTGCGTAGTGCTCACCTCCTGTGCTAGCCAGGATAATGTGGAGGCCCGCCTACGTGGCCTCGCCGGAAGGTCAGGGTCCTGCCATGCGCCTCGCCCCACCTAGGGACCTGGCTTTCAACGTCACGGCCTTGTGGCAGTGCCAGGCGCTTAAGCGAAGCGCATCAGGGTGCTCAGTCAAAACTCTCTCACAGGGGGTCAGGCGGTTAAGTCAGCCTTGTTTCCTACGTGTAGACCGTGGCAGCTGTGGCTGTTGGACACGCAAGCTCGTGTCTATATCTCTCGTCGGCAGCCACCCTGATCCAGTGCTAGAGTCGCCGTACCAAATCGGGATGACCGACTTTGCAGCACTTCGGCATATCAGTACCGGGATGGTAGTGCTGCCAGCTGTGGGCATTGAACGCCGTTCACGTCTGATGGCTACAGATGTGGCCTTGTGGCCGAAACCTTTCGTATCATACCCGGGGGTTCTCAGGTCCGCGACTTGCTGTTCAAGTCGGCGGGGTGGGCAGCATCCCGCTTCGCGAGTACCACGCTCCATGGGGTGGTGGTCGGGCAGCCCTGGCATCGTGCGGCGCTACCATGGCGGCGTTTCCACACCGCCGCTCGTCCAGTTCATCATTCCAGCCTCAGGATGGGCACCTCGCGCAGCTTCCGGCCTCCACTCACACTCACTGGCGGCGGATAGCCTGTTGACTGGGAAGCACTTGTTCCTGGACTGTTCAAGATCCTCTCAAGTTTTGCTTTGTGCGGCGACGCGTTCATTCAGCCAAGCGAAGCAGTGCGAGAGCAGCAGGTTACCGAGGATTGGAGAGTGTGCAGCCGGGGCCACGCGGTTGAGGTTGAAGATTCGTTGCACTCACCTACAAGCCGGACGAGACCAACTCTTCGGGTGGTGTTCGCGGGTTAGGCTCCGTGGTCACGGAACGGAAGGGCCTCCCCGCTGGACGCCCAAGGACTTTAACCCCTGGGCTCAACCATGTTTCGCACTCGGCTACTGACGGTCATCTACTTCGGCAAGCGGAACGCGGGCAAGGGACTACGGATGTGGTGCGGTGACTTTCAGCCGGGCATTCCTCCACAGCGACGCTGGGGTCGCGCAGCAAAACATGGGCAAGGCACCGCTACTGGTGAAGTACCCGGTGTCTGGCAGGTGCACCATTGGCAGCGAGTATATCGAGCTGTTGACAGGGTGGAGGGGCTGCAGATCTCCCATCATCTTCCGCATTTCCCGGGAGTCTTGCAGAGTTGGCCACGTAACCATCGCGCGGATCCTAACTTCTTTGTTGTCCCACCGGCGTCGCCTGGCGAGCCAGCCCTTCTTCGTGTGGCATGGCGATGACTCAAGCTGTGGCACCTCGGCACATATTGCTACCCAGTTTCTTGCCGGCAGTGGCGGCTAAGTTTCCCCTGGGCAGGGCGGTGGATCATGAGGCAGGAAACCCGGGTGTTTGGCACCGTCAGTCTACGTTGCACGGGGATTCGCGTTCTGGCGGATGGTCATGCACATGCGGATAGCCGCACTATTGGTGACCCCTGCTGGTCCGACCTCCCGTCCCCCGTTGGCAACCCATGGGCCCTCGGTAAGGCAAGCCGGGTGAGTTTGCGCACACGGTGCACCTGATTTGGCGGTGCGCGCTCGCCTGCCCTATGATGTGCCTGGAAGGATAGGTCCATTCATGTCGCGGCCAGCGCCATGACGCCCGGCATTGTGCTCGTGGGACTCGATTGCTCACCCGTGCACCCTCGAAGGAGTACGGATGCTAATTCTGAGACGCGCACAGTCAGCCAAGTGCGGGCCCGCATGGGGCACTGTCTTTCATTAGCAATGAGGGACAGCCTGCATGTGTTAGATGTGGTACTCGCGCTTGCACAGCCGCATTGCCACTAGCCCCAACACGCCTGAATTGCGGGCACTTGTTTCAGCTATCTCACATGGCATGTGCTGCTTTTCTTACGGTACTTGCTGGGTTGGATTGGCTCGTGTGCGGCCACTCTCCACTGACTAGCACGGATGTCACACTGACTCACAAAGGTGTTTGGCCTTCTTGACAATCCCTATGCGCGGGTCACAGGACGTTGATTACTCGTACTCGCTGAGCGGCCTCCTGCGTACGCGTCTCCAGCACATCGCGGATGAACCGAATCCCGCGATTGCACTCACCAAGCAGGCGCGGAGCTGCCCGCAGTACGCCAGTGTTGCGCAAGCGCATGACGATGCAACACCCGTGAGACCACACAGGGTAGGCTCGGGCGCTTTATGAATACACCATAAACTCACCCTGTGTGCTAGCATTCACGAATAGCATCGGTGGTAGTTTTTTGCTTTACTGACCATACCTACCACGTTGGACGGGCCTTGGCCCGTCGGCGGGTCACTGGTCCTAATAAATGTCACCTTTTGTTCTGTTGGCATAGTTGTTTTTCTCTACTTATTACATCACTATTCATGAATAGTGATCACAAGGGCCGCGGTCGAATACCATTGGTGATTTGACGGCCTTGAGCCCCCTTGCGTCCTACCTTAGAGTTTCTGTATAGGTCTTGCATTAGGTATTAGTTTATAATTAACAAAGAACAAAAAGAGTAGTCGGAGTTGAGAACTCTTGGAGGAGCCCTAGGATCCTGGCCTCTAAGTCCCCATGTGCCGCGCACGACCTTCCGGCTAGCGTCGCTAAGCCGCCGGCTATATCCGGCGGGTCCGATGCGTCGACCGGCTCTAAGGCGCGGCCTAGGGCCGGCGCACCTAGCCCCAGTCGGCCTTATCCGTCGGTTACGGACAGCTAGCTTTGTCCCACGGTTACGGCTAACCGGATAGAGTTTGCTGGCTAAGCATAAACCATGGTGGCCAGCTCCGACGCAGTTCTCTGTGCTTCACCTTAGCCAAAAGGCTCAACGTGACCGACCACCATAGCTGAGCGGTCGGGCTAACTGAAGATCCTAGGGAAGTGAGTGGGCCTATCTTAGGGTGCCCACCACGTTCTGTGTGTAGAGGCATCAGGGGCTGCCATTTGGGTCAGAACTGTTCTTGTGGCTGCCAGGGGTACTTACCTCTGATGAAGTGCACTTAGAGGCAGGGGCAGCCTCCCCCTTGAAAGATATCACTTATTTCCCAGGGTTTGCGTGGCGGGTAGAAGCTGTGTAAGAGTCAGCCAGCTGGGGTCCTTAAGGACAGGAGCCCATAGCGGAGGACCTGTGATAATCCCAACCACCTTTGATCCACGGCAGTTAGGGGTAAACAGGTACCAGCATAGCTGCTCACAGTCCTATCCCTGCCAGTAGTCGAGCATGATGCCAAAGCCCAAGATGGCTAGCATGACTCTTGTCTTTTTGCTTCTGGGCATGAGTGGATTGTTCCAACAATTGCAGAACCGATGATGACTGCCAGAAGCTTCCACCAGCTGCTCAGATGGAGTTGTCCCAAAGTCGATCCAAGGAGGTGGATGTGTCCAGGTGCCACAGCAGACCAGTTGTAACCGAGTATCATTGGCACGGCCAGTTGTTATGATGAGGAGCTTCTATACTCCAGGATGCTGATGCACGTGAGGTTCTGCGTGTATGATTTCTGTCTTTCTTGGTTAGATGTGTTTACCCTATAGCTCTGTGCTAATTGATTTTCAAGAGGGCTTTTCTCAAGGCGTGACCAGATCAGGCAGGCAGGACTTGGAGAGATATTCCCTCTTTCTTTGTGACTGTACCTGCCATGATGGAGACAGAGATAAAGGCCAGTAACCTGAGAATTCTTAAAAGGGTTGGGGAAGTCCAGGTCCAGTCCATTATCGGAGAAAGAGCCAGAGAAATTCCTTGAAGAATACTTGTTGGCGTTTTCTGTGTCTCCAGTGGATCCCTGTTGTATCCAAGGTCCCAAATGCCTTCCTGTTTTGCCTCACTGCATGGTATACCTGCATCTTATAGCCACCAGACGGGTGGAGGGTGTTTTGCCAAGATCCAGAAGCGGTTTGATGTTAACATTACGCACATGGTGGAGAATGAGGCCTATGGTCTTCGTGCATGCAGCTCGTGTCCAAGCCAAGGCTCGGGTTCATCAGGATGGAGGGTTCCGGTAAGGACTATTCCACAGCAGATTGTAGATGCATTGCAGGAGCCCATCACGCAGCTAGGTGTGCTACCATCAGGGCATGCTGCATTGGCTTGCAAGTATATGTGCCCCTGACTTGCTGGTTTGGAGATCGACTTACTGCATTCCAGCTGGTGAGATGGGGTGCTGAGAGTGTGTGCAGCTGTCACTGCTGTCTCCCCCTTTAGACTGGGCCTGTGGATTTGTACCAAGCCCCTTGACATTGGGGATTCTCTATGTGACAGTTCTATGGATATAGAAAGGCACAGAGGTCAGGGACAGGGCAGCAGCATTAGTTACCTGAGCAAGATCACACCTCACGTGTATACCGGTACAGTCGGTTGCAGAACAGGTTACACCCTAGCAGTCAGATTCATGAGTGCAGGGCGAGCTGTGAAGGGCTGCTACTGCTCTTACTTGAGGGAGCTCTTCTACCAGCTATGTCAAGTGGCTTCCTGTAGTTGCAGCTGCACACACTGGTGAGGATGACAGCATGGGCATGGTGCCAATGTGTGCACAGGCAGCTGGCAGGAAGCAGGGACCTACTACTTGTTGCTCAAGGAATGTCCTACCTAGCTCACATGAACATGTGCCTGGGTGGACAACCCTGGCAATGCCCTCACCAAGCTGGAGGAGAAGGCGGGCGCAGTACCCTCTGCTCGTAGGCTCATGGGTACCCCTTACCACGGGCGGCCATAGAGACAGGCCTTGCTTCAGCTTGGTTGTCCCCAGTGGGCTGCTTGACAAAGTACCAAGTGGTGACTGGTGCTTACTGCGTGACAAGCCGGTCCTTCAGGGTTAGGTACACCTTTCCTGAAGGGTTTGGTGTGAATGCTCACCTCCTAACAAGCTGAGATCATGCCATGGCCTCCCCATGGGGTTTCAGAAGAGTCGCCCAGGACTTAAGTCGGACGCCTTTGCCTCAAAACAGTTAGGCCATGGCAAGCGGCAACCGATGCTGTTCTTACAGTTGCTTATATATGTTTCTAGTGCCCGTTTCCAACCTGTTGCTAATAAACGAACCTGGTTGTGTGACATGTGACATGGTTGCCAGGGAGCCACATTCTGGGTTATATAAATGCGGATAAAACATAATTCATGTCATTCTTTCATGTTGTGTGCCATGGTGTAATGTTTCTCCTGGTGTGAAGTCCAGGTCACCTAAAACCTGGAGGTTGGTGGGGTTCAATTCCCCAGCAGGCCACAGCTGGCATGAGTGGTCTGGGCTTAACGACCCAGTGAAGACATGGGCGCCCCAATAAGCAGTATTTGCCATAGGGTACTACTGAGTCTCTTTGAGCATAAAAGGGAAAGCTGGCCAAAGGGCGGGCGCCATAAGAACGGAGCGCCTGTGATAACTGTGAAAGATCAGAACTCACCCAATAATACGTTCTTGGCATTTCCTTAATCCAGCCAGTGGACTAGTAATGGCCTGCTTTAATCTATAGCACCAAAGTTCCCAAGGAAGTTGGGAGCTGACCAAGGGTCAGGGGATAACCTGGGTGACCTCTGATCACTGAGTCAAGTACACCTAGCCTTGGTCCCAAGGGGCAGATATGTTGTTACCCAAGGAGGCAGGACCCTGGCCCTAGAAGTCTGAATCAACCTCAAGGGACAAGTCGTCGTGCTGAGTGGGCACAATTAGCAAGGGTAGGCTGTGTTTCAAGCTGGTCCAGCTCCAAAAGAAGAAAGGTTGGAGTTAGCATTTTGGGCAACACAATATGCTAAGTGGAATGCAGTTGGAAAGACCTTTTCCACGCCGTGCGGACCGCACTGAAACAGACAAGGGACAGAAATGATATGAGTCCCAAGTCCTAGCCGTCCGTGGGACTAGGCTGCAAGTTCCTCTGGATATAGTGACAGGACACGTGCAGCCTGCTGCACAGGCTTAGCCTGACTATCACGTGACTGTGTCCACGTAGGCCAGAGGAGCAGGCAGCAGCCTTGACTGGTGGAATTTGAGCTGCACAGGGCTGCAAGGATACTAGGCCTTGCCAGGCTTGTGACAGGTCCGTACTTCCTAGGTTGCAGAGTCTAGGCAAATCCAGTTCGTCCTGCTTCTGCACTGATGCCAGTGGCGTTGGAGATTTTGCTTGCCCGCATGACGTCCTCGTCACGCCCGATGGAACGAGGAACAACACAAAAGGATATAGCTTGGTTCATGTGGCGATGACACTACTTGGCAAGCACGAACCGACGGCTCCCACATTGGACGTGGAACGTCACCGTGGTCGTGGCTTGGGTGCCGCGTGTAAAAGGTTGCTGCCTTGCAACTGTTCGGCTATCCCGTTGGTGCCGTGAAGACCAGGAGCTCACAGCTCTGGTTGGTTGCTAACTCTTCTTCTCCCCCTAGACGTGCTGCATCTCATCTAGTTAGATACTCCCTCTCACGCTGTAGGTTTGGTTCCCTATCCATTACTTTGTTGCTGACCGACCGACCGGGACGACCGACCAACCACGACGGACTGACCACAGACGACCGACCCACCGCACCGACCCGACATCGAACATAAAGCCGACAAGCCGACCGACGACCGACAGACCGACCGACCCACGACGACCGAAACGATCGACCGACGACGACCGACCGACCGAACACCGACCACCGACCGACGACGGACCCGACGACGACGACCCCGACACCGAAAAACTGCACATGTATGCTGTCACAATGTCACCATTTGAAGCTCATAATGAGCCCAATTTTTTGTGGGTGGTCTATTTTCTGTGGTCTGAAGGCTGGATGACCCCTGCTTATTGACAAATATAAGGATTTAATCACATGTGGAAAAATTGAGTAAAATTTATGAAATTGAGCAAACACTTATGAATCCCCTCGTGGTGCTGTTGCTGTGACAACCGCTGTGGTGGAACCAGTAAAGGCGCTGCCAGGGTCGAGGCCTCACATGAGTGCAGTCACTGTTATGAATGGACAAAAAGCCTCTTAACCCACCGCTAGCACCAGGAAGCTTTAGGCAAGTGGCTAGAGGACATGGAGCTGGTTGTGTTCTCCGTGGACCCCACTGTCAACCTAGTGCAAGTGTTTCACTCGTCCACGTGCAACAGGGACTCATCAGAGCGTCGTGAAAAAGGCTAGGATGCTGTCAAGGATAAGCTAACCTGGGCACAGTTCCTGGATGGGTTGAGGGAGGAGTTCTCTGACAAGGTTCTCAACCTCACCAACTATTATAAACATCAGTATGACACCTTTGAGATAGTGGGTCCTGTGGCAGAGGAATGGGCTAGGCTCAACCGTATCAGGGACAAGGGGGCCAAGTATGGCTTCCTGGTCACAGATAGGGCCTTGGCAGACTATTTCCTGGACCGTATGGGTCTGAGTGTGGATGGGAGGAACGGTGCCCGCATGTTTCTTAACCAGACTGATGGCTCCTTGCGTGCTCTGGAGCTTGTAATCCTCAGCATAAGGAAGCCAGATCCTGCCTGCAAAGCTATCCAGTCCCATGGCAGCAATGCCACCTCCGCTGTGCAGGGCCAAGGTGATGTCCCCGGTACCCAGCCCGTGATGGGGCAAGGCCTAACAAGCGTAAGCGCTTCAGGCGCCAGAGGCAAGGGGCTCAGGGTGGCAAGGGTGCAGGTTCCCAAGGAGGGGTTGGGAGCCAGCAAGCTGGTGGTCAGCAGGGTAAGGGTGGCCAAGGGCAAGGCAAGGGCCAAGCTCAAGGCAACCAGGGCAAGCAGGGTGGGCAGTCTCAGGGAGGCCAGGGGAAGCCTGGCAAGGGTGGGGCTGGGTCTGGGAAGAAGGGTGGAGCATGCTTTGTGTGTGGCAAGGAAGGTCACTGGCGTCGTGAGTGCCCTGACAGGAAGGCCAAGCCTGCTGGGGCAGGAGGCCAGTCTGGGCAGCAGTGACTAGCTACATCATCCCCTGTAAATAGTCAATCACCCCTAGGGAAGGTGTGCTGGATATACATAAGGACGGGGGTGTGCCCCTTGTGCAGCACCAAGGGTGTAAAGATGTTGTTCTTCCACTGGATTGCAATAACAACGCTGCAGCTGAATTCCCTATTCCTCATGCAGGTGGTGGGTCTCCAGCAGGTGCTGGCCTGGAGGGCCAAGGGACCTTGCTGGAAGGGCCTGGAGCGGTCCAGGGTGCAGGGCCTGACTTGGGGCGTCAGGACGGCCTGCAGGGAAGCCCTGGAACCTCAGAAGTGGATCATGTGTCCCCACACACGGTTCAGACGTCTCGCCAGGTCAGTACTGAGAGAGTGCTGAGCTATGCTGAGGCTGGCCATAGGTTGCATCACATGTTTGGGCATTCTGGGCAGGCAGCAATGTTTGCTTGGAAGCTAGGTAGGGAGCCTTTGTGGGAGGCTTGCCAGGCTGCTGCTGAGAACTGTGGATGCCAGGAGAATGCTGTTCACCCACCTCAGTCCCATGCTAGGGAACCTGCTACTAGGGAGCGTGGCGACATCCAGATGGATATCCAGCATATCAGGGGCTTGTATATATTGGTGGGGGTGGACAGGTTTAGTAGATACAGGCTGATAGACGTTCTGCCTGGTATGCAGGAGCACCACTTGTTGTTGGGTATGAAGGCCCTGATCCCAGGCTTTGGGTGTGCAAGAGTGTGCAGGCAGACTTGCAGTTTGACTGTTTGCTCAAGCATCAGGACCAGCTGCCTTGTAAGCTGGTAGTAGTCCCCAGGGAGAGTCATGGGCAGCAAGGGGCTGTAGAGAGATCCATACGTGAGGTGAAGACAGTGGTGCTAGCAGCAGAGTCAGTGCCACTTGTGGCATCTGCCTTAGTGCCTTGCTGTGTCTGATTTCTCAGGAAAGGTGTCCATGAAGAAGTTGAGTAACTCTAGAGCCCTAGGATCTGGCTCTAAGTTCCCCATGTCCGTCCGCACGCCTTCCGCTAGCGTCCGCTAAGCCGCCGGCTATAATCCGGCGGTCCGATGCGGTCGACCGGTCTAAGGGCGGCGCCTAGGGCCGGCGCCACCTAGGCCCCAGTCCGGGGCCTTATCCGGGTCGGTACGGACAGCTAGCTTGTCCCACGGTTACGGCTAACCGGATAGGGTTTGCTGGCTAAGACATAAACCAGTGGTGGGCCAGCTCCGACAGCAGTTCTCTGTGTTCACCTTATCCCAAGCTCAACGTGACCGACCGCCATAGCTGAGCCGGTCGGGCTTTAACTTGTATTCATAAAAATCCCGATGGCTTCCGGTACACGGAGCCGCACGGGCGAACACACAGATACGCCAAGTGGCGAGGCCGCAGGGTCCGTCCTGCCACGCTTTAGTGCGGACGAGGCCACGAGGTTGATGCAAACCCTCGTGGCGCAACCTGAACTGGCCAAGCAGTTCAAGCATCTGATGCTTGCTGCTGACGATGCACTGAATCGCGGCCCTCTCAAGCAAACGGAGGTGCCCGCGATCTACCTGCCGACTATACGGCGGACGACGCAGCAGATTTTCTAGCTGCTCTCAAGCGTCTGCGCGATGGACGCGCAGACAAAGATTCGGAGCTGATTGGCAAGTTCCGTGCAGTATTCTGCAGTACAACAAAGCACCCAAACATTGCCAATCTAGTTCGCATTGCGGACGACAACAAACAAACCTGGGAAGTTTTTTACAACGGTCTAGATGCCCACTTGTCGCGGTCTAAGGAAGAGGCCGACGAGCAAGCCTTCAACGACTTCGAGGGCTATGCAGTTAATAAGGCAAATTTGCCCGGGGCTGCACGTGATTTCCAGGTCTTCGTGCACAAGCACAAGCTGCTAGATACTCTCAAGCCCATTTTCCTGTGCAATCGATTTCTCAAGAAATGCGACCTGTCGTCGGATGTGCATCTGACCATAGCGACGGAACTCAAAAAGAAGAGTGCCGTCAGTTTCGACGAGGGCATGCTGTATTTGATCTCATGCTTCAAGAGTGCGCAGTCCAAGCCGGCTGCCTCGGCTGCTCTGCCATCCCTGCGCAAGGTGGATGCCGGCGCGTCTTCTTCTTCAGGCGCAGAGGCTCCAATTACGCGGTCGGAGCTTACGGCCATCCTGAAAAAGGTCGTCGGCCACGGCAACAACGGGGGCCAGCGAGGGCGCAAGCGCGGGCATGGTGGCGACGCCAAGCAGGGTGATCATCCCCCGGCCAAGCGGCAGCAGGGGGCGTCTACTGACCGCAAGCAACGCTGTGAGCGCTGCTTCGGACGTCGCCATGTCCGGGATGACTGCCGAGTTCGCCCGGACCTGGAGCTCGAGGACAACCTTTGCCGCAAGTGCCACGACGTTCTGCGTGGTCACAGCGTGGAGGCGTGCAAGGCCAAGCGCATCGTCGTCCACGGCACACGCGAGGAGTGGGCAGAGCGACGGGCAGCACGAAAGTCAGGTGAGAGCACGCTCGATACCCCTTCTTTTGCTCAATGCGTCACGCTGAACCGGGCCGTCGTAGAGCCTGACGTCGTTCCTAAAAGCAACGTGACTGCATCCTCTGTCTCATTCCGTGATGTGCTCACGCAATCCGTTGATGCTGCTCTGGCTCTGTCGCGCCAGGATCACGTGCTTCCTGAGCACGGGTCTACAATGCGTGACCTAAGCAATGTGGTGTCTTCTAGGTCGGGTGTGTACAACGCCGAGCGACCAAGCACTACTGCAGCACCCCAGCTAGATACTGGGGCGGTTGGGCCTATGAGGAATGTTGTGACAGTGCAAGAGAATGCTGGGCGGGCAGATGTTCTCGGTACACACCACCCTAGTGTGGATCTTCACATTGGCAAGGTGCTCACACGGGCGGCCTTTCGTGCAGCCTCTGAAGCTGCCCAGTTAGCCAATGTCACTACCCCAGTAGTCACCCCACCTGTTGAGAATCCTGACAATGCCACTGCACCTCAGGCTGTCACCCTGAAACTGTTAGCATACCAGATGCACCGTGCATACGGGCATGAGGCCCAAGCCGAGGTAGAGGGGGCACACATGTTGGGGGCACCTTTATACAACGAGCTGAAGAATGTGCGTGCTCAGTGTCCTGCCTGCATCAAGATCAGGAAGAAGTCGCGTAGGCGGCATGCCAAGACTCCACCCTTGGAGCGAGGGTACCTTGTGGGGGATGTCATGCACATGGAAGGGGGGGACACCTATTTCATAGTCAAGGATAGGTTCAGCAAGGCCACCTACATTGAGCCGCTGCCTCACATGTTTGAGGCTGACCTGCACAGGGCTATCAAGATCAGCCTGGCTTTCTTTCATCCCGTAGTGGAGCTCATGCTAGACCAGCAGTTCCGCTGTGTGCAAGGTTTGCCGGGGATGGAGGCCGTGGTCATCGTGGGGCGTGAGGATCACGGCAATATGGGCATGATAGATCGCACTGTAAGCTATGTCAAGACTGTGGCAGCCAAGCGACAGGATAACCCACATGGCAAATCCTACGCGGTCAAGACGGCGTGGTGCAAGGAGCTCATGCATGTGTGCAACCATAGGCACGTGCTTGATGTCAAGGGCTTTGGGCTAGTCACGCCTCGGGGGCTGTCAGCGGGCACCTACTCACCCGAGGTAGTAGAGGCATACCAACAGCATCTACAGGATACCGCCGCCAAGCTGCGGCTCAAGGATGCCACGCTGCCTGATTTGTCTAGCGCTTTTGAGGTCGGGCAGTTGGTCATGTTCCACAAGGAGAGCTCGCCCAGCGGCAAACGGGGCACCATGCAGGGGCCTGGGGCCATCACAAAGTTAGACTGGCCGCTGCGGGTCATAGACATAGAGTGGAATGATCGGGTGTATAGGGTACCATGGGCATCGGTGGCAGGCTATAAGCAAGGGGATAGCATGGAGAGTGAGCTGGCAGCCAACAGGGCACTGGGGTGGGTAGTGAAGGATAATGCGCCTGTCGTAGCATCTGAGGTGGTACCCCACGGGTCGCTCCCAGGGGCAGACACAGCTACACCCCCCCCTCCCCTGGGCCCCAATATGACCCCGTGGATGGGTGGGATGAGGATGGGGTGGGTTTGACGGGACCTAGTGCACGTAGTGACTCACCTCCTGTGCTAGCCACGGATAATGTGGGAGGCCCGCCTAGCGTGGCCTCGCCGGAGGGTCAGGGTCCTGCCCATGCGCCTCGCCCACCTAGGGACCTGGCTTCAACGGTCACGGCCTTGTGGCGTGCTCAGGCGCTTAAAGCGAAAGCTGCATCAGGGGTGGCTCAGGTCAAAACTCTCTCACAGGGGGTCAGGCCGGTTAAGTCAGCCTTGTTTCCTACGTGTAGACCGTGGCAGCTGGTGGCTGTGGACACGCAAGCATCCGTGTCTATTATCTCTCGTCGGGCAGCCACCCTGTATCCAGTGCTAGAGTCGCCGTACAAATCGGTGACCGACTTTGCAGGCACTTCGGCATATCAAGTTACCGGGATGGTGGTGCTGCCGGTGTTGGGCATTGACACGCCGTTTCACGTCGTGGATGGCTACGAGGATGTGGCCTTGCTGGGCGAACCTTTCGTATCATACCCGGGGTTCTCAGTGTCCGCTGACTTGCTGTCAGTCGCGGGGGTGGGCAGCATCCCGCTTCGCGAGTACCACGCTCCATTGGGGGTGGTGGTCGGGCAGCCCGGCGTCGTGCGGCGCTTACCGATGGCGGCGTTTTCCACACCGCCGCTCGTCCAGTCCATCATTCAGCCTCAGGATTGGCACCCGCGCAGCTTCGGCCTCCACTCACACTCACTGGCGGCGGATAGCCCTGTGACGTGGGAGCAACTTGTCCTGGACTGTCAAGATCCTCTCAAGTTTGCTTTGTGGCGCGACGCGTTCATTCGAGCCAAGGAGCAGTGGCGAGAGCGCGAGGTCTACCGAGGATTGGAGAGTGTGCCAGCCGGGGCCACGCGGTTGCGGTTGAAGTTCGTGCTCACCTACAAGCCGGACGAGACCAACTCTTCGGTGGTGTTCCGGGTAAGGCCCGTGGTCACGGAGACGAAGGGGTCCTCCCCGCTGGACGCCAAGGATCTTTATACCCCTGGGCTCAACCATGTTTCGCATCGGCTACTGACGGTCATCTACTTGGGCAAGCGGAACGCGGGCAAGGACTACGGGATGTGGTGCGGTGACTTTCAGCGGGCATTCCTCCACAGCGACGCTGGGGTCGCGCAGCAAACATGGCAAGGCACCCGCTACGTGGTGAAGGTCCCGGTGGTCTGGCAGGATGGCACCATTGGCAGCGAGTATATCGAGCTGTTGACAGGGGTGGAGGGGCTGCAGAGCTCTCCCATCATCTTCCGCATTTCCGCGGAGGAGGTCTTGCAGAGCTTAGGGGCCACGTACCATCGCGCGGATCCTAACTTCTTTGTGGTCCCCACCGGCGTCCCTGGCGAGCCAGCCCTCTTCGTGTGGCATGGCGATGACTTCAAGCTGGTGGCACCTCGCACCTTTGCTACCCAGTTTCTTGCTGCAGTGGCGGCTAAGTTTCCCCTGGGCAGGGCGGTGGATCATGAGGAGGGTAAACCCGTGGTGTTTTGCGGCGTGCAGTCTACGTTGCAGCGGGATTCGCGTTCTGGCGAATGGGTCATGCACATGCAGGATAGCCGCAACTATGTGGTTGACCTGCTGGCCGACCTCCCGTCCCCGCTGTTGGCAACCCATGGGCCCTCGGTTAAGGGCAAGCTCGGGTGGTTGGCGGACACGGTGGCACCTGATTTGGCGGTGCTCGCTCGCCTGCCCGATGATGTGCTGGAAGGACTAGGGTCCATTCATGTTCGGCGGCAGCTGGCCATGACGCCCGGCATTGTGCTTCGTGGGCTCGATTGCTCACAGCCGGTGCACCTCGAGATAGTGACGGATGCTAATCTAGAGACGCGCACAGTCAGCCAAGTGCGGGCCCGCATGGGGGCACTGTTCTTTATTAGCAATGAGGGACAGCCTGGCATGTTGTTAGATTGGTACTCGCGCTTGCACAGCCGCATTGCCACTAGCCCCAACACGGCTGAATGCCGGGGCATTGTTTCAGCTATCTCACATGGCATGTGGCTGCGGTACTTGCTGGGTTGGGTATTTGGCTCGTGTGGGTTCACTCTTCACTGGACTAGCACGGTGCACACTGACTCACAAAGTTGTTTGGCCTTCCTTGACAATCCCTATGCGCGGTCACAGGACGTTGATTACCTCGTACTCGCTGAGGCGGCCTCCTGCGTCACGCGTCTCCAGCACATCGCGGATGAACTCAATCCCGCGGATGCACTCACCAAGGAGGCGCGGGAGGCTGCCCCGCAGTACGCAGTGTTGCGCAAGCGCATGACGATGCAACACCCGTGAGCCACACAGGGTTACGGCTCGGGCGCTTTATGAATACAGCCATAACTCACCCTGTGTTGCTAGCATTCACGAATATCATGGTGGTAGTTTTTTTGCTTGTCCTGACCATACCCTAGCCACGTTGGACGGTGCCTTGGGCCCGTCGGCGGGTCACTGGTCCTAATAAATGGGTCACCTTTTGTCTGGTGGCATAGTTGTTTTTTTCTCGATACTTATTACATCACTATTCATGTGTGATCACAAGGGCGCGGGTCGATACCGTGGTGATTTTGACGGCCTTGAGGCCCCCTTGAGTTCCCTACCTTAGAGGGTTTTGTATGGTCTGCATTTGATGTAATTATTTTGATAATTAATCAAAGAACAAAAGAGTATGTCGGAGTTGAGTAACTCTAGAGCCCTAGGATCTGGCTCTAAGTTCCCCATGTCCGTCCGCACGCCTTCCGCTAGCGTCCGCTAAGCCGCCGGCTATAATCCGGCGGTCCGATGCGGTCGACCGGTCTAAGGGCGGCGCCTAGGGCCGGCGCCACCTAGGCCCCAGTCCGGGGCCTTATCCGGGTCGGTACGGACAGCTAGCTTGTCCCACGGTTACGGCTAACCGGATAGGGTTTGCTGGCTAAGACATAAACCAGTGGTGGGCCAGCTCCGACAGCAGTTCTCTGTGTTCACCTTATCCCAAGCTCAACGTGACCGACCGCCATAGCTGAGCCGGTCGGGCTTTAACTGAAGATCCTAGGGGAAGTGAGTGTGCCTATCTTAGGGGTGCCCACCACGTTCTGTGTGGTAGAGGGCTATCAGGGGCCTGCCATTCTGGGTCAGAACTTCTTGTGCATGCCAGGGGTTACTTTGACCTCTGATGAGTTGGCACTAGAAGGCAGGGGCAGCCTCCCCCTTGAAAGATATCACTATTCCCAGGGTCTTGCAGTGGCGGTAAAGGCTGTTAAGAGTCAGCCAGCTGAGGGTCCTTAAGGACAGGAGCCCATAGCTGAGGACCTGTTGATAATCCCAACCACCTTTGATCCACGGCAGTTAGGGGTAAACAGGTACCAGATAGCTGCTCACAGTCCTATTCCCTGGCGCCAGCTAGTCGAGATGATGCAAAGCCCCAAGATGGCTAAGGCATGGACTCTTGGCTTTGTTGCTTCTGGGCATGAGTGGATAGTTTCCAACTGTGCAGAACCTGTGGATGAGCTGCCAGAAGTTCACCAGCTGCTCAGATTGATGTTTGTCCTCAAGCTCGATCAAGGAGGTGGATGGTGTCCAGGTGCCACATGTCAGACCAGTTGTAACCGAGTATCATGGCACTGGCCAGTTGTTAGATGAGGAGCTCTATACTCCAGGGATGCTGCATGACACGTGGAGGATTCTGCTGTGTATATTTCTGTCTTTTCTGGTTAAGGGTGTACCCTATAGCTCTGTGCTAATTGATTTCAAGAGGGCTTTTCTCAAGGGTGACCAAGATCAGGCTAGGCAGACTTGGAGAGATATCCCTCCTTTCTTTGTGACTGTACCTGCTGTATGGAGAGCAGAGATAAAGGCCAGGTACCTGAGAATTCTAAAAGGGTTGGAAGGTCTCAGGTCCAGTCCCATTATCTGGAGAAAGAGCCTAGAGAAATTCTTGAAGAATACTTGTGGGTTTTCTGTGTCTCCAGTGGATCCCTGTTTGTTCCAAGGGTCCCACAATGGCCTTCCTGTCTTTGCCTCACTGCATGGTGATGACCTGCATCTTATAGGTCCACCAGACTGGGTTGAGGCTGTTTTGGCCAAGATCCAGAAGCGGTTTGAGCTGGGTAAGATACAGCACATGGTGGAGAATGAGCCTATGGTCTTCTGTGGCATGCAGGCTACGTTGTTCCAAGCCAAGGGCTCGTGGTTCATCAGGATGGAGGGTGGTAAGGACTATCCACAGCAGATTGTAGATGCATTGCAGGAGCCCATCACGCAGGCTAGGTGTGCTACCATCAGGGGCATGCTGGCATGGCTTGCAAGTATATGTGCCCCTGACTTGCTGGTTTTGAGTCGACTTACTGATTCCCAGCTGGTTGAGGTGGGTGCTGAGAGTGTGGTGCAGGCTGTCATGATGTCTCCCCCTCTTATACTGGGTCCTGTGGATTTGTACAAGCCCCTTGACATGGTTCTCTATGTGGACAGTTCTATGGATAATAGAAAGGTCACAGAGGTCAGGGGCAGGGCAGCAGCATTAGTTACCCTGGAGCAAGATCACACCTCACTTGTTACCTGGTACAGTCGGTTGCAGAACAGGGTTACACCCAGCAGTGATATTGCTGAGTGCAGGGCGATCTGTGAAGGGCTGCATACTGCTCTTTACTTGAGGGAGCTCTTCTACCAGCTATGTCAAGTGGCTTCCTGTAGGTTGCAGCTGCACACACTGGTGAGGACTGACAGCATGGGCATGGTGCAATTTGTGCACAGGCAGCTGGCCAGGAGCAGGGACCTTGACTACTTGTTGCTCAAGGAGATGTCCTACCTAGCTCACATTGAACATGTGCCTGGTGTGGACAACCCTGCAGATGCCCTCACCAAGCTGGAGGAGAAGGCGGAGCGGCAGTACCCTCTGCTCCGTGGGCTCATGGACCCCTTACACGGGCGGCCATAGAGACCAGGCCTTGCTTCAGCTTGGGTGTCCCCAGTGGGCTGCTTGACCAAAGTACCAAGTGGTGACTGGTGCTTACTGGTTGACAGCCGGTCCTTCAGGGTTAGGTACACCCTCCTGGACAGGAGTTGGTGTGGAATGTCACTCCTACCAGCTGAGAATCATGCCTGGCCCTCCCCATGGGGTTCAGAAGAGTCGCCAGGACTTAAGTCGACGCCTTTGGCCTCAAACAGTTAGGCCATGCAAGGGCAACCCGAATGCTGGTTCTTACAGGTTGCTGTATATATGTTTTCTAGTGCCCGTTTCCAACCTGTTGCTAATAAAGAACCTGGTTGTGTGACCATGTGGGACATGGTTGCCAGGGAGCCACATTCTGGGTTATATAATGCTTGAATAAAACATAATCATGTCATTCTCATGTTGTGCCATGGTTGTAATGTTTCTCCTGTGTGAAGTTCCAGGTCACCTATAAACCTGGAGGTTGGGGTGGGGTTCAATTCCCCAGCAGAGCCACAGCCTGGCATGAGTGATTCCTGGGCTTAACACCCAGTGAAGACATGGGCTCCCCAATAAGGCAGTATTTGCATAGGTACTACCTGAGTCTCTTTGAGCATAAAAGGGAAAGGCTGGCCAAGGCGGGCGCCATAAGAACGGGCGCCTGTGATAACTGTGAAAGATCAGGAACTCACAATAATACGTTCTTGGCATCCTTTAATCCCAGCCATTGGACTAGGTAATGTGCCTTGACTTTAATCTAGCACCAAGTTCCCAAGGAAAGGTTGGGAGCTGACCAAGGGGTCAGGGGATAACCTGGGGTGACCTCTGATTCACTGGTCAGTACACCTAGCCTGGTCCAAGGGCAGATATGTTGTTACCCAAAGGAGGCAGGACCCTGGGCCCTAGAAGGTCTGATCAACCTCAAGGGACCAAGTGGTCTGTGGCTGAGTGGGCACAATTAGCAAGGGTAGGCTTGTTTCAAGCTGGTCCAGCTCCAAAAGAAGAAAGGGTTGGAGTTAGCATTTTGGGCAACCAATATGCTAAGTGGATGCAGTTTGGAAAGACCTTTCCAACGCCGTGCTGACCGCCTGAAACAGACAAGGGACGAGAAAGATATGAGGTCCCGAAGTCCTAGCCGTCCGTGGCCGACTAGGGTGCAGTCCTCTGGTATAGTGGACAGGACACGTGGCAGGCCGTGCCTGCACAGGCTTAGCCTGACTATCACGTGACTGTGGTCCACGTAGGCCAGAGGAGCAGCAGCCTGTGACTGGTGGAATACTGGAGCTAGCACAGGGCTGCAAGGATACTAGGCCTTGCAGGCTTGTGACAGGTCCTGTACTTCCTAGGTTGCAGAGTCTAGGCAAATCCAGTTCGTCCTGGCTCTGCACTGATGCCAGTGGACGTTGAGGATTTGCTTGCCCGCCTGCACGTGCCTCGTCACGCCGATGGGAACGAGGAACAACACAAAGGATATAGCTTGGTCATGGGGGATGACCAGCTATCTTGGCAAGCACGAACCGAGGCTCCCACATTGGACGTGGAAACGCTCACCGTGGTCGTGGCTTGGTGCACGGGTTAAAAGGTTGCTGCCTTGCAACTTTGGCTCATCCCGTTGTGCGCGTGGAAGACCAGGAGCTCACAGCTCTGGTTGGTTGCTAACTCCTTCTTCTCCCCCTAGACGTGCTGCATCCTCATCTAGTTCAGATACTCCTCTCACCTTAGAGTTTGGTTCCCTATCCATTACTGTGCTCGACCGACCGACCGACCGACCGACCAACCGACCGACCGACTGACCGACAGACCGACCGACCCACCGACCGACCGACCGATCGACCGACCAACCGACCGACGGACCGACAGACCGACCGACCCACCGACCGACCGACCGATCGACCGACCGACCGACCGACCGACCGACCGACCGACCGACCGACCGACCGACCGACCGACCGACCGACCGACCGACCGACCGACCGACCGACCGACCGACCGACCGACCGACCGACCGACCGACCGACCGACCGACCGACCGACCGAGCGACTGACCGACCGACTGACCGACCGACCGACCGACCGACCGACCGACCGACCGACCGACCGACCGACCGACCGACCGACCGACCGACAGACAGACCGACCAACCGCGACCGCGCGACCGACCGACCGACCGACCCACCGATCGACCGATCGACAGACCGAGCGACCGAGCGACTGACTGACCGCCCGCCTGCCCGCCCGACCGACTGACCGACCGACCAAGCGACCGACCGACCGACCGGCCGACCGACCGACCGACCGACCGACTGACCGACCGACCGACCGACCGACCGACCGACCGACCGACCGACCGACCGACCGACCGACCGACCGACCGACCGACCGACCGACCGATCGACTGACTGACCGACCGACCGACCGACCCGGACCGACCGACCGACCGACCAACAGATCGACCGACCGACCGACCGACCGACCGACCGACCGACCGACCGACCGACCAACCGACCGACCGATCGACCGACCGACTGACCAAATGACTGAACGACCGACCGACCGACAGACCGACCGCTCGTCCGACCGACCGACCGAACAACCAACCAATTGACTGATTGACTGACCAACCAACCTACCCACCCTGGCACTGCCAAATGCAAAAACGAGAGCTCCAACGAATCCGGACACACAGGTGAGTTGCAGGCACATTGTTGTAGAGAGGGTAACTGTGAACACCCCTAGTACAAAGGTCTGCCCCCTGACCCACAGCGCTTTCCGCACATAGGAGCACGACGTGTTGTACGCATATAAATAAGCCCTGAGACGGTGAGAGAGGGATACTACGCAGCTGCACACGTAGTAGATGCTGTCCATGCCATGCATGGTTGGTACGACTGCCACCGCAGCTATTATTGCGCCCAACTTTGTACCACCCATCCTCAAGTCATATGTAATCTGCCTCAATGTTTACAGTAACCTTGCAAGCCCACCCCACCCCACTAACGTTCTCGTGCCCTGTGCCCGTACTACTTGTGCCCGCACCGCCCCCTGCCCGCCCATATGTCACCCACACGCACACGCTATTCGTCCCTACCCGCTAGCCTCACCGACGTCCCTAACATCCATACCCACACCAGCCCTGTCCCTGCCACCCCACCCGTTATACTCAACATGCCCTGCCCCACGCCTAGCTGTCTCCCATCCTCCCTAGTGATCACATAACCAACCCATCGACGCTCACCCCCGCCGCACCACACACGCATTGCACTAAACATAAAAGCACACCGACAACGGCATGATAAGAAGCTCACATCCCAGCCACCACCCCTCTACCACCCCACGTCCCCAGCAACCGCACGGCCCTGCGCCCCAACCCTGCCTGACAATGATGACCGCGTTACTACCACATCTGACTGCTAAACCTCCCGATGGATGCTGCCAGCTCACCTCCCAGCCAAGGGGGGGTTCCCCCCCCTCCCACCCCCCCCTCCCACAACCAAGACCAGACCCCCTGTCTCCCAAGTCGCTACGGGTCACATTACGTTGCCACAATTGTGACTCTTCCATCTACCTTTTCCCACAATACAATCCACCAATGTCACAGCCTACGACGTTTAGTGTGTCCCGTCCTTGTCCATCCACGTGCTGCACAACCGACCATGCACCTACGGACTATACATTTTCACAGCCACACCACCACGAATGCACAACACGCCACAGCCCCCCCCCCCCACACACACCACCCCACCCCGCCCCACTCGTGCATGCAGGTGACAGAACGGCCACGAACCCGACTACGCCGACTCACGTGGGCGGCCCCGCCCCCAGTTAAGTGCCCCGCAGCAGCAGCAGTGTCCCTGTGGGAAGCTAGCGATGGTGCCACATGGTGAGCTGGGGGTGGCATCGCAGGGAACAGAGGGGCGCACCGCTACACTCTCATCACCTGACAGCACGAGCTGTTGTACGCATATATTCATTGAGAATGATAGATTACGGAGGTGAGATAGGCATGCAACATAAGGAAAAACCCGATAACTGGGAGAATAACCCTGAAGAAATTAATAGTAATCTGTCACAGACATCCAAGGATCACGCCAGCTGCACAAGGTACAACTAACTATACATCACAAAACTACACGCGCAGCAACAGCATATATATAGTCTGAAGCAGTGATAAAAGCGTACCACTCAGCCGCATGGATCACCTGCTGTCCAGGCCATTGTCTGTCACACTGCCACCCCATCTAATTGAGCCCAACATCCGTACAACCCATTACCACGCCATGTGTCGCATGCCTCACGCATACAGCAACCTTGCAAGCCCACCCTACACTACCCCACTAACACTCTCGTGCCCTGTGCCCGTATGCACTACTTGCGCCCGTACTGCGCCCATGTGCCCGACCATATGTCACCCACACCCACGCGCTATCCGTACCTACCCGCCAGCCTCACCGACGTCCCTAACATCCATACCCACACCAGCCCTGTCCCTGCCACCCCACCCGTTATACTCAACATGCCCTGCCCCACGCCTAGCTGTCTCCCATCCTCCCTAGTGATCACGTAACCAACCCATCGACGCTCACCCCCGCCGCACCACACACGCATTGCACTAAACATAAAAGCACACCGACAACGGCATGATAAGAAGCCCACATCCCAGCCACCACCCCTCTACCACCCCACGTCCCCAGCGACCGCACGGCCCTGCGCCCCAACCCTGCCTGACAATGATGACCGCGTTACTACCACATCTGACTGCTAAACCTCTCGATGCTGCCAGCTCACCTTGTCACGGACGCGAGCTATGTCATCCGGGCGGCGCCCACTATGCACAAGACCGGTGACGTGCGCAAGGAATTTGTTTTCTACGCATTTTCGACAAAGGCTAGTGACCGGGGGGGGACACTAGCACTTGCAGCATAAGAGCGGACGAAAGTGTACGTGCACGCGCGCCGGGCCAGGCACAGCTGGGCGCGCAGCACTGACTTGAGCGGACGGCAGCACAAGTGCGCAGCGTCGAGAGGATCATACGCGTGTTAGTGGACAGCTGGAGCTGAAGCTGGACTGCTGGACTTCAACAGCGCCGAGGCTATTGACAGGCCAGGTGTCTTTGTGGTGTAGAATAGCGGGTCAACGTTATGAGGACTGGACAGAAAATGGAAAAGGACAATTTGCGGTGCGCAGCCAGATCGCTGGAATGAATGCGAAATCGCTGGCAGCCCTACAAAGGGATTTCTTCTAGAAAGGAACGATTAGACGCAATGTTTGCTGGGCCACTCACACGCAAGGTGTGAGCGTGCAGATTGTCTGAAGGATATTATGCTTCGACCTTGGTGGACGTGACTCAATGCCGGACATTCCCAGGGACAGAAATGCCGGAGCCTCTAGGAGATGAGATCGGCAAGAGGGTAGCAATTTAGATTTGTCGGGATGCCTTCCTGCTTTTGTTGGCATGTGTGGTAGAAAGCCAGGACGGCAACTGGAATGCGGTTTCTATTTGCATGGTTCAGGCAGCAAGATAGTTTTGGCATTCCTGGCTGGACTGACAAGTGTGGCGTGTGTCATGCGTGTGGCATGACGAATGGTTTGGTTCATAGTCGAAGAGGACTCTCACGCAGCGTGTAGTCTCTTCGAGTCTCTCGTTAGTGGCCTTCGTGTTTCTCCCTTTCCTTGGGAGCAAGGCCGGTAGCATGTCATGGAGCGCTGCCTAACTGCGGGCTCGTGAGCATGGAGTGCATCGATATTGAGACTATCAACGTGTTGTAATTGTATTAACTTTCTCAATAAATTCCGCATGTGCGGCTTCATCATCAGACTGTGCAAAGTGTGTGTTGTGAAAGCATTGTTCTATAGCAGGGGAGGCAAAAGCACCCTCTTGCACCATCATATTGTCGCAATTAGAGTAGTTGGAGCGTCTAGCTAACGCCCCAGCAAGGATATTCAAACGCGGCACGCGACGGTACACAAGGGGATCAAGAAGGTGGTCATCAGGCACGAGGGACAGTTCCTTGTCCTCGGCTGAGAGCCCTCTTTTCATTACTCGAAGAGACTAGCTCCATCTGCAAAGGAACATTTTCATTTCAGCAAAGAGAGACGGTGTGCAGTTTTCTGGGGAAGACTAGCACACATAGTGGCCTGATCAACCATTAAGTCTTTCAGATTAGACCGTTGCTACTTGGTAGTGGTTGTGGCAGTTTATGTCATATCACACTAGGTCGGTCACAGCGTTTTTGGCAAGCCACGCAGGCTGTGCCAACACGGGCGTCGACACCGACGGGCAGGAGCTCTCCAGGGTCGATACCACCATCAACATGTCAGGAACTGACCCCACAGCATCAGGCAGTGGTGGGTCAGCGCCGGCAGCTACGGGCGGTCAAGCAACTGACCCGCCCAGCGGTCGTCTCGGCACTAGTGCGGACACCGCTTTGTTAGGTAATGGAGCGCCTTCCCTTTCTTCGGCAGGGGACGGTGGTGCTCTTACCCAAGTGCTGCGCCTGCTGCAAGAGCAAGCGGCAGAGCTGGCGGCACTCCGAGCTCAGCAAGCGACGCAGTTATCGCAACAGGCGACGCTTGTTGAAGAAACTGTGCGACTTGCTTTGGAGCGCGCGGAATCTACGGCTGAAGCGAGGCGTGCTACGGAGCGCGCTGAGCAACGGCGGCAGGCGGAGGCAACCACGGAAGCTGCACGCGCCTGCCAAGCTGCGGCCCAACGCGACGCCGAGGCCAGGCAGGCTGCCGACGAGGAGGCCGCTGCCGAGGAAGCGCGGCGACATGAGGCGCTGCGTGACCAACGCGGACACTTCGACGAAGAGCGCAGTGGGACAGGTCCACTACGCAACGTTGAGCCCAGTCAGCCACGCGTCGGACCAAGCGGTCAACGGCGGGGCGACGGGGAAATGGCGCAGGATGACGAGCTGCAGCCGAACGTCGGTCGGGTAGGCACCCGGTCGACTGCCGACGCATCTTATACGCTGGGGGGAACCTACGGGCACCCAACCAAGGCACGTTATCGTGGCGCGGCGGGTATGGTGCAGCCCCCAGGGGGGGAGCATCAGGTGGCTTGTTTAGCACAGGTCGGCCACCCATGACGGCGGCAGCAACGCCGTTGGGTGGCACCGCAGGGCGGCCCAGGCTTGGCGGCACTCGGTCAGACTTCGGCTGGGGCCAAGTCGATCGGGAGGTAGCCAGCATACCATGGGGTGAGGGCGACGACGTCCAGCGACCCCACCGCATGCCGTACGGCGTGCATGGCGAATCCACTCGTGTGCCATCGCTGCCCAAGGTGGAGCTTCGCGAGAAGTTCACCTCAGCAGGCACGGGTGCGACTTTAGAGGAAGCCTATGAGCTCTTCCGAGCTCATTGTAACACTTATCGTTATGCCTCGGGGTATCCTCTTCGCCATGAGATGGTGATGGATTTTATTCACCTTTTTTTCCATGACCTGACCAAGAAGAAGGTCCAGGTTTTGGTCCAGCATTACCGAGCGCTCGTGGACCGCTGTCATCGCACGGACATATGGTTTGCGCTCACGGACATGGGCACACCGGATCTCGACTCGATCATCTTCGATGTCGACCCGGCAGAGCAGCTGTGGCAGCAACTGCGGCTGGAGTACCCAGTTGAGCACGTCAAGGCCATCGCGGAATGGAATGGAGCGTTCACCGTCGCCGAGGGTGAGGATCCGGCTTTCTCCCTTGACCGGCTTCTCGCGTTTGCGGGCAAAGTGCCTGATTATACGCAGACCAAGGCTTGCCGGTTATGGCGGAGTGCAGTGCCCCTGCTGGCCATCGATCTTCCGGAGCCGCCCGGTGGGGAGTGGACTTTGGTGACTCTCTGTGCAGCATTCAAGCGGCTGCTCAGGAAGCGTGCGGAAGGCGAGAAGGGTATCTCGTCTGAGCTGGCTGAGATGCGCAAGAAGATGGCTGAGATGGAGAAGGCCATCGCGGTCAAGGGTGGCCAGCGGCTGCCTGGTGCGGGGCGCGGTGAATATGTCGGCACTCAGGGTGGTGGCAACGCCGGTCACGGGGGCAGCGGCGGTGGCGGTCAGGGTGGCAGCGGCGGTGGCGGTCAGGGTGGCAGCGGCGGTGTCAGTCGTGGTGGCGGCGGCAGTGGCTACGGTGGTCGGGGTCGCGGTGGTGGTCGAGGCGGAGGCGGTCGTCCGCCGTCATCGGATGGGACTCAGGAGGCGCAGGGCGTGCAAGGCGCGCTGGGCGCACCCACCCCGTCACGCGGTAAATGTTACCTTTGCGACAACCGGGTTGGCAAATACGGGTACGGGGTATAATACGCGGACCTAAAATACGCGTATTATACGTGGGGGGTGTAAAATACGCGGCGGTAAAATACGCGACAGTTTTTG
The DNA here is from genome assembly GCA_009746045.1 of Mesostigma viride. Classification (NCBI taxonomy): domain Eukaryota; kingdom Viridiplantae; phylum Streptophyta; class Mesostigmatophyceae; order Mesostigmatales; family Mesostigmataceae; genus Mesostigma; species Mesostigma viride. Next base: position 6,650,690 of record RPFO01000041.1, on the reverse strand, counting down.
TGGTCCAATTGTCAGTCACCCAATTAGCACGCTCCTTGATGATGGTCATGCAGTTATTGCAACTGAAATTTGGTGTATATGCTTATTTATTAACATCTTCCATCAATTTATGCCCTGCAATCCTATCTGATTATGATTTGTTAAATGCTGGGGGGAGCAGACTGCAACGGGAACTGTAAGGAATCAATTAATTAGTTAATTGTAAGGAAAGCCATCCACTATATAATGCATGAGAGGACATAAGACACAACTTCCGAGAAGGAGGGGTGACGTGCCCTCCTTTGTACTGGATCATGCCGGCCACCATCTGCTTGAAAGAGGCGCTCTCAGCCGCATTGAAGGCAATGCCGTTCTCGATGAAAAATTCGGCAGCCAGCAGCTGGACACCTTTCTCGTCGACGGGAACCAGCCATTTGGTGATGCTCAGCTGGCCTTTGCTGGGAACCGACGACAAGTCAGCCGGCGCAGCCCCTCCCATCTCCGCCATTGCCCTGTTCAACTTGTGCTGCTTCTTGGCGTCTGACTTCTGCAACTTGTTGTTAGCAATCCTGAGAAAACTGCTCCGGATATTCGGTGGAATTTTGTCGCAGGGTAACATCCCTTCCCCTGCGATTCCGGCAAAGTGTGCACGGACTCGGAATACGCTGATTGCCCCCGCCCCGTATGAGAACTTCTTGTTGCAAAATGAGCAGAACGTATTCGACACAAACTGCGTTTTGTTACTAACAGCATCTGTGACTGCTTCTTTCTTCTCGAGAACCAAATCCCATTCAGGCCCTTTCTTCTTCATGGCTGCAAATCGAAAATGGCTGCACACTGTCGCACAGTCGCACTGGCCTCGTCGTCGCTATATTGCATTACACCGTCAGTAGCACAGCTGGCATTTGCTGGCATTATGCGTTATGTACCTAGTCCTAGCTGTCTCCTACCGGCCAAAGATTTTGCAAGGCTTGCGCTTTATGGAAAGAACTGTACGCATCTACTTCTAGTGGTAAAAATCTCAAATGTGCAGTGAACGCGCCGCGCCCAGAACCTGGGCACCGCGCCAGTGCCCGCTGCCCGCTGGTACCAACGAAAAATTCCAAGTCCAAACCGCGTATTCTGAAGTAAAGTACGCGTATATACGGCGGAGGCCTTCAGTGTACGTTTTCCCGTATTTTTGCGGCTCCGTACGGCGTACTGACCAACCCGGTGCGACAAGGATGGGCACCTTAGTCGCGAGTGTCCAAGCCGCTGCACGAAGTCGCATGGGGCAGACACGAAGTGGCACCTGATGAACAAGTGTCCAGCCGCGGGCATCAAGACGGTCCACTTCGCCGAGATGGCGGGCAAGACCGACTCGATGGAGGCCCAGGTGGCTGCCATCAAGCATGGTGAGGAGGCGACGGCGCCCCCCAACCAATTCGCGACGGTGTACCGGGAGGACCCATTCTGGGCGCCCATGCCGGGTGACGTCGAGATCAACGCTGCGGAGGCTACCAAAGGCAAGCAGGCACGCAGCCCGCTCTCTTTTCAGCAGGCACCCATGTTGCCTGCCGGGCAGTTGCCCGCGTCCTTTTCCATGCCGCTGGCTGGGGTGCAATCTGCTTTTGAGCATGCGAACCCTGCTGGGCTGGAGCAGCGTAGGCGATTGGCGCCTGTGTACCCAATGCCGTTCATTGTGGACGTACCCATGTTTTCAGCACGGCAGGTGGTCGACACCTTCGGGCAGAAGGGGGTTGAGTGGCTGGGGTCGGTTGTGTCCGAGATCCAGTTGTTCGCAGATGGGCATGATGTGCGCACCTTGCGCAATTCTGAGTCCGTCACCTACGGGCGTCAGCCGGTAGAAGCCGCAGTGCCCGTGGTGCAAGCGGGAGTGGTCAGCACAAGTAGCCAGCAGCGCACTAGTGCAGTTCCCCAGGTTCCCACGGTGGTTCCATACCCCAATGGTGAGCCGTCCATAGCGTTCCAAGCAGTTGGAGCCTGTGGAGATGTATGGAGCGACATGGTGACATGTCCGTTGGTTGGCGCAGTCAAGCTTGATAGCGGTGCTCAGCCGCTAGTCATCAGCACAGACTTGGCCACCATGCTGAACCTGACCTACGAGAACGGTGGCTTAGTAGAAAGCCCCGTGTCTGTGTCAGGTTGGCAGGGTCCGGCTAGTAAGCCGTACGCTATGACGGCGGTTAAAGTCAACGTGATTTTCAATCCGTTGCGCGCCTCTAGCATGACCACCGTGTCCGCGTATGCGCTGGTGGTCAACAAGTGTGGATATTCCGCACTACTCGGGGTGGATGTCCTTGCTCGCGCCATGGTTCAGGTGGACTATAGGGCGGAGGAGGCATCTTACATCCCTGATTGGGATGGGGCTGGCCTGAAGCGGGCCAGTGTGCCGGTCTCATGCTTCAGTTCTTCAGCCGGGGCTGCACGCCTCAACCCTTCCGCGGCTGCGGGCGTGGTGGAGGTCAGCATGGTGGAGGTACGGGCGGCGGGCTCATCGGCGTGGGACAAGCATCGGACGGTGCTGCCTCAGCCAACGGCGAGCATTGCCAAGATGCGCACGCAGTGGTCGCTGGATGCTGTGACGTCCACGCGGCAGCTGGCTATGCGCAAGCGGGTGACTGAAGCCGTCGTCACCGTTCCTCAGATGGCCAGCCATGGCCTCACTTTGGTGCAACCGGGTGTCTCGGAGGCCCAAGGTAATTTTTCTGCTGCAATCTTACCGCAGGCCCCTGATTTTGCCAAGGGTGCGGTAGTGTTGGAACTGTTTGCGGGGATCGGAGGGGGCATTGCAGGCTTTTTGGCCGCAGGCGGCGTGTGCCGTAAACTCATCGCGGTAGAGCCATCGCACAAGGCGCGTCAGGTGTACTTCAGTCACTGTGGCGTAGGGTTAGTATTACGGGCGCCCGTAATACTAACCCTGGAACCTAAAAACCGCCGGGACCCACGGGGGCCTCGTGGTGGTCCACGGGATTCCGCGTGCCGCGTCCGTTCCGTACTGGCCGTATCCGTCCGTACCCGTCCGTACTTGTCCGTACCCGTCCGTTCCGTAACCGTCGGATCTCGTACTACAGATTCGGCTGGCTACCCTCGGGCTTTGTGGCTGCCACGTGGCCTGTTCCTAACTACAGATACTTAAATATACTATGGCACTTAGATATTTTTTATGTTTGGGCCAGAACATTCACATCTTTTCCAAGTCATTCAAAAATATCAGTGTGTTATGCTGGCATTCGCATATCTACTGGCCTAATTCTGGCAAACATCTACATCCTATGCTGGCATCCTATCTCCAACTGCCTAGTGCTGAAAACATGCACATCTTATGCTGGCATCTGTCACCTACACTATCCTTGCAGACTGTGGGCCCTGTGACACCTCAAGGACTGGGAACGAGGCGTTTTGTATCTCGCTATCTGTTGGGAATGCCTGGCCTCCATCAGGCAACGAGCTGGCACACGGGAGCTTCCCCACGCGGTCCAACTCCTTCACCACCAGTCGCTCCATTATATCGTCCATCTCCTCAGCCGTGAAGCCGAGGAGCATCCTCAAGTCCTCCCTGGCGCCGTGGCCTTCCTTCATCAGGCGCTCCTTGACAGCATCTGCCTGCTTGGCCTTCTCCTTCAGCTCCAGCACAGCGCAGGCCTCGTGGTAGTAGGCGCACCTCTTCATGTGAGCCTCCACGTCCGCCTTCCTGCCAGTGTAAGAACAGCCGGTCTTGGACTTGGAGCCGTCCTGCCTCTTGATATCGACGGAGAAACCGCACTCGAAGCGGTTCTTCTCGCAGGTGGCGAAGTGGTCGTCGACGTCCTCCCTGTGAAGGAACATTCCGCAGCCGTAGTCGCAGAAGCCGTAGGGGAGGGAGGCCACCAGCTCGTTGAGGGCGTGGTCCATCTGGTAGAACTTGTGGTAGTGCGTCAGGACTTCGCAGCTGCACATGGGACACTTCATGTTGGTGGTCTTGCCGTTCGGCTTGGTGAGATGGAACGCCTTCATCTTCTCCACGCACTCGGGGCACATCACGCAGTTGCACTCGTGGATGTGGGGATGGTCGATGAGGGCGACGAGCCTCGCGTACTTCCCCGTCTTGCTGGGGGCCAGGCAGAAGGGGCACTGCGGCAACTTGATAACGACTGCGTTTTTGACGTTGCAGGACAGCCCTCGTATTTCTCCTGCCAAGAGCGTTCGCGGAGGGCGGTGGGAGTGGAGACCTTCTGCCTCATAGGCATCTCCTTCAGCCGTTTGGCGTCACGGCTTTCTTCTGCAAGCAAAACAAAAAAGCAAAAAAAAAAAACGCAAGCATTGAAAAAAAAACAAATTTATAAGCCACGGAAAACCACACAAGGAGTGAGCTTTTGGGGGCAAACCCACTTGCAAACGACAGCTCTCCACGGGAAAAGACGGAAAAGGACAGGAAAAGGAACATTACCCGGCTCTTGCTCCTGCTCAGCGTCGTATGGCCTGTCGCGAGTTCCTTCCCTTGGAAGTGGGCGAGGCACAGGCCTCATTGCCCCCCTCAAACCCTGGCTACCATGACAGTTAGAAGCGGATCCAGTCCTAGGCATCGTGTTCTGAGAGATGTAGTGAGCTTTCTTGGCTATGGCGGTGTGTAGTGGTGAGTGCTCGTGGAGGCGTGGTGGTTGGGCACATATACACTTCGAAGACCCTTCTCCGCCTCAAAGTTTTTGGGCGATTCGTGACCGTGCGATTGGCCTGAACAGGCGTTTTGCAGGAGATTTCCCGTGAGACAGCACGCCGTACAAGGAATCGCGCCAAAAAATCCGCTGGAAGATCTCGGGATCTCCGTTTTCTCGTGCCGCGGCTCGGGACTGACAAGTTGGCGTGGCGGTTACTTCACGATTTTAGCGTGGCGTGCCGCGGGAAACGGCCGTTACGTGCCGGTCCAGCGTGGAGTGCCGCGGGAAACGGCGGTTACATGCCAGGCCAGCGTGGCGTGACGCGGGAAACGGCGGTTTTCTGAACTTGTCCAGCGTGGAGTGCCGCGGGAAACGGCGGTTACATGCCAGGCCAGCGTGGCGTGACGCGGGAAACGGCGGTTTTCTGAACTTGTCCAGCGTGGAGTGCCGCGGGAAACGGCGGTTACATGCCAGGCCAGCGTGGCGTGACGCGGGAAAGGCGGTTTCGTATCAGATTTCCCGCGGATTCACGCGGCCCGCGGCCTTCACCGCGTGGATTTCCACGGCCGTTTTGCCGTTACCAGCCTGTCACAGCGGCGACCACAGGATTTTTCACAAGTCCCATGCGTCATCCACGGGGAAGGTATAAAACACTTCCCCCTTTGCATCCAAGGGCATTCTGCAAGCCAAACCGCCATAGCCAAAAAGCTCTCAGCAAAACCAACCCCTTAGCACCAAAACACAATGGCCCGCACTAAGCGTTTCCCAGTCCGCGCTTACCCAGGCAATGGAGTCAAAGTCCACGATATGACAGACAAGCTCCACGACGCTTTTGACGCAGCTCTCGCAAAAAGGAACAAGGAAAACAAGCCAGTCGCAGAAGTGCTGTCCATTTGCATTTGTTGCAATACCTTGCTCCCCATTGACAAGTTTCGCAAGGTCCCCGAGGATATCGGTGGCTACCACACGGAATGCATCCTCTGCGAGCACATGCTCGAGGTAAACTTCTTTTCCTTGCGTTTTTTGCTGACTTTGGCTGCATTTTTGCACTCCTCCTGTGGATTCTAACAAGACGCACTGCCCCTTGTCATTTTTTGTGCTGCCCACCCCACTTTGCAGAACAACGAGATCGACCACAAGCCGATTTTCCCTCCTGATTGCCCAGAGTGCGGGGATGAGACCGCTCCGTGGGCTTTCTTCCCCAACGCCAACTGGAAGCGCGAGCTCTGCGTCAATTGCTTCTTCTCCAAGAAGGAGAACCTCTTCACTGCTCCGAACATCCCCAGGCCCGTGGACCCCTGCGAGTCCGACCCTCGCTACAACATGCCACTCAAGTGGCAAGTGAGGAAGGCGGACAGGGACGAGAGGAGGAAGGCGATCCAGGAGGAGGCACGCAGGCGCCTCCAGGAAATCCAGGACGAGTCTGACGCTGAGGAGGGGGCCCTCGAGTCTGAGAAGGACGAGGACGACGAGGAGCCGTTGGACGACGCGGAGGACCCGTGGTACCAGTTCAAGCGGGATCCCGAGGAGGAGGAGGAGGAGGAGGAGCAGGAGCAGGAGGAGGAGCAGCAGCCCCAGGAGGCTGTGGTCAAGGAGGAGGAGGAGGAGGAGGAGGAGGAGGAGGAGCCCAAGTTCCTCAGGGGCAACACCTGCAGGAGGGTGAAGACCACGCCTTCCAAGATGGCCCCCAAGGTCATCGAGGTGGAGGATGACGATGACGACGTTGTGGAGGTCCCCAAGAGCGACTTCCTCAAGGGAAAGCGCCCTGCTGACTCCCCCCCACCTCCGAGGAGCCAGTCGTGAAGAAGGAGAAGGTCTTCCGTGGTGCCAACCCCTCCCAGCGTTTTCGAGCTGGCCCGTCTGGCTCCAACCCCTCCATGAGGCCCTGCTCCATGAAGGGGGACTAAAGACAAGTCCCTAGGACTCACATCATTGTCATTTGTGATGTACACTAGCACGCATGGTAGTCAGTATAGGGCAAGTCCCGTGGGACCTTGTGCATTTTCATATATTTACTCATGATGTTATTGAAATAATAAAAGTTTCTTGCATGCAAACATTCACGAACAATGTGCTTATCAAGCCTTGCATGGATATATAATTTAATTACAATTTGGACAAGTACTTTGGCCTGTGCACTTAGGTAGCAGGCCCATACGCCTTAGTGTTTGGGACTTAGGCAATTTTCTCAAGTCCGGGACCACCGAATTCAGAGCCGCGCCTATACTGCACCGTACGACGCCAGAATATGGTACTTGCACCGTACGAATGCAGTATCACGCAACACAATCGTATATAATGCACATTCTGGACTTGGGACGAATTGTAAGGGGGTGGCTGGCGGCCCACTTGGCAAATTATCGAATTTTTGGGGTGGTAAACATATACAAAATGAATCAAAGGCGGCGTGCATGCGTGCAATGAATTAATTGATCAAGCAACGCGAAGAGAAGTGACACAATGAACGATAGCCCAGGTATGACGAAGGATAGCGATATTATGAAGGATAACGTGAGGCAGGCGAAGCGGCTGCCAATCGCCGCTTTATTTCACGCTGTAGGAGATATACTCCAGGAAACAGTCGACGACATTTCAAAGAGAAACTCTAGGGGCAAGGCCACCCAGGGGGGGCCGGCAAATGCCGACATTGTCTCCTCCTCCTCGTCATCAGATGAGGAAGACGAGGAGGAGGAGGAGCCAGCATACAACGACGACGGAAAGGTGTACAAATTCGACAGCGTTAAGCTGGAAGGCGGGGTAATGCACGTGAGGACGAGGTTTTCTGACCTCACCCTGGCATGGTTGCCACTGTCCAAGATTGACAGCCAGTACGACGCAAGGATGCGTGACTTTCTCAAGAACTTTAGGGGGACGGCGAACGTGGCTCCAGGGAATCGCGTCACAGCCAAGATGGCGAGAGATGCGTGGAATGAACGCATGCAGCAGGAAGAAATCCTCGCAGCCCAGGAGGTCGACGTTACCGGAACCAACGACCCCCCGCCCATGCAGTGGGAGGTAGTGGTAAAGAAGGAGGAGGGATCCACTCCCTCCTCCAAGAGGGCAAGGAAGTCGCCACCGGTGGGACGACGCGTAAAGCTAACAAAAATCACGCCGAGCCCGGCAGACAGGTCATTCGCCATCAAGAAGACCCCCGTCCCTTCCCAGAAGCCTGCAGCCGGTGCTGAGGAGAAGCCTGCACCCAGTGCTGGAAACAAGCCTGCACCCGCCAGCGAGGAGGAGAAGCCTGCACCTGTCACTCCTGGGGAGAAGCCAGCAGCTGGGCAGGGGTCAGGGAGCAAGCCTGTCCCTAGTGACGCTGAAGTTGCTTCTGGAATAAACGCCCTGCAAAGGATGTTGAACCACATGGCGACTATGGGGTTCACACACGCTCAAATCGCAGAGAGCATGGCCGCCCAGGCCGCCCAGGCCGCCCAGGCCGGCCAGAAGAAGACGTAGACCTTTGGTGGCTTGACAGTTCATGAATTACAGCTGTTTTTGAATAAATGAATAAAGCAATGGACACTGTTTGCATTATTGAGTCATTTCATGGCATCACAATGTGTAATTGGATTTTATTATGAATAATAATGGATGTATTGCACACATGTCCATGCACCCCACGGGATTGTGATGGTATGCTGGCTACTGTCACACCCTGGCCACCTGTGATGATTTCCCGTGGATCCATGTGTCCCAGGTGCCCACCCCTGGGGTCACCTTGGGTTTCCGCGAGGGTGACCCCATGTTTTCCTTATGTTTTGTGTGCCACGGGATTTTTCTAAGTCCCGTGGCACTGCATGAGATGTGGGCATGCACGAATCGTTTTTTCATTACAAGTTAATAATTTACAGGCAGAGACTTGTCTATTGATGAGGGCTGGGCTAGGTGTGCACTTGTGGCTATTGATCCCATGAGGCTGTTTAATCGTAGTCGACCGGCACGGGGGCGCCGATGGCGTGCACGCCCAGGAGGGTGGTGATGTCCGTGAGGGGCGCCAGGTGCCCGGATAGCTTGGTGTTTTCTCCGTCCTGGTACCACGCCTTGAAGCAGTTTTCGAAGCTGTACCCGTCGAACTTGATGAGGGCCTTCCTGTGCGCGTTCCTGGCGCAGAAGTGGCAGGCCACGCCCATGGTGCCCTCCTGCGGGATGTACATCATGTAGGCGGACATGGCGTGGTGCTCGAACTCGCGCTTGCAGCTCTCGCACCTCGCGGGCGGCCACTGGTCGTAGTAGGGGAAGTTGTAGGAGGGGGCGAGGGAGGTGCAGATGCGCGCCAAGTCCTCGTCAAGCTTGAAGCGGCGCAGGACGTCCTCGCAGCTGGCGACCATGGGGCCGAAGTCCTCGTGGTTTCCTTTGCGCATGATGGCCACGACCTGCCTGTTGACGCAGGGCTCGCAGTAGATCCCCGGCTCGGTGTCCCCCTCCTTGTGCAGGACGCGGAAGGCGACCTTGTACGGCATGGTCTTGCACTCGCGGCACCTGTACTGCCCCCCTTGTTCCAGCGGGACGAGCGGGCGGCTGGTTTCCGGCTTGGGCACGGGCACCCTGATCCACTGGGACATGTACTTCTTTCGGTACTCGGAGTCCCTGCCCTCGTCCATGATGATGCCGATGCAGGAGACGAGGCACTCCTCGCAGAGGATGTCGTCCATGGAGCCCATCTGGTTCCTGGGGTTGTGTCGCATCAAGATGCTGTCCGGTCCCTTCTTGTGGCACTTGTCGCAGGGGTAGTGGTCTCTGACGGCCTGCTCGTAGTCGAAGGGGGCCACGGACTCGTCGGGGTCGGGGACCAGGTCGGTGAGGGCGTACTCGCGCTCCTCCGGCAGAGGCGAGGAGGGGCAGAGGACGGCGTTGGGGTCGCAGCAGCGGAGGCGGCATCCCTTGACGGCTTTGCGCTTGCGGAGGGGCGCTTGCTTCCTGGCCAGGTGGGCGCCCAGCACGAACTGCACGAATCCGTCTCGCAGCTTTGGCACCGGCTTGCGCGAGGAGCGCCTGCGCATGGAGGCCATGGAGCGCGTGGTGATGGCCATGGCTATGTCGTGAAAAGAGAAGGCGTTTGGTTTCTGGCTCGCTGGTTGGTCTTGCGTGAGATGGCTTCCCCGTGGGTGGCCGCAGTCTTTGTGATTTTCCACGGGTGGCGGCGGACGCACGGGATTGGTCCATCCACGGGTGGGCCTTGTCCGGCGCGGCGCTTCTAGAACCTCCGGCCAGTTCCGCGTGCTGACTCACGGGACCGGAAAGGCCGCGTCCGGCGCGGCGCTACTAGACGGTCCCGCGTGCTGACTCACGGGACCGGAAAGGCCGCGTCCGGCGCGGCGCTACTAGACGGTCCCGCGTGCTGACTCACGGACCGGTCCGAACGACCCGCTGTCGGCGCGCGCTTCTGGAACCCCGGCCCGGTTCCGCGTGGGGGCTCACGGGGTCGCGTTCCTCGCGTTTCTATTGGTGGATACTACCGGTCGAGGCGTTTCTGGAAGGCTTTCGAAGGCTTTCGAATCCCTTTCTCCGGGCGTAAAAGGGGAGGGGCAGAGAGAGAGAGAGAGAGAGAGAGACGCCATGAGGGGCGAGCGGGTGACGGGCTCGCGACCAAAAGCTCCGGTGTGCCACCACGGCAGGAAGTACGCGTGCAAAAAGTGCGGGATCCCGACGAAGAAGGCGCGCCTTCCCGGCCTGCAGCCTTCCCGGCCAGCGGTGTGCCCCCACGGCAGGAAGTACGCGTGCAAAAAGTGCGGCATCTCGAAGAACAAGACGCGCCCTCCCGAACCGGTGGCGCGCGGAGGGGTGTGCCGACACGGGAGGAAGCGCAGGTGCAAAACGTGCGGCATCCACGCGAGATCGCTCTCGGAGGAAATGCAGAGGTGTCCCCACGGTTTCAAGACGGCCTGTCAGCGTTGCGGCATCGGGCAGTGCGAGAATCACCCGGCACCACCAAGAAGAGCTGCATGATTTGCAGGCCGCGAGAGAAGATATACCGAAACCTGTTCCGACCTTACATGAGGGTGCTGGGCGTCTATTCCCGGGACGTGCTCTTGAAGGCCCTCGGGACCGACATCCCCGGATTCATCCGCCACATGGACGCGATGATGAAGCCGGGGATGACGTGGGTGAACTACGGCAAGGCCTGGCATTTCGACCACGTGATCCCCGTGGCGCGCGGGTCGCCCTCCAAGGAAGAGGGGCTGCAGAGACTCCACTACACGAACATCCGGCCGACGTGGAAACGGGCCCAGACAGGGGCCGACATGGCCGGCAAATGATCGGTCGAGACTCGCAGGCTATCAAAAGAGGCTTTCTGATTGGACGACACTTAGAATACTTGGAGTATCGACCAGTAGGGATAGCACCACCACGCTCCTCCCTTTTGGGCCTGTTTCCCACGGGATGGTGATGGTAAAGGTGACTCTGCTGTTTTTTTCGCGTTTGGAAAACGAAAAATTTAGTTTTGCTGGACGTGATGAATCTCGTAGGGATGCGATTCCTCTCTACTCCGTCGATGACCATACAAGTTTGAATGTAACGGTCATATTAATATACTCCATCGCTGACCATAAAATTTTGACATGTGCCAGCATTATTAATATACTCCATCGCTGACCATAAAATATTGACATGTGCCAGCATTATTAATATACTCCATCGCTGACCATAAAATATTGACATGTGCCAGCATTATTAATATACTCCATCGCTGACCATAAAATATTGACATGTGCCAGCATTATTAATATACTCCATCGCTGACCATAAAATATTGACATGTGCCAGCATTATTAATATACTCCATCGCTGACCATAAAATATTGACATGTGCCAGCATTATTAATATACTCCATCGCTGACCATAAAATATTGACATGTGCCAGCATTATTAATATACTCCATCGCTGACCATAAAATATTGAATGGAACGGTCATATTAATATACTCCATCGCTGACCATAAAATATTGACATGTGCCGGACCACGGACCGCGATATGCCCGATTTACCTTGTCCAGCAAAACTAAATTTTTCGTTTTCCAAACGCGAAAAAAACAGCAGAGTCACCTTTACCATCACCATCCCGTGGGAAACGGGTCCAAAATGGAGGAGCGTGGTTATGCTATCCCTACTGGTCGATACTCCAAGTACGTCTACTAGCGGCCAATCGGATCGCTCGGATTCGGCGGGTGTAGCGAGTTCCTAGTACAGATACGCGAGGCCGCGGAACTACCTAGTGCACACGAGTGGGGGCCAATCAAAGGGGAGGAAATGTACTTTATTATCATGCATGGGGCAAGCAAGCCCCGTGGAAAGGGGCAAAACAACGGCCCGAGGACTTCAATTCTTCAGCTCGAAGGGGAGGAACCAACGCTCCTTCTCCACCTTCTCGAGCCCGGCGATGTCCTCCAAGGAAAGAGCGCCCAAACGGAAGTCGCAGAAAAGGTCCTCGCCCAGACGCTCCAAGTCCAGGTCCAGGTCCATGTCCTCCACGCGGAAGGGGCCCATCGCAGAAAACACGTCCTCCTCCTCCTCCTCCTCCGGAGCGCAAGGAGCGGGGGCGGGGGCGGGGGCGGGAGCCAGCGACTTCTCCTCCTCGGCGGCCATCAGATCGATCGCCTCGCGGATCTCGCGGTCGCTGCGACGGATGCGGGACTCGCTCAAAAGATCCTTCACGGGGCCCTCGAACGCGCCCCAACCGAGCACCTCGTCGTCCTGCACGTGCGCCTCCGAAGACTTGGGAGGAGAACCGCGGAAGTAGGGAGACAGACGGCGACGGCAGCCGCGCAACTCGCGGCGAGAGCTGTCCTTCACGCGAGCGCCCATCCCGTCGTGAGGGCGCAGGTGCGGGTTCTTGCCCTTCACGCGAAGGCAGCGGCGGAAAGGAGCCGGCATGCAAGGCGCGCACGGAGTGCGAGGAGAAGGCAGGCGAGCCGGCTCGGACTCAGCGTCAGAAGACGACTCGGAAACGGCCTCGGCGGAGGCAGCGCCGTGAACAGAGGAAGGCGAGGAAATCTCGGAGGAGACGCCCTCGGAGGAGCTGTAGCTGAAGGAGGGCACGTTCTCGTAGTCCTCCTCCTCGTCCCGCTGCATCTCCTTCGCGCGGGCCTTGCGAAGGCGGGCCTGCTTGTTCTGAGTTTCGCGGCAAGAAAGGCACGCCAGCGTGAACCCGTTCGCCAAGCGGGCGGACACGAAATGGGACTCGGGGAACGCCCGGTTGCACTTGTTGCAAGACAGGAAACGGGCGGAGGAAGCCATAGCCAGAAAGGAAGCAAGGAAGAGTGCCGAGATAGACGATAGCGAGGGATGCGTGAGTGAGATGGCCAAGTCCGAGGGGACCACGCACTTTCTACGCGGACCGGCCTCGATTCCCGTGCGTTCCCATTGGACGAAAACGGACGGCGTCGCGCCGGCTGGAAACTTCTAGAAGATTCCCGCGGCCCGCCACGAGATCTTGTCAGCGGATCCGCGCAGAGATCCCGTGCGTCACCACCGGGCGCCGGCCGCCACTCGTGGACCGAGAAGGACGGAACGAACACGGGACGAACACGGCACGCGCCGGCGGTTACGAGATCCCGTGCACGCCCATTGGACGGGCCGGGACGCGGGGCAGAAAGACCGTTACGACCGCCGAGCGCCGAGCGCCCATTGGTCCAGCCACCACGCCACACGCGAGACCCACGGGAAAGGACAAAAGCACTCCGACGCGCAAGGAACACGCACAGACTTACACGCGCACACACACAAGCTAGCGAACGAACAGCCATAGCCAACACTCCTACACGCCAGACATGGACGCCTTCTCCGTTTTGTGCGAGGCCGCTCAGGCTCAGGCTAAGGCTCAGACTCAGGAAAAGGAAATCCCCGAAATGCACTCTCTGAACCTCTCTGACGACGAGAAGGAGGCCGCCACCGCGCTCGCCACGCTCAAAATCGTGCCCGAGGTCATCAAGGCGGTCCAGGCGGGCACGGGGGCCGCAAACAACAACAACAACAAGCCCACGCAAGCGCCCACGCCAGCGCCCACGCAGACGCAGGCCCAGCCGCAGGCCCAGCCGCAGCCGCAGACGCAGACGCAGGCAAACGCCAACCTCAACGCGCAGAGGCCGAAACGACCCCTGGAGATGGCGCCCGCGCCCTTGCCCGCCCCGGCCCTTTCGCCAGCCCTTTCTCAGGCCCCTGCGCCCACGCCCATCCTCTCGCTGCCCGAGGGAGCCGTCACCATGGAGGTCGTGCACCCGGACGGGAGGAAGGAGCTCGTTTACCGCATCGTGCCCGCGGTGGCGGCGGCAAAGAGAGCCAAGACGGTCATCTCCGTCGCCGTGGGCGTGCCCTGCAACACGCACACCGTCGTGGGCGTGCCCAAGCTGCCCCAAGTCGTGCCCAGGCCCGCGGGGCCCCCGCTCCTGCCGCCCGTCAACCTCTTCGCGCAGGGGATGCAGAACCTCGCTAGGATGCAAGTCGCCGCAACCGCCATGGCCGCGAGAAGCCCCGTCCTCGCACAGCCGCAGACGCAGACGCAGCAGCCGCAGCAGCCCAGGCAGATCCTCCCCAACCACGTGCTCATCAACAGGGACGTGCCCGTTCACGCGCCCAGGCAGCACTCCGCGCAGGTCAGGGCGCTGCTCACGAGGAACCCGGCGGCCAGGGTCTTCCCCACGCCGGCGGGAGAGCAGCACAAGGTCGACAGGCTCCTCCTGCTGCCCGGGGAGGACAGGAAGCCCGCGCGCGTGGAGAACATCGACCCGGAGCAGGACGCCAAGCTCGTATACCCCCTCATGGTGGTCACGCCCGCCAAGTGCTGGGGGCAGATGCCCACCAAGGTGCCGCTCAACGAGGCAGAGGACAAGGAGCAGGAGGAACTCCATATGGAGGAACATCCGCAACGCCCGGATCGAGGAGGGGTGGAGGCAGCCGTGCGTGCTGCAGGGGACCTGCAAGGCGGTCAGGGCAGAGAGGGACGCGGTGGACGCCTGCCTGGCCAAGATCGCGCCCTCGTCTCCGGAGATGGCGGCTCGCATCGACCAGCGCGCGGCGTTGCGCACGCAGGCGCTGGCTCTGGCGACTCTGAACGAGCACCTCTTGAGGGACTTGCTTCCTCTGGTGCCCGAGGACCGCCGGCGCGACTACGCGACGATGGCGAGGGAGTTCAGCTTCTTCGCGAGGAGCACGGTGGTGCGGGCTTGCGCTTCCGCGGGTCGTTCTGGGGCGGCTGCTATTCAGAATAGGGTGGCTAACTTGCGGGACAAGGCCACGGCGCTGTTCTCGTACACGCCCGTGGGCGAGCTGTAGACTCGGGAATTGGGGATTGGGATGCTGGGGTTTGGGGACTTGGTTGATGGATGGATGAAATGTAATGAGTAATAAAGAACTTTATTGATGAATGAATAATAAAGTGTTTTAATTGACAATTCCAACAATGAGTGGACCCACTAGCTACCTGGCCAAAAGGCCTCTCGCCGCCCGGGACTGGGGAATTTGAAGTTGTATCTGGGGTATACAACTTTGGAATGTGTGAATAATATTAAGGCCTCTCGATGCCCGGGACAGGGGAATTCCAGAGGTTACGGTTTTTAACCACTGCCTTTTCCAAGGCGCGCCCACTTGTCAGTCTGTTAGAGAAGGCACGTAGGTTGGTGTGACTAGTTGACCATGATGGCCGTGCGGGACTCGCGAGTGAGACGCTGGTTGAGGCGCATGACCTTGACGTTCTCCTGGATGCAGTCCTTGTCCGCGCGCGTGTCGTGAAGTCCGGTAGCCTTAAACACTGGTTCGAGCAAATCCCGTTTGCGTTTCGCGATGCCCAGCGGGTTATCGCCCGTCTGCTTGATTTCTTCTGTTTCGAGGGCTTGGATGAAGTTCATGCCCGCGCTCTGCACGTTCGTGAGCAGGTCGCGTGCCGATCCGCCAACGTGATAGATGGCGCGAAGCTCGCTAGAAGTCTTGCCAGTCACAGCCAGATTGTTCGTGTCGTGAACTTTGGGATACATAAGGCCGCTCCCCTTGTGGTTGTCGAGGTACCCCTTGATGGCGTCGTTCAAATTGCGGGTAGACAGGCAGCTCTTGATGCGATTGTTCTGCTGCAGAGTAGACAACGCCGTGTCGGTCCCATCCTTGGCGTCCGCGCGCTTCAAGATGTCCTCGGCCAGAGTCCGATCCGCGTTCAAGTATCGTTCTAGGAGGATGGAGATGCTCTCCCGGAACTTGGCGGCCATCTTTCCGGGAAGAAGCATGATGATCTTCGTCAACCCCTGACGATCGGTCACCGGTGTGTCTCGCTGCCTTGCCCCCGGGAATTTCCAGTCGTGACAAAATGTCACGACTTCCGGATGATCCTTCTTCAGCCGTTCCCAGTACTTGCGCGGCTCTTTGATCCCCACCGCGCTGTTTGCATCATGAACTGACATCTCGCCGTATGGAGTTACTCTGATTTTACCATGGAATGCCGGGTATTCGTCTGACCCGTCCGTTGGGGTGAGGTACTTCACGATGGCCGCCATGGCCACCAAAGATGGCCGAAACAGAGACAATTTCACGGTGTTTGGAACGACCCTCTCGTACTTATACCTTAATAAAACGACCAAACACTTCCAAAACGAGACGTGGTCTATCAAAAGAGTGCCACGTGTCTTTGTCAGACGCGCACACATCACTCCTAGTACCCCCTGGAAGTTTCCAGAGGTGGCACTTCTTCAGGGACTTTGAGGTTGTTACAACCTTGGGACATGGAAATTTGAAGTAATGCCACCTCAGGGATTTTGAATTTGACTACGCCCCTGGGAGTTTCCGGTGTGTCAAAGTTTGACACACCTCCTTGTGCTCTGCTAATGTGTTCGGATGTTGCAGTTGTACTACGCCGTATCTACGGGCCGCGGGCCTAGCTACGAGTGAATGAGATGTTGGAGTCGTGTATTGGACAAAAATGCCTTTATTCATTCATTGATAGGAAAATACCATTCAAGTTAGGCGGGCACGTTTGGCCACGGGCAAAGGGGTGTATCCATCCACCAAAAGGGAGTAGGCGAGCTCTTTCTGGCTCTCCGGCACGGCCATGAAAGCGTGCATCATCAAGCAGTCGCGAGGGCCGGCCTTGAAAACGCGAATGGGCCGGTTCTCCCCCAGCAGAAAACGCTGGTCTACCTGCGAGCGAGAGGGGTTGCGCCAAGGAATGCCCCTCTCGTACGAGGTTTGGAAGAATCCCATCAGCTCCTCGTGCTGCGTGCTTCGTTGTAAAAGGGCCCAGCACTGGGCCTTGTATTCCCCCACGTTCGTGTCCATCAGGCTCCTGTCCGGGAGATAGACGCGCCGTTCGTCGCCCCTTTTGGGCTCCGCGGACCACGGAATGAAGCGGGGCCACCGCTCATCGTTCGGGGGGAGTGCTGGCGGATCGTTGTACATAGCCAGGGAGTCTGCGTAAACGCTGAGGCCTCGCTTCACGTTGTGAGACCGCGTCTCTCGAAAAACCCACATCTTGGGGCGGCCTTCGTACGCGAGTTCGCTTTCCTCTTGGAACGAGGGAGAGACGGGCCGTTCCTTTCGCGCCACCTCTTTGCGGAACTGAGAAATCGTCACGCTTTTCAGCCACACGAACTCTCGTTCGCGGAGGGCTTCGAGTTTGTCGATGGCCATGGCTATGGCGGCTTGTTTTCGTGGTTTTGCTAGTGGTTTGGGTGAGGAGATGGCTGTTTGGGCGAGGGCGGCACCTTTTACACTCGACGGCGGCCTCGAAGGGGCAGGGGATATTCGAGGAATATTCCGAGGTACGGACGGACCATAGTGGCGCGGCGCGGGACTGGACCGACTCGAGTGGCGCGGCGCGGGATTCGTACGGCACTACTGACGCCGCGCCACTTCCACCGTACCTAGACAGGTTACTGTACACCACACCTTATTGGGGAAGGGGAGTATAACTAGAGGTCGCGGTGTCGTCCAAATCCGGGTCGTTCGGTCGCGGATAGAACCCTCCGCTCCTCGGCGGCCTGTTCAATTGGTTGATAGGGACGGTCGCCTCGCCGTCCGGAGCGTTCCCGCGCTGGACGGGTCGTCGTCGAGCGCTCGACGAGCGCCCCGCCGAAGCTTGAGGAGGTTGTCCTTGCCCAGGAGGTTCAGGGATGAAATCAATCGCCCCCACAGGGCCCTGCTGGGTTCCCGAAGCAGGGACTGTTCGTAAAGAGTCGGCGGAGATTGCATTTGAAAACGATATATTCGCGCGAGTTCGGCGGGAAGATGTTTGTGCAGAGCCCCTGCTGTCTCCAGGTGCCCGCGCCACGTGTCGAAGAACGCGCCGCCGTTTCGTCTTCGCGCTTCCCCCGCGGTGTTTCGGTTTCCCGTGAAACCGACACTCGCTCCCCTTCTTCACGTCGATCGCGCATTTCCCGCCTTTCGCCGTCTTCTTTCCGCACTTCATCCGTAATCATACTAAACGCGCAAGAAATTCGCAAATCGCGGTCACGAGCAGGCCGAAAATGTGTGGCCGCTTAGATACGATGAAGCTGCTGAATTACACCTCCTTGCTGTATCTCGCCCCGCTCGTGGAGGCCTGGAGAATACAGCACACCCTCGTGATGCGGTACGGGATGGCAGCCCTCGTCGTCATGTCGCAAGTGAACCACTCCACGTATCATCCGGTGGCCAGAGGGGTGGATATCGCGGTGGCGCACTATATGGTGTTGTACGCTTTGTGGTGTGCCGCGGCGTGCGAGGTGTGGACGTGGAGAGTCCTGTTCATGTTCTGGTCGGTGATGTATTCCGGGGCTTCGTATTGGATATTGCGACTCTCCCACGAAAGCGACGTTTTTCACGCCGCGATACACGTCTTGACGAGCGCCGGTTCGTACAGTTTCATTTCCGAGCCGCGTTGCGTCCCGGCCTCCGTCGAGTTCGCGAACGGAACCGTGACGATCTGACGCTCGGTCTCGGAGGGCCGTACAAAAAACGATCACTGCGCACCCCATTCCGCATCCTGCATGTTCCGAGGCGCCTCATCAAATCGCCACCCTGACGTTACATCTTGATCCCCTTCCACTGGACCTCGCCGTTTTGTACCCATAGGCGTTACGTCAGACGGGAACGATAACGCCGGTTGCGATACCTGCGGCGCCTTCCTCCGTTTTTGCTTCATGGTATCTTCTAACCTTTCTTCCATTGGTTCTCGTTGACTCCCCCATTTGAAATGTCCGACAGCACTGGCTAGCATGCGCGCTGGGTCTTCGTTTACCGATTCCGTGTCAATCCCGCGCTTTCGAACGGGATTCTTCTCTGCCTGTGCTAGCTGTTGAAACGGCTCTAAGGACCTTTTAGGATCCCCAAGCACAGGATTGGTGGTCATGACGACGCCGTCTGTGTTGTTTCCCACCTGATCAAGCCCCCATTCCGAAGCTGGCTGACCCCATGGATGTACCCAACCATTATTCACTGTCCTAACTTTCCAAAATTCCCTAGGGACAGGCTCTCCTCGACCCATTACGGCATCCTCGACTGACGGCGTAAATTTCGGGCTACTTACTGGCGGCGGCCTAAATGGGAGTATTAGATGACCTCGCTCATCCGTTACAACGGCACCAGGATGGTCCATCCAGTAACCGATGTCAACACTTACCTCTTTCCCAGACTCATCGAAACCTTTCATACGCACCTTATGAACCTTTCGCTTCGTCCGCGATGCAGCCGAATGGTGGCCGTGAAATCGACATCTCTTTCGCTTGGGGTCTGCCACTTTGATCTTACAGTGCCCTCCTGACGCCGTTTTGTGACCGCATTCCTTCGCCATCCTGAATATATTAATCAACATATTAAAAAAAACATCCAAAGGGTCTATAAGTTTAATTTTGACGCTCGGTCGCGGAGGGCCGCCGATTTTCGAAGAGAGGAAGGGACGACATGGACATCGAGGAGTTCATCGACAGTCTGCCCGTGTACGAACTGGGTCCTCACTTCCACGAAAACGCGAAGATGGTCTGACGTGTAGACTCCTGTCTCAAACCGTGCAGAAAGTGATAGCAACGAGTTATCTCTGGAAATGCCTGGGCCGGGGCGAAAGTCGCTTGCGAAAACTACGGTCGGCCATTAGGGCGCAGGGACTTTTCCCTCTCTTCCAAAATACGCCCGGCGATTCTCGCCTTCTGGAGTGTATCTTCAGCGAGTTTTCTCAGTCGGAGGTACTCCACTTCGGCGTTTTGATGCGCGATAAACTTGTCTCGTGCAAGATTGTAATTACAACGGGTTGGTTCGTGTCTACAAAGTTCGTTAGCTTCATTGAATTCGTCTAACGCGTCTTGTTCATCATAATACGCATTGGCTACATCGTGAAGTTGTTGGAATCCGTGAGCTTCTACCGCGTCCATCATGGAGTTAGGAACTCGTTCTGCCATGTTGGATGACACTTGCATGAGGTTAGACGTGTCCGAGGTGGGCAGCCTGCTGACGATGTTCGTGAGAGCTGCGTTAGGTAGAGCATTCAAGTCGAATGGGGACTTAGGCTTCTGCGCTTCCTTTTGTGCATTTTCTCGGGCTATTTCAGCCCTTACTTCGTCCAAGGTCGGAATGCGCATGCGTTTTGATGCGGACTCACCGGCGCGCGCGCGGTGATGTTTGCGGCGGGGTTTACGTTGAGCCGCGCCGTGACAATGACACGTTTTCATCCCCTTCCTCGCCGCGTTGTTGCAAGGTCGGCCCGTCTTCGTCTTTCGGACGCACTTCATGTGTCGCATATCCGTATCAACCAGAATTATTACGATGAGCGATGTCAAAAAGATTCGCCATCTTCCGCCCCGTACTCCATGTCGCCCTCGTCGTCCTCGTACGCCCCTTCCTCGCTCAACATGGACACGGAACCGGACCGTGCGGCGTGAGACACGCGTCGAAGCGCCTGGAAATGCCCGTTGTCGGCTCGGCCCGTGAACATCAGGTGGATCGCCGGAGGCGAGCCTCCCCCGAACGTCTCCCTGTGCTCAACCGTCGTCCCGGGCGTCACGCGATGAACCACGATCGGTCTTCGCAACAGGGCCGCGGCGGCTAGGATCTCGGGCCTCTCGGCGAACTCCCCCTCGCGGGACTGCGCGGATCGGTAACGTCTCAAGATCTCGCCCGCCGGCTCGCGCGCGTCCCCGTTCTGCCACCGTTCCTGCTGAACCACGTACTCCTCCACTTCCGGCGGAAACCCGTCCACGATCGTACGGCGCATTTTTCGCGCGACTTCGCGCGCATCGTCGTCCGGGATGGAGCGACCGGTTTTGATAAGATGATCCGCCTGAGCCAGCGCGAGGTAGAAGCAGTCGCCTCCGCCGCTGTTCGGGACCGGGACGAACTGTTT
The DNA here is from genome assembly GCA_009746045.1 of Mesostigma viride. Classification (NCBI taxonomy): domain Eukaryota; kingdom Viridiplantae; phylum Streptophyta; class Mesostigmatophyceae; order Mesostigmatales; family Mesostigmataceae; genus Mesostigma; species Mesostigma viride. The sequence goes on along the minus strand of RPFO01000041.1, from coordinate 6,629,784 downwards.
GGCAAAGTGCTCCCTGTTCGTGATCGGTATATCCTTTCGCGTCGTGTTCAGCATTCCGTACGACGAACCCGAGTCCCCCTTCATATCAGTACCATTAAAGCGTACACCCGGAATTTCCGCGCGCCTCTCCGAGTACATCCGCACATACTCGTCGCGACCCGCGGTACCAAGCGTACGGACGTCGAACGCGCGAAGGTCTTTTAGGTCGTACGCGGTGCCGCCCTCGTCGACGGCGAGCGGAGTGCGACCTCCGTCCGCGAAGAAGTCGATGATATCGCGGTGGCCGATCGTCGCGAACTCGTACGTCTTGGCGCCGACATACGCGAACCTGGAAGGGCCGATCTTGATCAGTACACCCCCTGTCCGGTCCGCGTGAGACTTGTCCAATCCAGGCGAGATATCCCGGCCGCTCGCGTTGTACCTCGCCAACAACTCGCATCTTTTGTTTATATCCAGAACCGTGACCGTGTCGTCTGCGTGCGGGCATACGACATACGCCTTTCCGCGGGCAGAAACGTACAGGGGCATCGGTTTTCGGCGCACCGCGCGCTGTACGGGGATGTGGGCGTCGGCGTTGTTATACAATCTCATGGCATCCCTGCCCACTCTGTTGATGTTCATGTGGGATGCGACCTTGGGGTCTTTCGTGCTATAGGCGATATTTGTATTTACAAATTTTTGGAACGGTTCCGCTTCCGTGCCTACCGCACGGGCGAGTCTTGCAATGTTCCAAGGCATAAGACGCACATCTTCGGGAACCACCTGGTTCTCGTAAAAGGTTTGTCCGTCTCCGCGGATCAAACGCAGCCTGAGGTCTGAGGACTCGCCGAACTTGCCCTCGCGTATCATTTGTTCTATTTTTCTGGCTGTCTCGTTAGGCTGATCGACCTCTTCGCCGACCTCGAAGCTCTGTCTTGGCTGTAGGGAGATTTTTTGGAAACCGGTGGCGCTCTTTTCATCCTTTTCTGCGACATTGGCCTTCTCTTGCTCCTTGCGCACTAGCTCGGCTTCCTTCCTAATCTTTTCATCCTCTTCGGCTTTTCGTTTCTGGTACGCTTCCGTCTGCTTCCGAATGTCATCCTTGACGTCGGCGCGTGTCGTGGGAATCTCGATGTTCTTATAAACCTCTGGCACGTCGGACGCGTCTCCTCCTCTCTCTTTGATAAGCTTTGCGACTTGGGCATGGACTTCCTGTTCAACCAGGGCTTGGCGCGCAGAAGTTAACATGTTCTCGATAGCTCGTTTGTCTTGTTTCTTTTTAGTTTCTTCCCACTGTGCCTCCGTTTTTGGCTTGCGTCTGGCTGTCGATGCCTCCTTTTCCGAAGGTTTCGCGGCGGGTTCTGTAGCGCTCCCCCCTCCCCTAATAAAGGCGATGGAGGAACGGTATCCGGAGGGGGGGGGCTACGGGGATTTCGGACGCGGATTTAGCCGGGGATTTGTCAGTGACGGGTTGGGGGGGGGCGTCTTGACAAGCCTGGGGGGAGGAGGGGGAGGGGGGGGAGGTGCTAGTTGGATCTGGCCCGAGGAACTGGCTGGTTTGTCAGTGCTGGTAGGGGGGGGAGGTACTGGTTTTTTGGCCGGGGGGGGAGGTGGGGGGACCCTGGGAGGCCCAATCCCTCCGCCTGACTCGGTCGGTTGGGGTGCCGCGGGTGTCTGTTGGAACAACTCTGTAGCGCGTTGGAGAATCAGGGGATCTTGAAACACTTTCACATCTTCTCCGTCGATTTTGACGCTCCCATCATTTTCCAACGCCTGCTTCCGGATGGCGGCAATCGTAATCTCCTTCTCCACATTTCGTTTGATTTTTTCATACTCGTCTTTTGAGAGTTTCGGGGGGGGCATTTTCGTCCACATCGTTGTGCGCATTTCCGGTCGCTTTACCTGCTCGTTCCTTATGCCGGTTAGAGCGAGCTCGAGGTTTTTACTGTTGTCTTGGTTAATCAACCTCGAAGGTTTTTCGCGGCTGTTTTTGTCTTTAAACACGTCTTTCAGGGCACTCGCGATACCCAGCATCGATTCGGGAGTCAGAAAGATGTCTGTGTACTCGCTGCCCTCTTCGATGCTTTTCGTAGTGCGATCGAGTTTGTCGACCGCGTAGTTCAACCCTTCCATGTCTTTGAGGTGTGCGAGGGTTTGTTTGTATATCACGTTGTATGGCAGAATCTCCAGGCGCTCTGTCTTAGCTTGATCGATTGTTTTGGTCATGTCGAGGTATTTATGAGGCGAGTGTTTGGCGATCGATAGAAGGTTCAGGCCTATATTGATTGATTCTTCTTTCTTCAGTTTCTCGCTCGGGTTTAGCGCGGTCAGATCTCCCGATGCCGCTCGTTCATAGCGTTCGAGATCGGACTGCGTTCGTTGCTTCGTCTCAACGTCCGACTTGAGTGAGTTTTGGACTTCGCTTGTGTCTTTCTTCGGTTTGTTCTTGGTCGCCCAATAGACATCCCACTCTTCGTCGGTCAACTTGAGATGGGGAGGTAAGTTGCTGTATATGTCCCATCGGATGTCTTCGAGTTGCTCTTTGGTCATGTTGTTGACGGCATCCATCAGCCAGGCGATGTCCGGGCCGCCGACGACCCTTGTACCTTGTCTAATTATCCCAAAGCGGTCGGTCGTTTGTTTCGTTACTGCTTGCGAAGGAGGAACCGGAGGAGCTCCCGGTGCCGTAGGTTTCAAAGAGGGTCTCGGTGGCGGAGGCTTCGGAGGAGCCGAAGGCGGTTTCTGGTTCTGAAGAGGAGGCGGAGGCGGAGGCGGTTTTGCATCAGACGGTGGCGCATCGACGACGGTTTGCTCATGCGGTACGACATCGCTTTTCGGTTTTGCATCAGAGGTGGCGGGCGGGTTTAAGAAATTCAGGTCCCTTTCGAGCTGCGCCCGTACTTTTTGGCGGGCCGCGTCAGCCGAGAAGCGGTCATCCTCCGCCAATCGTTTCAGAGCTTCCACTCTCTTCTCCATTAGTTTTCGCAGATCGACGCCGGTCTTCTCGTAGTACGACTTGGCGGACGACAATATGGCTCCCGAACCAGCGTTTTCTGATGTCTCCTCGATCTCGTTCTTGATCCGCTTTTTCAGATATGCCTGCATGGTTTTATATTTCTCCTGAACCCGTTTTTCGGTTTCCGCGTCGTAATTTTTCGAGTCGAATTTGTCATCAAACCTCTCGAGAAACGCGTTCCGTACACGCGATAATCCGTCTTCCGATAGGCGCTTGATTTGTGTGGCGGTCGCTTCGAACTTATCGACGAGGAATGGAAACATCTCCTTCGCGGATTCGACACCCCACGTCAAATCCCTCTGCGAACTGCGAATGAACTCGATGGCTGCCGCGGCTTTTCCTTCTGCCGTCAGTCGGGAGTTTTCTTTGTCCGAAATCTTTTCCATGTATTTGCGTTCGAGTTCGTCCAGAGCGTTTTCCATCCGTTGATGTAACGACTCCAACTCCGTTTCGCCTTTTGATACCCAGAGATCGACGTCGTCTTCGAACTTCCGTTCGACAGGAACCTCGTTCTTCTTGACAGGGAGGGGCTCCGAACTCGCGGCGGGAAGGATCGGGGAGGCGCCGTCCGACGGAAGGATGGGGTGGATGAGATCGGAATACGAGTGGTTTGTAGCGGGTTCCGGCACACTCGGCGTATCCTCGGGGTTCTTGACTGCATCGTGTACAAACGCGGAATCCAGAGGGGCTATCAAATTCCCTGTTTCGTCCGAGGATTTCGGTTCGTCCGAAAATGCGACCATCTTACCACCCGGGGTCGCGACTGTTTGTGATTTCGGGTGTCCCTCGGCGTCGACGGAGGGAGGAGCGGGTACGACGGGTTCGGATACGGCGACCGGCTCGCCCCCTGTGGTTTCTTCTTTCGGGGTTTCCTCGTCCTTGGATGAATTCGGAGCGGATACGCCGAAGCCGGTTACGAGTGGGTCCGCCCCCCCGGGGTCTTGGATGGGGTAGTGGGAGGGTCCGTCGTAGGAGGGGGTGTGGACGTGTCGTCGCCGCCGATCGGATTCGTGTCGTGTTCGTCGGACGTCTCTTCGGGTGGCGCGTCTTCGGAGGCCGCGGCCGGCGAAGAAGGTTCGGGTACGGGACCGTACGGATCGCTTGACGTGTCGGACAAGGACATGGCCACGGGGTAGGCGTTGTCAGATTCCGCCCCGCCGTAGTACCCGCTGCCGTGCAAGACCTTGGCCACGTACGGATTGAACGACACTCCAAGAGAGAATAGTTCTAGAAGGTCTCCGAGCTTTCTAGAAGGTCGTCGAGTGTGCAGGTTTCGTTCCAGAGACAACCCGTCCGAGTAGGCGCGGGCTACAAGGTCGTCTAACCTGTCCATTTATTTGTAGCACAGGTATTATGGACAAGCTTCTCAAGTGCGTGGACTCTTTGTCCTCGGATCTGGAGAGATACGTGTTTTCTCTGCCGGAAACTTACAAGGACACCGTCGAAGAGTTCGTGGTCTTGTACAATCTCGCCGTTTGCGGTCGCGTGCTCGCGAGAGAGAAGTTCTTGCCCGAGAGTTTCGCCGAAATCCTGCACGACAGCGGCGTTACGTCGGACTGCGCCATAGACAATCTCACGCTCGGGAGCGAGCACTTTTCGGACGACAAGGTTCGACTGGCCACGAAGCTCGCATACGGGATTCGTCACTACGTGCGGATCGCGCAGAACTCGGGCGGCGTCCGCGGCGCGCGTCCTCCCAGTCGCGACTCTAGTCGTCTCGTGATACGAAGATAACGCACTCGCCATGGCCAAACGCAAGTTCCGTGACGAATTGGGCGATCTGGACGACATGGACCGGGCGCTCGTCCAGCCTCTGTACAGGTCCTTGAACGAAGAAGAGATCCGTTGGGCCGAGCTGTTTGCGGAGTTTCTCGAGTCGAACCGGGTCAACAAAGGACCGACGTTGACATCTTCCACGGAGCGCGTTTTCACGGCCTTTTCTGATTTCATGGAAGACAAGGGGTTTCCGAGATACGACCACGCGAGCGAGTTTCGCGCGGACAAGTGGTTCTGGAACGCGCTTTTCGAACGCCACGGGTTTTCGTGCGGAGGAGGTCTCGGGACAAAGAGAACCACGGGGTTCGCGGTGAACAATTCGAGGGACCCCGTGGTTTTTGGCGAGGTTCGCGAGGCGGACTTGTCAGACTTCCGCGTGTTTTGCGGCAAGACGAGACTCGCGTTGGTGGCAAACGCTTTGTTGAGATACGCGGGCGACCTCGTGTCGGACGAACTCGTGAACGAGATCATCGACTCTTTCGACAGGACGGGGGTGAACAACCTCACGACCGACGAGCGGTACAGGACCGCCCACCTTCACGCGTTGTTCTTGGGGCTGGTCGAGAACGACGTCCCCGTCCCCGTGGACGTGAAAGCGTGGATGATCGAGCACAGGGCGAAGCTGAGCGAGAAAGTGCACAGCTACAACCCCGGCTTCAAGAGGTCGAAGTCGACCGACTTTTTTCAGGAGTACCTCCGCTGGCCGCCATGGGACGCCCTCAGGACCGTCGAGAAGCGCGTCAAGAGGCCGGACGAGGAGGAGGACGAACCGTGTTGTCTCCCCTCGCCCACCGTGCGCACCGTGACTCCCGAAAAGGCAGCCGAGTTTGTGAAACTCCCTAGCGTCTCATTGGAACCGGATGGTTGGACGAAAATGAAGGATTTCAGGAACGCGTTCTTGGGAGCGTTCTTGCACGAGGAGCCGGCAGCGGGAAAGGGGAGGCCCACGCTGGACGACTTGCGCCTCGTGTTCGAGCCGCTTGGTCTCGAATTCGTTACGAACAAACGCCACGAGGGCGTGCGGTCCGACTGGGTGAAAGGGATTCGGATTTTTGCAAACTAGACCGAAGTTCAGGGCTTAGCGGGTCTCTTTCTGGCATGTTTTCCGCACGTGGTCCTCCCCGGCCTGGCGGAGAACTTGCACCTCCGGTTACATCTGGTGGTACCCTTGCATCTCATGGATGGTGTATGGACTTATATTAATAAAAGGTTTTGTTGTCCACACATTTATGTTGCTTAGTAGTATTAGGACGCGAACATGACGATGAGAGAGGACGCGAAGATCCGAAATCTCATGAAGGATAAAACCTTCGACGAGGTGTGGACGGAACTGTACAACGAGGCCGTCAGGGAAGGACACGCGGCAGAACAGAAGAAGAAGAAGAAGAAGGAGCACCAGCCGGAGATAGAAGTACACACGGACGGGAATCTATATCGCCCTGATGAGGTGCACGGGCCAGGCGAGATCGGGGGGGAGGAATATCCTGGCGGTACTCCGAAAGCAGCACCAAGCGGGGTGGGCGGTGGGTTGACGGCAGGCGGGTCGAGCCCGAGGGGAGACGCGACAGGTAGTGGGGGGGGGGGCGCGTCCTCTAAAGGCGCGACAAGTGGGTCGACGGAAGACGGGTCGGCCGCAAAAGGGGGCGGAGATGCAGCAGGCGGGCTAGGTCGTGGGGCGGATGGTGGTAAGAAAGACGGTTCTCCCCCTGAAGGCGCGACAAGTGGGTCGACGGAAGACGGGTCGGCCGCGAAAAGGGGCGGAGATGCAGCAGGCGGGCTAGGTCGTGGGGCGGATGGTGGTAAGAAAGACGGTTCTCCCCTGAAGGCGCGATAAGTGGGTCGACGGAAGACGGGTCGGCCGCGAAAAGGGGCGGAGATGCAGCAGGCGGGCTAGGTCGTGGGGCGGATGGTGGTAAGAAAGACGGTTCTCCCCCTGAAGGCGCGACAAGTGGGTCGACGGCAGGCGGGTCGGCCGCAAAAGGGGGTGGAGATGCAGGAGTCGAAGCGCCCCCTCAATCGCGTGGGAAGGGTCTGGATGCAGGAGGCGAGCACCATAAAACGGTTGTTGCGAGTCAATATGCAGAAGGGTCGTCCTCTTCAAATCCGAGTATAGGTGATGGCACGCGAGACGCCTTGCTCTCTAAAAGATCGGGTGATAGTACGCGAGGCGCGTTTCCCTTATCGAGTAAGAGTGATACGCCCGTAGATGGTGATACAGGAGCGGGATCCATCTCTATACCGGATGGGGGTGGGGGAGTAGGAGTCGGGTCGGCGTTATCTGGTGGTGTGTTTGGTGGCGGTGCACGAGGCCATAGAAATGGTGATGAAACCCATGAACCTGATAATTTGGTTACGTCGGATGGTGCCAAACAAGACGAGGCCGAACAGTATTTCGATGCTAAAGAAGATAATGGTGGCGACGGTGTCTCTGAGAATGGGGATGTTTTGGAACTTTCAGACATAGGGTTAAACTCTTCTTTTCATAGTGAAAGTCTCGCATCACAATCGGGTCATAACTGGTTGACGGATACGGCAACAAGTGACGAAACACTCAATCAGGGTCCGAGCCTAGAGTTGGGCAATCTTACGAGTAGGAGCGACCCGACGTTCGACAGCGATAATGCGCTGAAAAACGAGGATCCTTTTGTAACAGTCGGTCGATCATTGCAATCGAAGGCATCCGGTCAACCTCTAGCAATCAGGACAGGTGGGGGGGGGGTGTATGGTCGACAAGCCAATAGAGATAACAATCCAGTTTGTTTACGCAGGTCCGATGGGCCCATACGCGCATTTGGAGAAGGTTCTTTGACAGATCAGCGGGGTCAACGCGGCGCTACTGCAACATTGACGAGTGATATGGGTGATACAGTTTCAAAGGGTGAACCACGCGCACTCCAACTCAACGATGACCAACGACGAATTTTGAGCGCTCGGCAAGCGTGGAATCACACGCCGACACTCGCAATGCCTGAATCTTCACGAAAACCAGAGGTCGTTTCTGACGCAAAACCCCCAGTAAGAGTGTTTGACAGAGTAAATCAGGACATAAATGAACGTTTGTGGCAAGCTATGGCAGGTGTGCACGCGCGTAAATTAAATCGCTCATTATCTTCGGACGGATATTTAAAGAGGAATCCACAACCAACGAAATTAACGGAATTAATGAGAAAAACTGTTCACTTTATCCCTTCAGGGTCATACGTCAGTCAGGGTCAAACGACATCGCCTACGGCCAGCGACACGGGTCGACTCGGCGCACTGATTGGGGGAGCGCATGAAGCGGCGGGGTCTCGGGATGGGAGCGTAGCTAAAGGGGGTGAACCCAACCCCTCCGTGCGAGTAGATCCTCCGACAGTGAATACAAAAGTCAATACTGGCGCCACTACTAGCGCCACGATGGGTAACTGGGCGTCCGCTAGACCACATCCGGAGACAAACGTTGTAAGCAACGGACAGGGTTTCGTTGTGCCACAATCTAACGGAGGTACTCACTTTCCGCCATCGGATGTTCGGGACTCAAACGCGCATGGAGTGCAGAATGAATCGCATGGTTCCTATGCCCGCGATGACGCGGTTCTCGATAATAGTACGGCATCAGATAAATTGCCGGTTGATGACAGTATCCCTCTAGTAGGTAAGAATACGGCATCCGTTGCCTTGCCGTTTGATGACAGTAGCCACCTAGACCATTTGAGTCGCGTTTTCGGGGTTCTGGATAATAATGCTTCAATGACCCCTGATGAATATTTAGTTAGAGACGTGATGCGACTGTTAAAGGATGTTTTTCTCCGGGACGTAGCTAACTTCGACGAGACAAAAAGCGAGAACTATGTATTCGAAAATGTAAAGGATGTTCCCGTAGTGCGCCAGAACATGTCAAAGAGAGAAATGGGCAGGATATTGGACTCTCGCATCGGCCTGGCTTTAAAGTTGGATGAAATAAAAGAATACGAAAAAAGAGAAATGGAGAGCGCGGTTTTACAAAAAATCGACGAAATAAAGAAAAACGAGGATTTGAGTGATATGGGAGTGGGTGAACTCCGAGAACTCTTAGAGAATCGCTCTCAGGGATCGTTATTACGAATTCGTGACAAGTATGACAAAGAAAGAAAGGCAACCGCCGAAAATTATATCTTAGATGCGTTGAAGTCCCAGTATGTTGGCGTACTTCCACGAAATGAATACTTAAATGTGCTGCGTTTTGCAAAATCCGCCAAACTACCGCCATTTTTAGCAGGGGTGTCAGACAAAGACGTGTTCGACTCTATGGATTATGGCTTCTACATTCCATCTTCCGCGCCCCGAGATTCCTCAAACACCGTTATCATCCCTCTTTCTGAACATGACGCAGTTTTTGAAGACGACGATAATGCAATGCACGGCACAGGCTTGTTGGATGGGCACTATCAAAACTTCGCTTCCTCAGTCTCACAATCAGAAGGTTTACATGATACGCCTGATCTCGACAGCTCTGATCAAATAGATTACGGCCTTCTCGAACAATCTGATACTGCACGTATTCTTGAAGAGAAAGTGAAATGGCTCGCGTATGGTAACGATATGCAAAAAGAAGCCCTAAACGATTTCGAAGAACACAACGATTTTTCACGATTGGACAGTGGATGGGAGGCTGATGCAGATCGGATAAAAAAGGCATACGAGGCCACAAAACCCTTAGGTTTTAGACCCTCCTATGCCGACATGATTAGACGGGGCTAATGACAGCCGCTCGGAAGAACGCTAATCGGTAGGACGGAGGACCCGCGTCCGTTCTCCTCAACACGATATAGGTCAAAGTCTCGTCCGCCTGTGGCAGCGCGAGTCTCTCGCCGCTCACGGCGGCCCAGTTCTCCCCGTTATGGGCCTCGATGATCTTCTTCGCGGTGCGCACGTCCATGGGAAGGATCTGGTTCATCGACTTCGGCGCCATCGGGACATTGTTTGACATCGAGGGTGCGGGGACGATCTCGATCACGTCGATCTTCCCGTCGGCAACGAGCACGCGGAGGTACGGCGGATCGTTCGAGCTCGTCTTCGCGTCCTTCCACCCGACGGTTTCGAAGTCCAACGTCTTTCTTCGGAACTCTTCGTTGGTCATGCGGGAAACGGGGGTGATGTAGAACCCTTCAAACTCGGGGTCAATCTGGTCCGCGGGGAGCACGATCGCGGCCTTTTGTTGTGATGTTCTCAGGCGGTACATCACGGCCCCTAGAACGAAGAGAGCGCCAACCACGGCGCAAGCGACCAACATTTTTTTCGCTCGCTCGTCCATTCCACGCTCGCGCGGTATCCAACAAAGTAGTCGGCGGTAAAAAAAAATATCGAAAGGAGTGTATATACTCGTTTCGATCACAATGTTGCCAGCCAGGAGCAAGGTCACCGGGAGGTTCATCAAGCGCAGCCATGCCGGTCGCGCGCACCGCCGCAAGCGTTCGGGCCGGTCCCATCGTCCTCGTCAGCTGATGATGCCGTTCCAGGCCGTCTAGTAAATATTTGTGTGCGTTATTATCATGATAAAACGGTCGATATGAACGACGTTCCGAACACGACGGGGGCTCCCATATCGGTCCAGGCGGCGCCGGCGCAAGCATTAGACATCCAGCCTACGAAATTCGAGACGCCGACGTCCCTTATCCCCGCCGGTGGGTGGGGTGCGGACTTCGGCGTCCCTCTCGCCGTGGCCGCGCAGGCATTGAAGATGGCGGAGGCCCGCAATCCGTTGATTTTGAGAGAGCAGCCGATCGAAATCGATCCGCGCGTCTCGAACATGTTTCGCCAGCGGTTCATAGGCATCGACGCGAGCAGAAAGCCGGGAGATCCTGTCCCGAGGCCCGCCGGACGGGGCGAGGGCGCGGCCGCGATCGGGAAGCGCATCGAAGAAGCGATCATCGCGATCGAGAAAAAAAGCGTGCGAAAAATCTAGTCTTGTGATAGGTATATTGAGAAATGAACGTCGACGACGGCAAACGGGTCGTGGACAAGTCGATCGTCCGAGGTTTGGTGTTCGCGCCGGGCGCGGGCAACCGCCGGGCCGCCAACAACCCAATCGACGCGCCGTATGAACGCGCGTTCATCGAAGTCGACCGGGAGGCGACGCCGTTCGTGTTGCCCGAGCGGGCCGCGGAAGCGCACAGGCGGATCCAGGGGGGGGAGCTGAAGACCATGATGGACAGGTCGGAAGAGCGCCTCGCGCTGGCCGAGTTGCTCGTGGAGGAGTCTGCCGCCCGCCGCGCGGCTCGGTTGGACAGAGAGAGGGGAAACGAGAAGGCGAGAGTCGGGAAGAAGAAGACGATCTTGTTCGGCGGCCAATACGAGGACTTGTACAATTTAACGTGGTGAAGATCCTCGCCGTCTATCTATCGGTGGGCCGCTACGATCTCGAACATCATGGCGAACAGCTCCCCGTTCAGGTCGAGCAGTTCCCTCGCGGGGGACGGGAGAGCGTAGAGTTCCACGTCGATGTCCGACGCGCTCGCGAGGTCGGGCGAGAACAGGACCGTGTCGTCCCTCTCGTTCATCGGGATGTACGTCTCGGTTCCGTTCGGCACGATGAAGAAGTGACCTCTGCCAGCATACACGTGAGCCGGGTCCATCGAGGACGCGGCTTGTGGGATGGCGGCGTGCACTTTGTTAATCTCGACCCCCCCGAGCTTAACGTACACGGCCGTGGAGAAAGGCGACGTCGCGGGCACGGACGCCCACATCAGCCGGCACGACTTCACGCCGCGGATCGGGTGGGGTAGTCGAAAGTTCGTCTCTCCTTTCAAGTTGGTCCCCGTGACGAGCAATTGGATCCTTTTATCCCTGCTAGCGTGCGGGCGCGCCACCCCGTCGATGACGCAGTCCATTTACCATAACAACAACATAATTATATCGGCAGCCGTCACCAGCTCGTCGGGGAGCGGCTGCGAGAAAAAATGACGAACCCGGCGCGTTCTTCCTCCGACGGGGTCGAGAGCGGCTCGTCAAACGTCCGGTCGCACATGAGCCGGTTCTTGAGCTTTAGCGCCTTGAGCGTGTCCTGCTGGATCCGGATGAGTTTCAGGAGAGTCGCCGAAAGCATGAGGAGGTTCGGCACCTCGGTGTGCCGGAGGTCCTCGGCGACGCGCTTGATGTAGTCGGTCTCGACGACTTTGTTTCTGTTCTGCTGACTCACGGCGGACGAATCCGAGTCGGAGTCTTCCTCGCCCATCCTGAGGATTGTCCCGGCGAGCTGCGACTCCGTGTCGAGTTTCTTCCTCCAGATCGTGTGAGATCGGTCCGTAAACCACCACGTCACGAACGCGGTGCACGCTATCTTGAGAAGATCCATGCTCTTGGTGCGAGAGAGATTGTCACTTACATCTCAGAAGATAAATCACGCGTCGACCTCCGTGGGCGAGCGTCCGAAATTCCACCAACGGCGAGTCCGTTTGGGCCGCCGGGACCGCATGCTTTCGTGGAGACGGAGGTCCGCTCGGACCCTGACGCATGCGCACTTGATGACTTTGAGAATTTCCGGGTCGACGGGGTCGGACCACACGGATTTGTATAGAAGCAGCTCTCTTCGATAGCCCGGGAAATCGGACCCGGAGCAAATCAGCCGGCCGAGCGCGCCCAGCCAAGCGGACACTTCGCAGACTTGGACGAGTACTTTCGCCTCCGTGTTCACGATGTCGATGGTGCCGTTTTTGCACCGGACGTTCCGCTTCCCTCCGTACTCGTTATGAATGGCGGCGATGATGTCCTCTTCTTTCATTTGTAACGTCCTCTGCGATTTTTCTCGCCGGAGAAACGCGACACGCGGATCGTTCAAACGGGGCCATTTAAAGTGTGCGCAGGTAGAAAGCCATGGGGTCCGCCGTGTTCTCTCGCGCCCTTGCGCACCCGCGAGGGCGGTGCGAGGCGAGCAGCGAGCATCTGGACAAGTGGGTGTGCGTGGGACGCAGGCCGACGGGGCCCAAGGTCACGAAGATCTACAACGAGGAGATCCTCCTCTACAAGCACCGGGAGAGGGACGAGACGCTGGCCGTCCGAAACGCGTGTCCTCACCGCGGCGCGCGTTTGTCCCACAACTGTCACGTGGAAGACGGATGCGTTCGTTGCGCGTATCACGGGAGGTATTGGGGCAAGAAGAACAACGGCGACAACTATCTCGAGTCCAAGGACGACGGCGAGCTCGTATGGGTGAACGCCGGGTTCGGGGAAGGGGCGTCGCCTCCCCCGACGATGCTGGAGTTTTCTGAGCCGGGGTACCGAACGTTCTCGTTTTCGACGTTCGTGCACGGCCACCCCATGATCGTCATGGAGAATCTGTTGGACCACGCTCACCTCGAGCACGTTCACAAGGTGAGGATCGTGGACGTGAAGAGCACCGACGTTACCGCCGATAAGGAGGGTGACAAGGCGGAGAACCAGCGCACGGGGAAGAGCGTGTACAGCTACCCGGTGAAAAACGAACTCGTCGCACGCCTGATCCTCGGGCTCATGCCCGAACAGGGAAGGGTCGCGATACCTCCTGCGCGCGGCTCGCTCATGATCTCGGTGGATAACGAGTTCTACTTGCCGTACACGGCCAGCCTCCGATTCCGAATATCCGGACACGAGAACCCCGTGTTCGTGTTGTGGTTCAGCGTGCAGCCGTACGAGGCGGACAAGTCTCGCGTCACGTGCCGGGTCTCTCGCAACATCCTGACGGACCCCGCCTGGGACTTTTGGTTCTGGCTCGTGAACTCCCTCCCGCTGAAAGAGGACGACGATATCGTCGCGAACGTCGTCACCGAGGAGTGGTGGAGGAATCGCCTCACTCCCGAAGACGCGTTCGTGAGGCTGTACAGGAAACGAATGAAGGACGTGTACGGGATTTCTTGTCCCGAGCCCTTTGCTTGACTCCCTCGACTCGTAAATGCGTGTATATGAAAGACATTTATTGATGAATAAATGAATGATGTTCTCGACAATAAAAGCTGTTGGTCCAAAGTCCGATGGTACATCGACGAGAATCGGGCGATGTACCTGGTCGTTCACGATACCAACAACGACGCCATTTACAAACCAATTACACGTCGCGCACTTGGACCCCTCGGCACCGAGCCTCGGCGCGTGTCAGGGGAGGGGGGGGGACGCCTGGCGGGAGTTTAGGCCGGAGTTTGCACGAGGTTGTCTCGGCGGTAGACGACTCGGGGGTTTCGAACGAAATTTCAGGAACTTTGTGTTAGGGATATTATATCCACCTGGCCACAATATATCCCAGCCTGATTTATTTCTTGTTGGATTTATTCCTTATGGACTGGGAATTTGATAGCTATGATGAGCTAGATGGAACAGGCTCAATGAGCTGATCAATATTCATGTGCCATAGTCCTATACTTGGACATGGATGACTTGTACCCTGAGTCAGCCTAGTAGCATCACGTATTTGATTGACAAGTGGTGCTATGGCCTATTGGACAAGTGTTTGGTCCATGAGCTGACAAGTGTTGGAAGCTCATGATGACACATGTTATGACTTACATGATGACAAGTGGGTAGACTCATTGCATGACACTTGTCACTCCAAGGAGAAGAGATGTGTCACTTTATTAATTATGTTATGTGGCACATTATTACGTAGACACTTGGCATCTAGCTATTATGCCAGCTCATTGGATCATGTCTAGAATGTTCTAGGAATGTTCTAAGAATATGCCAGGAATATTCCTGGAATATGCTGAGAATATGCTGGGAATATGCTAGGAATATGCTAGGATGTTTCTACAAGCTTCTGTGATGATGTCATTGCTGATGTCATCCTTCCTAGCCTAAAAGGTATAAAAGGAAACTGCCCCCTAAGGGCAGGTACCTCCATTTCACCTCCATTTAACCTCTATTCAACCTATATTCCTAACCTCTGAAATAAAACTCTTTTTCTGGTCTCTCTTCCATTGTCTTCAAGCTCAGTCTTTCATCACCTGCAAGGTGAAAGGGTAGCAAGGCCAAGCACAAGGCATTGTGTAAAACCCATTAGTTTCCTCTACCTTTTCCAACATGGTATCGGAGGATTGTTCATGAGCTCCAAGAAGACCACCAAGAAACCCAGCCCAGTTACAAGCTCCATGGCAAGCGACGTCGACTACACTCCTATGCTGAATGTGTGCTCCAAGATGGTGCTGAAATTCGATGGCACAAGCCTACGTGGCTGGGAGGAGACCAAGACATCCCTTGAGGGCTTCTGTCGCTTCTACGGGGTTAAGGATGTTCTGCTTGGCACCAAGGAGGACCCCAAGGCTGACATGGCTGTCGGCCTTGTTATCTCAGCTGCACTTGTTGGAGAAGCGAGGCGCACATCACCCAGGAGGCTGCAGAGCTGCCGTCCGGCTTCGTCTTCGCCACCATCGCCGAGTCGCCATCGCCGTCGGACACTGCTGCACTCACGCAATATGAAAGGAAGGCGCCGACCAGCTGGGTGCTGGATTCTGCAGCGAGCTGTCACATGACGCCATGCCCGTCGGATTTCGTGTGCCTGCACCCTCACAACAGGGAAATCGCCGGCTCAGGCGGCAAACTGAAGGCGACAGCCATTGGGACTGTCAAGCTGAAGCTGCCGGGCCAGGAGGCAGACGTGCACCTCCAAAACGCGCTGCTCGTTCCAAAGCTGAGCACCCGACTTTTATCTGTCGGCCAGCTCGTCAAGGATGGCCACAACGTCGACCTCGCCAAGCAGGTTGCTGTGCTGAACAGCAGGCCCTGCAGCATCGTGACGAGGAACAACACCTACTTTTTGCCCGCGCGCGGTGCGGACGCAGCAATGGACGCCATCCCAGAGCTGAAATCTTCGGCGACGAGCTTCAAGGACGTCGACGCTGCCTGTCAAGGGCAGAAAATGGCGAGCAGCGAGCGCAGCATCTCACGTGCCTCGGGACACGCGGCGGAGTGGCTGGCCGTGGGCCTAACGGTCATACTGGCCATGCTTGCCCGTGTATGCGGGATCGGGGGCGGCCTACTGGGCATTACTCGCACACTGCGTGGCTTTATATACTCTGCGCCGGCCCAGTGGAAGTTCACGCCAATTCGAGAAGTTTCCAGCGCAATGGAGAAAACCGTGTCAGACGCTGAAGTACTTCCAGAAACCGCGGTCCAGAACAGCCCAGTGCAGGCGGAGCGCGTTGTCGCCGCCAGCATACCAGGTGACGCTGGTGCTCGTAACCCAAGTCCGGCGACCAGACCAAAGGCGCGGCGCTCGAACGCTGCCAGCCTAACTGAGGGGGAACAAATTCGTTGCGCGAGGGCGAAATCGACCAAGCTGCCAAATTTTTCTAAGTCCTGGACTGCCAAGTCCGGTGCTGGCGCGAGGCCTCGAGCGAGCCGACAACGACGTGGACAGCGACCTGTCAGCCACAGTGCGGTCAAGCACCAACGGTCAACTCAGGTGCAAAATGCTGCCAAGGTATCACGTCGGTCAGTTTACGGTGTTCGGCCAGGCTATGGCATTTGCAACTGCGCTAGCTGCAACGACCCTTGGAAATTGTTGCCCAGGATGCACAGACCCCACTCCTCAAGGTTGCCCTAATGTTTTGTCGTGGGAAATGAACTTGTATGTCGACTTTTGTGTCGTGTTTGCTGGAAATTGTGAGGCGCCGTAAGCCTGCGTTTTCTGGTTCTTTCTTTGTGTTCTTCCAGCAATTATGTGTTTATTTTGCCATGCGTTCAGTGGCGATGGCCCACGCATATTGGTATTGTTCCCACGAGACGTTTTCTACGTACCTGGAGTGTATCTCCAGAGTTTTTGCACGCTATTTGTGGCACTGGTCTGCGGCGTAGTGAAGCGCCGTTGTATCGTCGTCTACGACTTGTTTTCGTAAGTAAAGTGCCTGTGACGCGTGTGTTATTTTGTTTTGTGCTGAGAGCATTGCTTTTATGCAAGTGTTTACGTCCTTTGTGTCGAGTTCGGCTGTGCATTTCGGCATAGCCTGTAATGTCGGACGTTATGTTTACTCTCGGGCACTGATTTGTGAATCGTGACGAAGTAATCGTTACCTGTGTTCGCCTTTGTGGCGGTAATGTCTTGCACGTCCTGTTTTCTTTGCTATGAAGCGTGTTTATCTGTTATGGCCACTGTGTTTTGTGTTGAAGGTTGTATTGTACCTTGTTTGTGTGGCATTTGTTGCCAATATGTTTGTTTGCTCACCCCGTTTATTTGGCGTAAAACGTGATGTTGGTGTCATTTATTGTGTGAGATGGCGTATGTTATGTTGCTCCGTGTGTGTACAGCACGTATTGTTGCCGTTTCCCTACCTCTATACCGTTTGGGTTAGCTCATAGGGACTTTCTTTGTTGGCATGTGTTGCCGTATTATATGTCATGTGGGACTGTGTGCCCCTATTGTGTCCATGGGCAGCCGCTTTGAGTGAGGGGGGAATGTAGCATCTAGAGCACTTTTTTCCAACTAAGGGTTGGGTATCAGCCATCCAGGATTGATGGGCAGCTAGTGCGTTGCTGCTATGGTAGGACACTCATTCGCGTTGCCGGGGGGGGGATCAGTGGCGGTAGTGCGGCTCATGACCGCATGTTGGAGCTTCAAGCGTTTCACGAGGACGGCATCTTCATTTTCAGTTGCACCATGCTAGCAACTGGACGGCATGCTACGAGCATGTGGTTCAGGGGGGTGTTGAGATTCCACCTACCCAGTCATCTCTTGCATTGTGCCCATGTGGCTAAGGGGGGTGTTAGGGATATTATATCCACCTGGCCACAATATATCCCAGCCTGATTTATTTCTTGTTGGATTTATTCCTTATGGACTGGGAATTTGATAGCTATGATGAGCTAGATGGAACAGGCTCAATGAGCTGATCAATATTCATGTGCCATAGTCCTATACTTGGACATGGATGACTTGTACCCTGAGTCAGCCTAGTAGCATCACGTATTTGATTGACAAGTGGTGCTATGGCCTATTGGACAAGTGTTTGGTCCATGAGCTGACAAGTGTTGGAAGCTCATGATGACACATGTTATGACTTACATGATGACAAGTGGGTAGACTCATTGCATGACACTTGTCACTCCAAGGAGAAGAGATGTGTCACTTTATTAATTATGTTATGTGGCACATTATTACGTAGACACTTGGCATCTAGCTATTATGCCAGCTCATTGGATCATGTCTAGAATGTTCTAGGAATGTTCTAAGAATATGCCAGGAATATTCCTGGAATATGCTGAGAATATGCTGGGAATATGCTAGGAATATGCTAGGATGTTTCTACAAGCTTCTGTGATGATGTCATTGCTGATGTCATCCTTCCTAGCCTAAAAGGTATAAAAGGAAACTGCCCCCTAAGGGCAGGTACCTCCATTTCACCTCCATTTAACCTCTATTCAACCTATATTCCTAACCTCTGAAATAAAACTCTTTTTCTGGTCTCTCTTCCATTGTCTTCAAGCTCAGTCTTTCATCACCTGCAAGGTGAAAGGGTAGCAAGGCCAAGCACAAGGCATTGTGTAAAACCCATTAGTTTCCTCTACCTTTTCCAACACTTTGATCCCTTCACACGAAGCCTGGGACCTCGTCAACGGACCGCCGGGCCGGCTTCTGCGGAGACACGTCAACGCGTTGCGCAGTCGTTCGGCCGACTCCGGCTTGTTTGCGCGGACCGCGGCAACCGCGACCGGTTTCGGAGGAGCCGGCAGCGGTGGCCGGGCGGGCCTTTTCCTCTTCGCGTTTTTGACGGGTGCGGAGAGTTTCGCCAAAGTCGGCCTTGCTCTGGTTCGGCCCAATTGTATATCTTCTAGATGGTTCGGAAACCCTGCGGCCGATCTACACGTGTTCAAGACGACCGGCAAGGGAGCCTCCATGAGGAACCCGAGACCGTTCCTGGGATCGAACACTCGAAATCCGTAATGTTCGTAATATTTGACTAATTTGATATTATCCTCGATCTCGCACTTGGTTTTTCTCTTGAATTCTTCCGGGTTCACGTCCTTCATGTTTCGGATCGTCGAAAGAACGTACTCGTACGTGAACGGGTATTGCGAAAGAAACTTGTCGACCGCGGCGATGTCCTCTTTCGGCGGCTCCTCCGTCTTCTGTTTTTCTTCCGGTCTCGGAGCGGCACAATGGCCTCCGCCGGCCTCGAGCCCCACGTATGCGTTTTCCGGGTCGGTGATGTGACCGTTCTGGATCAGCACGTTCAAACTCCAACACAGCATGCGTTTCCCGAAGCGAGCGAAAGCGGTCAGTTCTTCCTCGCCGCCGTCGTCTTTGTGCTGCTGTGCTCGCACGTAGAACCATTCGAGGTACGCGTACTTGTGGTTCAGATTTCCGAGGTGCTCCGTCGACTTGGGAGTGTGTTCCGCGTCCCTTTTCCTGCACTCGATCTGGCAATAGGCGAGATCGTTGATTCCTCGTGCTCGGAGTTTTTCGATGAATTTGCTCTCGTACCCTTCCGGTATGGGCACCCACACGTAAAGCACTCTCTTCACGAGCTTGTAGTGAATCTCGAGCGGGAACGTCCGACCGTTTTTTTGCAAAGAAATGCCGGCAGATACGCGTTTTGTAGGGTACGGCTCAAGCTCGTTCTTGACGC
This sequence comes from Mesostigma viride, assembly GCA_009746045.1. Classification (NCBI taxonomy): domain Eukaryota; kingdom Viridiplantae; phylum Streptophyta; class Mesostigmatophyceae; order Mesostigmatales; family Mesostigmataceae; genus Mesostigma; species Mesostigma viride. Next base: position 6,610,467 of record RPFO01000041.1, on the reverse strand, counting down.
TCATGAAGTACATGTCCGGTCTGGGACTCATCGAGGGTCAATTGTATATAAATCGATGGAGATATTATGAATGAAGTCTTTCGATGGGCGCCTGCTGGTCCGTGCCGATAGACGAAAAAATGCACATGAAAATCCGCAAGATCCGCAGGTCGTTCCGGGCCGTGATACCGAACATCCGAGGGCGCAGGGCATCGACTAACTCGGAGGATACTACCGAGTCCAGGCCAGGAGTCTCACGAGAGTCGATCGTGCGCTGATTTCTTCTCGTGAAGAGGAGATCCGCGGCGCGTAAAAAACATCGCTGGTATTTATAGAAACAATGGTGCGTTTAGACTTGTCGATTCCGTCGCACGCGATCACGATGTCCTCGTTCGTGATGGGCGTCGAGTTGTTGCTTTTGATCGGCTACGTCCGCGTAGAGATCGCGACCGCGGCCAAGCGGACGATGGAGAAGAAGGTGAAGAGTAAGCTCGGGTCGACGACGGAGCCCGTCACGGCAGATGAGATGGGGCTGGACGCGGTAGCGGACGTCCTCCTCGAAGAGGTGAAGGATCCGAGCGTCAGCGCCGAGGACGTGTACATGGAAACGGGGGGGAGGGAAACAAGTGGATGAGCACGCTCATTTTCGTACTTTTGGCGATCGCAGGGCCGTCCCTTACCCTCCTCGCGTTATCCAGGAGGGGGAAGGGTGATACGGGCTTCATGACGGTCCTCGTGTCCGGCCTCGCCAGTCTGACGGTCATCTTGGCGACCCAGTACGGGTTCGTAAAGTTGTTCGTCCTCCCGTTTTACGCGGACACGTTCAACAAGGTGATGGGAGAGGAGAAGGCCATTCCGCGTCTCGAACTCGACGACGCCAAGACCACGGGACTCCTATTGACCCCCACCTTGATATCGTTTGCCGTGACGATCTTTCTGTGGCTCGTGGGATGGAAACACGTCGCGTCTGGCACCGTGATGCTGTCGGCCCTCGCGGCGACTCTGAGCATCGCCACGGAGGCGGTGGCCTGGACCCTCATGAAAGGCATGGCCGTACCGATGGAATACATCGCGGGCATTTCCAACGACGCCTCGATCGCCATATCCGCGAAGGGAGAAAAGGAAGCCAAGATCAAGAAGCTCCATGAAGCGTTCTTTCACGACTTCGAGTCGCGGTTGACGCCGTCGTCGTACCCGGGCCACCTGAAATCCCTGTACTGGGACAGGAAGCAACTCAAGCTGGACGAAAAAGGTGAGGTCGAGGTCGCCCCGGCCAACTACCAAAACAAGGCCTCTACGATAGTTATGCTCGCGTCCGCAGCCACGCTCATTTCGGTGCCCCTCTGGACGGCCGCCTTCAAGGCCCCTGGGAAGGACGCGGTCTCTCTCCTGGTGCAGTGCGCGGTGATCGCGGCGTCGTACTCCGTGTTCGTGATGTTCACGGGGAGGACCACGACCATGCGCAAGATCTCCACCGGGCTGCACTAGGCCAGCCAGTAGCCTTCCAAAACGAGCTGCCGTATCGGCTTCTTGCCGTACCCGGTGATGATCTCCACGCCCTTGATGGCGTCTTGGACCTCTTCGGTCACGCTTGCGTCCGACACGGCCTTGGAAGTGTCCTTCAGCATCCCATAGGCGCTTTCGCGGTCGACCATCAGGACTTTCGCGATCGCCTTGATCGACTCGAGGTCCGCCTTGAAGCTCTCTTTGAGGTTGTGTCCCGCCGCGAGGACGACGCGTTTTGCGAACTTGAGAGTCTTTTGGATGAGCGACAAACCGCGTTCCTTGAGGTACTTTCGCATTTCTTCCCCTCTGGTCATGGGGCACACGATCGGACCCTCTCGCAGCCCCGCCTTCATCCAATCCTCCTGGTTGTGGACCCGGTTCATGAGACGGCAGTCGACGGACGCCTCCCTCAGTTTCTCCATGTAGATGCTGACGCCCTCGCTTTCGTTCTCTTTATGAGCGCGTTCTGTCACCCGGTCGTCCACCCCGTCGATCGTGATGTACCGATGCACGGTCACGGTCCATTCCTTCTTGTCCAGCTGCAAGTGAGAGCAGTGGCGGACCGCGCGCGCGATCGCCTGTCTCTCGGCGTTGACGTCGAGCAACGGCTCCATGATGTGGATGTGTCGGACGCTTTTTAAGTCCAGGCCCTCGTTGAACTTCTTCCTCGCCAACACCACGTGTAAAAGCTGGCCTTGCGCGTTGGCGTCCGAGTTGTACACGGACATCACGTGCTTCAACGCCGAGTCGGTCGTTGGGACGGAGTCGGAGCCGAGCATCACGTACCGCTTGCCCTCGCTGTCCGGCGCCTCTCCGTACATCCGCAGCGGCTTGTACCCCTCTGCTTCTAGTATCGTCGCCACGTACTTGATGCCGTACGCGTTGAACGCAGAGTAGAGGTAGTGTTTTTCCTTCGGGTGGTCAAGTATCTCCTTCACGATGCACGCGATTTTCGGGGAAAGGACGTCCAAGTGGCTCTTTGCGTACGAGGCGACAACCGGAGCATGCTGAGGGAGTTCGTGACTCGCCGCGCCTCGTACAAAAACCTGTCTCGATTCAAGGTCGGGCGCTCCTCTCGTAACTTTCGAGCCAACGAGCTGCGTTGTTCGGGGCTCATTTCGACGAAGTGCAACATGTCCGGTTCTTCGAGGGGTACACGGACGTGTCCCCGGCGTAGTCGACGAAAGAACAAAGGCCTCGGAACTCCTCCAAAGGCGACTCGGGGTAGACCGGTTTCCCCTTGATCATTGTCAGAAGGCGGTAAATCTCTTCCTCGTTCCGCCCAGGGGTGCCGCTAAGTATGACCATGTACAAACCGCGGTTGTCCTCGGTCGGCTTCTCGAGGAACTCGAGCAGCGTCCTGTACTCGTTCGCCTGACCGGACGGCGGGGAAAAGAGGTTCTGAACTTCGTCCATGATCAGAACGGCGTTCTGCAAAAGGGACCTCCTCGCTCGCGTCTTGTCACGCAGACCGCGGTACAGGTCCAGAAGATGGGCTAGCTGGGTGAAACTCAGGATTCGGTGTTCTTCCACACGCCGAGCTACGAGATTCGCGACCTCGTTCTTGGTCATGTTCTTGAAGCGCGGGAACATCGACGCGCAATTCGCGTACCCGGCGATCGAGTTGTTGGACGCGTTCTCCTTGCTCGTTGCGAGGAAGATCTTCCTGCCCGAATCCCAAAACGCCTCGATCGCGCCCAACACCGTGCATGTCTTACCCGACCCGGTCGAGTGCCACGCGAGGAAGCCGCGGTGATTGCTCCCCCTTTCCGCGATCCCGCGCAGGTACATGTTCACGACGGCCTGCTGGGGGGCCTGTTTCATGTCCGCCGGGGTCCTCGAGCACGTGTTTTTACCCACCTCCCTGTGTTCAGGGGGCGGGTTTAAGCGAATGTTGCCCTCGAAGTAGTCCTTGACGAACGCCTGCGAATTCGCGAGGCGATCGTTCTCGAAATCCGGCCATCGTTGTGGAAGGGGGTGAACTACCATACGTCATCTTACTAGTACTCTTCATTTATTTCCACCGAATACATAAGAATACATGTCGGTTCCCCAGATAGTGCTCGACACAAACGTCAATCTGATAGTGGCTTCGTGGACGGTCGGGGCAGCAGGGTTAGCAGTAAGGAGTTTTCACAAATTCTCGACGGAGACTCCGTACGACCCTGTTCTGCTCGCGAAGGCCGTGGACTCGAAATTCCCGCTAGAAAAACAAGCGCAGGTGCTAGAAAAGGAGTGGAACGTGAATGACGTGCGTAATGTACCAGAAGGAGTTCGCAATCGACATTTCCCCCAAGAACTGGTCGTAGAACGTCTCAAGGATCTGTGGTATGTTCGGAGAAAGGTCAGAGAAGGGACTTTGCTATTGTATGTCGCCGTCGTTCTGTTGAAAGTGATCTCCATCAGCGACGTGTACGTCTTCCTTCCTCGAGAGTATCTTCAAGACCAGACCGTGTACTACATAAAGAACGTGTCGAACGACGTAGAAGTGAGGAACTGGGCGGTGATGACGGGCACGTTCGTTCAAGGAGGTCTGGAGTTGTGGCTCGAACGGGAGAAGGCCAGCACGCCCGCCGCGCCGAGCGTGAACAACAGGGCCTGGGGGATCGAGAACAAGGTCACGTGGTCAGGGTTCGGTCTGAACGTGGTCCCCGCGGGGCAAGATAAGGACTCCGTGTCCGGAAAGACCATGCAAGAATGTGCCGCCATATGCGCGAGGGATAGCAACCGGTGCGCGGGGTTCACGTGGCGCGCGAACGAACAAAACCCATCGATCAGGTCTTGCTGGTTCAAATCCGACGTGACCAGCAAAGCCATCCCTAGTTCACGGACCTTTTACACGCTGACCAACCCCGATTTCAGGAACCCCGCCTCCGCCCTCCAGTCCGTAGCGCAGAGTTCCGGCCAGGCCGCCACGGCGGCTGCGATCATTGGTCAAACTTTCTCTAGTGTGAACGCCGCCACGAAAGATATGTATGCGACCAACAAGGAAAGAGGCGACTTCGTCAGGAAAAAGGTGTTTACACCGCAGCCAGGCGTTTTTTTCACGGTCCGCAACATTTCAGACCCGAAAACCCCAAAAAGCGGCACATGGAAGGGATCGGATGTGTCGAAGTATCTTGACTGGGCAACATTTCCTGATTATCCAGTGCCGAGTGATATAGCCCGAGGAATGGCGTTCGTCACGAGTTGGACATCGACGGGGATTCAGGGAGAAACGGTCACGGGATTCACAGTCCAATGGAAGAGCAAGGATCACGGGTACTTGTACGATGTCACGGTGCCGCGATCGCAAATACCTCCCTCCGCCACCTCCCCCGCCGCCACTTCTCAGCAAGCGGCCGTCGCCCCCCCTGCCACCAATCCTCCGTCAGCGCCTGCGACGAGTTCGGCGCCCGTCATCCCCCCCGCCACCGCTCCCGCGCCTACTCCGGGCTTGCCTCCCTACTTGTTGATTGGGAGCCTGTGGGTGCCAGATAAGCTGCACCTGGCGCTCGCCGAAGAGATCAAGCGAGTCCAAGCCAATCAGTGGGACGAAAACGCGATTAGCGCTCTCCCGTCGTCTTCCGGGGGGGCAAGGCTCACTCCCGCCAAGAGGCGCGAAATCGTCGTATCCACCCTTCTCGCTCGCCTTACAAGGGACCTTCCCACCAATGACATAGAAGTCCTAGCGTCCCAAAGGGGGTACATCAGCCCACCTTTGATGTCCGTCCTTCTCGGGTGGGGCGACCTCATCCGTACGTGGAAGGCGGGCGACGTCCCGTCCGCAGTGGCGTTAGAAAACGAGCTATCCAAATCGTGGGCCAGCGCCATGAGAGGACCGATGGCGGACGGAGTCGTAGGAGTATCCACCGTCCAGCAGTCGTACAATTACCGCGCGAACGATTTTGCGTCTACCGGTCACAACATGAGCCGCATCAACACGTTCGTTGCCAATAAGAGCGCCGATTACTCGACCCGAGCGCAGACAAGAGCCGTCGCGGTCGCTCTGGGATACTCCGTCATCCCGCTCCCCTCCGCGACCTCGACAACCGCGACGACCGCGTCGACCGCGTCGACCTCGACGACCCAGACAAGCACTTCGGCCGGCTCCTCCGCGAGCACGGAGCCTGTTCTTACGCTGAGCGAGGCAGGGGGGGCCGTCGCAAGCATGTGGAACAAGGACGACGTAGACGGCGCCTTGAGACGGTTCTACCACTACGCGTTCGACGCGAGTCCGGCGTTCGGCCAAGTCGACCTCGCGAACGACGTTGTCAAGTTCACGCCCATGACGAGATGGGCTAAGGCAGTGAAGTCGAAATCTTCGAGCCTCGACAGAAATACATGGCGGCCGCGTTTAACTCTTCTGCCGCGATTCCCGAACTCAAGAAGGCGTTTTGGTCCATACCTGTCGACTTGCCCTCCGCGATGACATTGTTAGACGTCCTGATGAATCACGCGGCCACGCTGACTTCCGAAGAGGCAAACAACGCGGTGGATCTCGCATTTCGCAGGGATCAGGTGACTCTCTTCCTCTCGAAACCGGAAATTCGTCCATGCACGCCAACATGAAGAAAATGGCGCTGGATACAAAGACGTTCACAGAAGACGTCCTGACAGAATGGATGAACTACGACAGGGACAACGTCTCGTATAATGGCCAGATCAGGACCTCGAGGCCTACTCAGACGTGGGGTGTGTCGAACAACGTCACGTGGACGAACTTTGGGTTGAACGTGATTCCCGCTGGTTCTTCTTCTGACTCGCTCACTTCCGTGAGTTTGAGCGCGTGCGCAGAAGCCTGCGCCAAGGATAACGCGAAGTGCGCAGGATTCACGTGGCGACCCACCAACAAGGCCGATCCGTCGAAGGGTAATTGTTGGTTCAAGTCCGACGTCACGTCGAAGTCCATCCCCAGCTCCCGGATGTTCTTCACGTTTACGAACCCGGACTTTGGCAAACCGAACGAAACCGCTCCTGAGCCGCCCGCGACGCAATCTAGCACCCCTCCTCCACCACCACAGGCTCCGACTCAACCTAGCACCCCTCCTCCACCACCACAGGCTCCGACTCAACCTAGCAACCCTCCTCCACAACAACAGGCTCCAACTCAACCCAGCAACCCACCTCCGACCCCACAGGCTCCAACTCTACCTAGTAACCCGCCTCCGTCCCAGTCCACATCTCCGACGCAACCGACGTCTCAATCGTCGGATACCGCTGAAACGCAAGACAGCCAGGGCGGCCTCGAGAATTTATTAGACCAAGCGATACAATCGCAAGGCGAGCTCGAAACATCGGTAAACTCCGGCGGGATGCCAAAAACCGTCTTGATACCAAAAGCGTTTCTTCTTACCGAAAACGGAAAACCTACCATGAAAGATGCCGATTTCAAATGTTTTGAGTTTTCTGCCATGAAAGACAAGTTTCAAGAATATTGGGATGACGAGGACTACACGAACGCATCGTCGAGGCTGGCGGCTATCAAGGAGTGCCATAAAAACAACGACGATGTGAAGAAACTGATAGAGGAAACGAAGACTTCGAGAGACAAGTCTAAGATCGCGAACAAGTTATTATCCACGAGGGTCGCCGTTGAAGCCGAAGCGAACGCCAAACGTCTCAACGACCTAGGAATCCTTTCAGAAGCGGACTATAAGAAATACGCCACCGAGAAAGACAATTGGATGATGATCGTCGGCATCAGTGCGATCGCGGTCGCCGTGGTCGTCATCGTCTTGGTCGCGTTTTCTGGCAAGTGACTCCAGTCCTTAATATCTTCTTGCCCTCTTGTGTAGGAAACCATGACCGTGTCCATTCAGCCAGGAGAATTTTCTTCGGTTATGTCGAATGTAATGATGAACAGTGGCGGATCCACGACACGTGGCGTCACCGAAGAAGATGTGAAGAGGCGGGTTCGGATGAATAGGTCGAAACCGGATCAGGGGTTTGGAGTCATGGGATGGTTCGCGATCGCGGCCCTCGTCGCTGGCGTGGTCGCGCTAGTGTACTACTCGAAGGAGCAGAAGGCTGAGCCTGCGTCCGAATTCGCCTTCGTAGGAGGAGGACCTGTAGGGCCCCCAACGCCCACGGGCCACGACCCTCGTCTGCGGCGTTCACTCGGATGGGGCAGACGAGCGGGGTCCCGTCTTCCAAGTCGGACTTCTTCAGCACGTTTAATTCCTTCCTTGGATAATGATACGACGTGATCATGTCTGCCGCAGCAGTTGTCGGGGCGGTGTCAAGGGAGCAGCGTCGCTGGCAAAAGGCATTCAAAGTGGTGTTCGGGCGGTAAAGTCCGCGACGGGGTTGGTACGAACCGCTAAGAACTCCTCGAATCTTGTCAAAGGATTCCGGACAGTGGGGTCTCAGGGCGACGACGTTGCCGGGGCGGCATCGAAATCTTCGAGAGTGGAGAAGGTGGTCGACGGGTCCAGTTTTGCCGGCGATATAGCCATGACGGCGGTGGCAGCGGCTGGCGGAATGGCGGTGGGCGATCAAGTGTACGAGGTCGCGTGGGGCGATCAAGAGGAGGGAGGCAAAACGAGTTCTGGCGCGTTGATAGGGTTGATAATCCTCTTGGTGATCGCGTTCCTGCTTTGCATTTACATTGCGATAAAGATGTTTAATAACAAACGGACTTGAAAATTTTCGTCATTACAATTATTATTATTGGATGGCCGGTTTACTCAAACACCGACGAGGAGGGGTTGCGTTCGATATTCAAAAAAGTTCTAAACCACCGGCTTCCGGTGGCAGTGGCAAACCGAAACCCGATGAGCAGAATCTGAACCAAGAAGGTCGTGAACGCAAGTTGAAAGAACAATTAGACAAGACTAACTCCGCAGCCCAGTCTTCCGCGATGAGCATGAACCAAAGGATGAAAGAGTACGCCTCCAATGCCGGCAAAGCCCTCGCCGGGGCTCTGGCCACGGCAGGAGGGTTCTTCGCGTTCGATAAGATCGCCGGTGCCTTCGGAGGCGGCGGTTCTGGGTCGGGGTCAGGGGATGAAGAACAGAAGGGAAGCACGGCAGGAGGCATCATCACTCTCGTGCTGTTCCTCATCATCATCATCGTGCTGGCGGTCGTGTTTTACAAGTTCTTCGCCTCCAAAAAGACGCCGGTCGCTGCTGCACCGACCCCTACCGGTGCTTTAGTGGTTTAGCGCGCAGGACATGCACCCGAAGGGCAGTCCGCATCCACGACGAAATCGTCCGCGGAAATCACGCCGCGGTATTGAACCGGGCGAAGTTTCGACAGGTACGCGTCGAACTTCGCCTTGGTCACCACCTCTTGAGGCAGGTAGGCGTATCCGAGGTCGGACGCGTTCTTAGTAGGGTCGCATCTCAGGAGGAAAGAAACGCCCACGTACTCGTCCCAATGCGCGTCGAACCATTCCAGAATCGAAGGGATTTCGGAAGGGTCGTAGGAAACGGTGCAGCTCACGTTCTGCTCGACGTAGCTCTCCATCACTTGCCGGTACCTCTCCAGCTGATCCACGGCCGTCTCCATGTTCACCTCCACCTCCTCGACCGCGCCGTCTTTCCTCGTCACGGTCCTCTTGACGAAGGGAACCGAGTCGTACGAGACGGGGAACGTGACGAGAACCGACTCGGGCTCGAACGGCTTCTCCACGACCTTGTACCCCGCGTCCGCGAACTTCTTCACGAGGACGTCGTGCTTCGAGAAAGTGACATTGTTGAAGACGTACTTCCCCAGGGGCTTGTGGATCCCCTCCGGCACCTCTCCCCACTCGTTCGTGGACATGATCTTGGACAGCGTGCCGCTCGGCTTGACGGTGGTCACGTTCTTCGGAAGCGGGCTCTTGAGTTCGTTCGCCATGGAGTAGGCGGCGCTGACGACGATGTTCTTCATCCTTCTGAAGTCGTACGACTGCAGATCGGGGCGAGTGACGATGCCGGTAAGGCCTACTCCGGAAAGGTGGAGGAACCCGTTGTTGAGATGCCAGGCCTCTTGCAGGATCTCGTCGCGGAGGTCGACGCACGTCTGGCGGTAGTTCATCCGCGCCGTCAGCACGAGCGCTCTCTCCAACCCGCCCTTGTCGCCCGCTCGAAACGCGGCCAGGTTCACCTCCGACAGGTTGCAGAAGGACTTGTTCCCGAGGAGAATCTCACTGCGTTCGGAGAATGATAAAATAATGTTGTCAATAGGCATCGAGAAGGGGATATAAGCACGCGAAGTTTGTGAACATGAAGTGCCCGCACAATAAAAGACAATACAATTGTAAAGATTGCAGGGGTAAAGGAATATGTGAACATAAGAGGCGAAGAGAAACGTGCAGAGATTGCGGGGGGTCCAGCATTTGCGAACACGCGAGACATAGGTATCGATGCACCTACTGCAAAGGCGGTGGTATTTGTATCCACGGCGAAATCAGATCAAGATGTGTCGACTGCGGTGGAGTTTCCACTTGTCCCCACAAGAAACAGAAATACTACTGTCGAGAGTGCAGTGGAAACGCATTTTGCGAGCACGGAAAGAGGCGAAGTACTTGCAGGAAGTGCGAAGGGAGCGCCATTTGCCCAGTTAAGAACGTCAAGAAGCAAATGTGTAGACACTGCAACATGGCAAGCTATCTTGCATCGTTGGTACGAAACCGGTTGTATTTTGTATTGAAAGCCGGTGGAAAGACAAAGTCGCAAAGAACGATTGAGTATTTGGGGATAGATATCTCCAGTTACATGAAACACATTGAAAGCCAGTGGAAGGACGGAATGAATTGGGACAATTTCGGGAAGGATTGGCATGTTGATCACATCACGCCAATCAAGTATGGAAATCCTTCCATGGAGGAACAAATTCAGCGTCTTCACTACACGAATACCCAGCCGTTGTGGGCGATCGAAAACAAAACGAAGGGAAATCGCTATGTTGGATAATTCTGGCATACGGACGCGCACGGGTTGACGCCTCTGCACCACGGAGCACGTCGGAGCGCGGACTCCATGTTGATGAACCCGGGCTCGCTGCCTCCGGACTCGATCATGATGTCGAAGATCTCCTTCAGCTCGTCGGTAGACGGCTTGGAGCGGAACACCAGGCTGTTGTTCGACTGCTGCCTGTGAGGGTTGTCCTTCCAGAACTCCTTCTTGGCAAACGCGAACTCGCGCCACTCCGGGCCTCCGTAATCGAACAACGCGATCTCGGCGGACCGGCGACTGCTGAGGATCGTGCCGATGTGGTTCACGACGTCCATGATGTCCATCTTTGTGAGGAGCTGGTCGGCGCGCTTGGAGAGAAGTCTGGCGATCTTCTCGAACGCCACGGCGATCTGGGAGTCGCCGCTCGACTGTTGAACCGAAATACACGCAAATAGGTTTTTATCGTGATTAGTTGATGAATAAAAGGCCTTTATTGACAGCGGAAACGTCGAGAAATGTAAAAGGTTTATTTATTAATTAAAAAAGTTTCAACTCACTGTCCAAGCATATCCCGAAAGCCTCTCTCCTGCAGGGCGGATCTCGCTCAGGTCGATGACGAGGCTCTTGGCTGGAAATTTGCCTGCCAGAAGTTTGCCGATGCTCTTGGCCCACGCGATTGCCGAATCGCCGATGCTGATCGTCCAGGTGCCAGAGTCGGGGTCGAACGTCTCCTTGTTGATCTCTCTCCCCCCCTTGGTCGTCCTCTTCGAACGAATGACGCGGATATCGTCGATGGCGTTGCGGAAACCGTTCAAGGTCCCCGTGACGGGCGCGAAACCGACCCCAGAACCTTGCAACAAGAGCCAAGTGACGTCGACGACGTCGTACACGGTCTCCACGTTCGTGAAGGCGCAGTTGAACATGGACGATTCCCTCCTGCGCGACAACTCGGTCCCGCCGAGCCACAGCGTCCTCCCGGCGGGAGCTACACGCCTCGTCATTATCAGCGAGCGAATTTCGTCCAACTCGGCCTCTTGCTCTTCGGAAAGGTTGCCGCCTTGCGCTCTCACCCAGAGCCAGCGCTGGTGCGAGATCACGCGATCGACGACTTGTTCCCACGTCTCCAGCCCTTTTCCTTCCAAAGGGCGGTGGTACGTTCTCAAGGCGATCGCCATCGCTCGGTCGGTGGGTGTGACGTCCATCTTCGAGGGTGGGGGAGAGAGTTCCATCGGGCTAGGGTAGGCGGTCATTTATTTGTTTCTGATGGAGGCGAGAGCGCTCAGAGACGGTGGCCACCTAGCTGAACTGCCACGCCGACGATGTTTCCGTCCGAGTTGTAACCGCTCAAGGTGATGTAGACAGATTCGCCGGCTAGGATATTTTGGACGGATGCGAGAGTCTTAGAACCTACGACGGCGGACTTGCCGCCCACCAGAACCTTCGCGCTGTCCGCGATGCTGACTGTGTCGAAGAAACTTCCGCCCACGCCTCCGATACGATGGACCGTAACGACGAAATCGTGCGTCAGGGACGGTTTCGAAGGGACGTTCAGCGCACTGATCCCGATTTTGTCGACGGCCAGGGAGAAAGGAAGGGCCGGTAGGAGAATGTTGTTGCCGCTTCCGTACGGGGCTCCACATGTCATCGTGACGGTGGCGTTTCCGTCGAGCTCGTTCCCGGTGTAGTGGAACGTCTCCGTCCCGACGGGGGTGTACACGGTCGAGTTCGTCCACGTGCCGTTATCGTAACTGAGCACTTGCCCCGTCGTCGGGTTCACGATGTCGACATCGGACACCCCGTTCAAAACGCTAGGAGCTAGACTGTCGATGTACTCCTTGTTGACGGCATCGTACGGCGTGGCGGGCGCGGATTGTAAGAACACTTTTCCCCCGTCGGATATCGTGACGCTTTTCGTGGGAGCTATCAGAACGTCTCGCTGGAACACGAACGTGCCCAGGGGCTCCCCGCCGGAGGGACCCTGGACAAGATCGGTGGAGAAGTTCTGGATATCCTCGTAGGTTCCTAGCGCGGCGTACCGCCTAATGGCCAGATTCTGGTTATCGACGACGATTTGAAACTCGCCCACCTCGGGCCCTAGCGCCATATCATTTTGCAGCATGAGCGAGCGCGTGCGAAGGGTCCCGGCGGTGGTGGTCATGTTCGGAACACGGAATTTATTAATGACACAAAAAAAAAAGTTTACGAAATAGCCCCGCAGAGATAAACGCTGCCTATGGCCGACACGCCGGCGAACACGAACCGCACGGCGCCGGAGAAGTCGGCGGGATGCGCGTATGCGTTCGCGGTGCACCCTGCGCCACCCGTGGTGGTCGTGGTGCTCGAAATCATGGGGAGCATCTCGGATACTCGGAACGGCTTGTCCCTGCTGGTGGAAAGGTACTGTCTGATCTCCCCCCCTATTCTCTCAAAAGCTACCCAAAACGGCTCTCCCGTGTTCGGGACGTACTGAGACCCGCCCAGCGACACTATGTTGCGTTGGAAGCCCAGGCCTTGACAATGATAAAACTTCCCTACCCCGCGAGCCGGCGCGAACATGGCCAGAGCCAAGCGGTCGCCGCTGCCGTAGTTTAGGTACCTCCCTTGCACGTTCGATTCCGGATCCGTCACGCTGAGTACGTTATCGTACGGAAACGGCCTGGTCGAGTCGTCTATTATGGCCACCCCCGTCGTGATATCGAGAGGCCGCACGCCCGTCTGCTGGTACTGGAACAGGATCTTGAAGTTTTGCCCGGCGTCGAAACGGATGTCCGTGAACACGCACATGCGCGCGTGCTCTGCTTCCGTCCCTTTCACGAGCCCGTAGCTTCCGTTCAACGTGTACAGCTCGTCGAAGTCCGAAGCCGGTTTCATCAGAACCGTGTCGAGGGCCGGGGCGCCTGCCACCGTGTACTGGTCCCACGTCGGGTGGACGACGCCGAAGGTGGTCCTCGTGGCCACGTTTCGGTCGTCGTCCGGATACGCGTACCACGAAAAGCCCGCGGGGACGGCGTACTTCGCGACGGTCCTTGTGTCGACCGCACTCCCGATGGGGAGATTGACGAAAAGCCAATACTTCTTCGACGCCGTGATGGAAACGCCCCCGGTGCCGTTTGCCGGGTCCGCGGATCCGTCCCATACCCCGTTTCGTCCGATCCAGATCTTGTTGACGACCGTGTCGAAGGCGAACATGTAGGTTCCGTCGGCCGACGTGACAGGCGCGAGTGAAAACGTCTGACCACCTCCGTCAAAACGACTCACTCCCACGTGGAGGGTTCCCGTCGTGACTCCCGCGAGATCGAACTCGAAGTAGAACTTGCCGTTGGACAAGTAGTCCTTCATGTAAACGACGGAGGATCCGTCGACCCCGCTCTCCGTAGCCGTCAATCCGTCCGCGGAGAAGTTCACGTTCGCCAGAACGGACGCAGACGTCGTCGACGTGCTCATGGCTTGGTCTCCCAGCGAGTCCCATTGAAAACTGCCCATCACGTGCCCGTGGACCTGGACCATATCCCTGTCGTTCCTGCCAAGACCCGACCTCGTGTAAGGGTCGTTGACCGCGATGGCAAGACGGATGGGGCGGAGCGCGCCTCGCTCCCGAGACAAATCACGATCTCGTCCATCTCGAACGCGGGAGAAGTCCAGATCGCGTCCCTTCCTCCCAGGAACAAGGTGGGCAAGGAGGGGAGGTTCGGGCTCGAAAGAGTGACGTCCGAGCTAACGAATCCATCGACCGTGCATCGAAACGTCGCCGTTGTCCCGTCTGACAGTACCGTGACGCAGATCGAGTGATACGCGCCGTCGTTGACAGTGACGCCTCCTCCGACGGTCACCGCGACGCTGCTCCCTTGCGCGCCGCCCAGCCCGTCCCGACGAGCATGAATCGTGATCCCGCTGCTCACGACGACCTGTAAGAAGTTCGCCGCGTCGCCGTACCCGAGCACGGCGCCGCTTCCGCTCGTTTTCAGGCGAAACGCGATCGAAAACGGGCTCTCGTTGTTTGGAAAGGTTCCCGGTAGGTATGCGTAGGCTCCCGTGGTAGAAGAGGCCGGACATGACAGCACGCCTCCCGAGATCGTAGCAGGGGCCACTGGGACGATGGTGGCAGTGCCACCGGATCCCAAGTTGTTCCCCGAGTCGCTCGTGAACGACCAACGGCCGAGAACTTCGCCGCCTAGCAGTTGTGTCTCGTCAGGGTCTCTCCAGACCCCCGCGGAAAAGCAGTTCGAAGTGGAAAGCCGGGTCATCTCGGACAAATTCCTCGGACGTTTGGCCCCAGTGCTGAGGTACAGCCTCCACAGACCCAAATCGTCTCTGGTCGACGCCAACCAGTAGCGACTCGACTCGTTGAACCTGTCGTTGAATTGCAGGCCAGAGAGAGCGTCGAACGAGCCAGTGTAAACCCCCCCTCGGTTGCTCTGACCGGCGGAAGTGTCCATGAAATAGACGGAGGCCACCGCGGGGTTGTAGGCTTTGGACAAGTCCAACACGTCACTGACTTCTTGCGCGGAAAGACTCTGATCCCAGAACCGCACGTTGTCCCAACTCGCGTGGTTGGTGGATTTGAAACGCGCGTTCGTTCCCACGCGCAACTCCTTAGAAGCCAAAGTCTCGGAAGCGAGCGAAGGAGAGGATTGGAGAGTCTTGGATTCGCCATCCACCGTGAGACGGAACAAGGTGTTATTGTTCGTCGCGTCCGTAGTCCGCGATACGACGATGCGGTACGTGCGTCCTACTGCGAGCGTCAGATCGTCGCTCGTACACGCCTCAACAGAGGAGGACGCCAGCCACAATTTCCTGTTCGAATCCACGATCAGGTAGTGGCACGGGGTCGCCGTGCCAGGCTCGCCCAAGGACCACAGACACGCGCCTCGTTGCGTGTCCGTATCGATACGGAACTCCACGCCGATCGTGAACGCACCAGAGCCGCCCGAGTACGCTCCCGAGAGAAGGACGGATCCGTATTGCGTGTTCCCGCCTTCGTCCTCGGGCAGCCTCAGTTTGCCGGTTTCGAACAACGCCGGAGAGGAGAACGTCAAACTGTACGCGGACGCGGTGCCCGTGTTAGCCCCGCTCGAAGCGTCGAAATTCCACAAACCCGTCGCGGAAGGAGTTGATGTGGGAGTGTACAAGTAGTTGACGTCTGTCTGCGTGGCCACGCTGTTCAAGAACCGGATATTGTCCCACCTCGCTTGGTTGGAGACGGTGTATCGCGCGTTCGTGCCGATGCGGAACTCCTTCGTCGTGAGCACGTGACGCGTCAAAACAGGAGTGGTCTTCAACGTCTTAGCCACGCCGTTGATCCACACTTTGAACAACGTGTTGTTGCTCGTTGTGACGCTCGTCCGGGCGACTACGAGGTTGTATGTCGAAGATAGATTGAACGCGAAGTCGTCAGACGTCGCGACTTGGTTGACGTCGTCGCATATGAGAAGTTTGCCGGTGTTGTCCACCAGCACGTAATGACACGCCGTTCCCGTTCCTGGCTCTCCATACGCCCATATGCAAGTGAACGCGTTCGTGGAACTCAGACGGGTGAAGTCCAACGAGACGGAAAAGTCGGACGCGGAAAACTCGGATCCCAGAGCTACGGTCGCGTACTTCGAGTTTCCCCCAAAATCCTCTGTTATGGAGAGTTTGCCCGCCGAAGGAACCGCGTTCGACGAGGACGTGAGCGTCCCTCCCGTACCCGACCCGGTGTTTGTACCGTCGTTCAGCGCAAAGTCCCATTTCCCGATAGGGGAAATGGATATGCCCGGAACCGAGAGGCCGAGAATCGAATCGACGATGGATTGGGTGAACGCCTGGTTGAAATACCTGACGTTATCCCATCGACACGCGTGACAAGAGTTGTAACGAAGGTTGGTCCCGAGGCGGAACGCTTTGTTCGTGATGTTCGAGAACTTGATCGTCTGATTCGTGTTCAACGTCTTCGCGACACCGTCTACCCATAGTTTGATGAGCGTGTTGTTGCTCGTATTATCTGACGTGCGAGAGACAATCACGTTGTACCATCGCCCGTCGCGAACGTAAAGACATCCGTTGTGTTCACCATCGCATTTCCGGACCCGATCTGTAGACGACCTTCGATCCCCGTGCTCCCGTTCACGTAACAGAAGTGGCCGTCTCCGCCAGACGTGACGTCTCCGTACGCCCAAATGTTGGTTTGGTTGGCACCGGAGAGACTGTCGAAGTATATGTCCGTCATGATCGTGAAGGAGCCTAGACCAGCCGTGTAGCCAGCCCCGAGGGTCGCCTGGGCGTAATGAGTGTTCAACCCAGCGTCGGTCGTCGTCACCAGAGAGCCTACCGCACCGGCGGTGGACGTGCTCATGTTCGTGATGGCCAACGCCTCCGTTTGTGTTCCCGTGTTCGTTCCCGCCAGATCGTTGAACGTCCACTGACCTACTGCCGTCGGAACTGTCGCCGATACGGGGTACACGTTATTTGCGATGTCTGTGATCTCTTGAGTCGTTAACTCTCGGCCGAACAAGCGCACATTGTCCCAAGACGATTGACTGGCGGCAAATTGGCCATCGACGTTTCCAACGTACAACCCCGGAGTCGTCAACGTCTGGCTGGGGACGGTGACGGTGTTCGACTGGAGGTACTTGACCCCGTTGATCCACAAGAAGAAGCGCGTGGAGGTGCTCCCGGCCCCGTTCACGTGCGTGAAGGCGATGCGGTACGTCGTGCCTTGGGACAAAGCGGGGACACTCGTGAAGACTTGGGTCCCCGTCCCCGCCCCGCCAAGACTCTGCACCCTGAGTTGGAGGTCGCTCGTGCAGTACAGACGGACCGCCGTTGTTGAAGAGTCGCCGTATCGGAACAGCTCTGCTTCGAGTTGTCGACCACTCCCAGTTGGCGCTTTGAACGTGAGCGTCACGGTCCACGACGACTGCAGATACGGCATCGCCGATGTGAACGGGCAGTAGTAGTAACTCGCGTTTCCAAATGTGCCTACGTTGCCGTTCCGAAGTTCGTTGGACGTGTAGAAGAGCTCGGTGTTGCCGCCGCGGACCAGTGTTGTCGCAGAGGAGTTGTCCGTACCGGAACTCACTAGCGAGCCGCCGGTAAATGGATAGTAGAGGACGGACTGTTCCGTCCCGACCCCGCCCGTGACATCGTTGGTCGTCAGCGCTTGGTTATAAAACTTGATGTTGTCCCACTGAGCGGCGCTACCTTTGGTGAATCGGGCGTTTGTTCCGACGCGGAACGTCTTCGTCGTCAAGTTTTCGAGCGCCAATGTCTGGTTTGTATTCAACGTTTTCTCGACATTGTTGACCCATAGACGGAACAAGGTGTTGTTGTTCGTCGCGTCCGTCGTCCTGGAAACCACAAGTTGATAGGTCTGGCCCGCGTTCAAGGTGGCGTTGTCCGAAGTGCAAACGCTGGCGGCGCTCGTTTGCAGATACAGCTTCCCGCTCGCGTCGATGGTCAGATACACGCACGGGGTCCCTACACCCGGTTGTCCGTAGGCCCAGACTACGGTCTCTTGCGTGATCGCGGTGGCCATGAATTCGGCGTACACGGAGAAGGCCGCCGTGCCGCCGTTGAAGTCGCCGCCGAGTGTCGCGGACGCGAAGGACTGGTTCCCCCCCGCGTCCTCGGCGAGAGTCAGCGCCGTACTGGCAGGGGACACGCCGGAAGCGAACGTTAGTGTATACCCTGACGCGGTCCCTGTGTTGGCCCCCGTATTCGAGTCAAACGTCCACACACCGGGTGTGGGAGGATCCACGTAGGTTCCGAGATACCGATCCACTTGCAGCTGGGATAGGGCAGAGTTGAAGAACGCAATATTGTCCCATTTCATACACCCGTTTGCTCACCATAGTCACCAGCATCTTTGTTAAAACAATAAGTAGATGCATACAGACAGGTAGCGGTTACAGAACCGCTATTAAGAACTCCTTAGGCATGGCTCGCGATTACCCGCGCAGACCAGGCCACCAAAGAGGGTGGGTGGGTGGGACAAGAAAAAAGACCACAACAATGTCACTACGCCGCCAAAGTAGTCAAACTGCCCTAGCACGGGGCTGACATCAGCAACCGAGCTTAACTTAACACGCCAACCTGAGAATGTAGCGACACCTACCGTACCACAAAAACAACAACCAATCAAATACCCTTTCCGAAAGGTTCTAATTATCATTCAACAAACCGGTTCAACAAACCCGGCCCTGTCAAACTTTAAGCATAAGATTGTTTCGAGATTGTAGCACAATAGGGCCACTGCCCCTACTAACAATTCCAGGTCGCCAGCCATTAGCCAAATCCGGTTACATCTGCCAAACCCGCCCGGTTCAGCCGACCATCCAGGCGGCTCCCGTGAGCGGCCTTATTCCCCGCCTCACTTCGAGAAACTCTTTTCAAAGAAATCCGATTCATACACCCGTTTGCTCACCATAGTCACCAGCATCTTTGTTAAAACAATAAGTAGATGCATACAGACAGGTAGCGGTTACAGAACCGCTATTAAGAACTCCTTAGGCATGGCTCGCGATTACCCAACCTCCCCTTCCTGGCCCTCCGGTCCGCTAAAGAAGCACCATTTCCTTTCCCGTCAAAAACTGTCCTGTCGCGATGGGCGCTCTCCGTTGCCAGAAAACAGATTTAATTCCCAGCGACTGTGAATGCACAAAAATTCATGCACTGTCAATCGACACAGCTCGCATTTTTGACCCCACTCGGGGGCCCCCGCTGACCTCGTTGCCGACCTCTTCTCTGGTCCGCTAAGGGGTGCTGTCGCGGAACACAAAGTCAAAGCAAAAGCTGCTGACTGGCGCCGCTGATTCCAGCCGACGCCCAGTTTACAACTTTTTTGAAGAGCAACCAACCTAGTGCCGAGCACATAAACACTCCTTCCGTACAAAAAAGTGGAAATACCACTGATTACGAAATCAAGTTGGCTTTCAGCCCTTGCCTCCTGCGCCGAGGCTCCGTGTCCCACAACGGTGACTTAAATTTTTTACCCCCCCGAGCCGCGGCGGCCCTCAAGCCAAGCCCAACCCGGAATGCAAGCATTTCCAGGTACGAGACAACTCAAAGGCAGGCCAGCCTGCCGACAGCCCAACCCGAGGCGCAAGCATCCCCAGGTACGGAACCATCAAGCAAGCTAGCCCTTGCCCAACCCGGCCAGCTGGCCGTTTCTTTCAAACAAACCAGCCATTAAATAATGCATCAGCCCCCGCTTCGCATTTAAACCCCGATCACCCGGACATTAATTCCGGGCCAGTGGCAGCCATGAATCCCAACCGCCTTAAGCAGCCAGGGATCATGGATGCCGGAAATTTGGTTAACAAATTTTAGCCCCGCACCCATGCTGAGCGCAAGGCTGGTGAGGCACTTCTTGTACCGCCATAGCCTCAGCCGTCGGCGCTCAGCCAACGTTTACAAGAAAAAAGACCACAACAATGTCACTACGCCGCCAAAGTAGTCAAACTGCCCTAGCACGGGGCTGACATCAGCAACCGAGCTTAACTTAACACGCCAACCTGAGAATGTAGCGACACCTACCGTACCACAAAAACAACAACCAATCAAATACCCTTTCCGAAAGGTTCTAATTATCATTCAACAAACCGGTTCAACAAACCCGGCCCTGTCAAACTTTAAGCATAAGATTGTTTCGAGATTGTAGCACAATAGGGCCACTGCCCCTACTAACAATTCCAGGTCGCCAGCCATTAGCCAAATCCGGTTACATCTGCCAAACCCGCCCGGTTCAGCCGACCATCCAGGCGGCTCCCGTGAGCGGCCTTATTCCCCGCCTCACTTCGAGAAACTCTTTTCAAAGAAATCCGATTCCCTTCGCTCCCGTACGGGTACGTTACGTTCGTCCCAAGGCGCAAGATTTTCGACGTCAGATCTTCGCGCGCAAGGGTCTCGTTCGTGTTCAGAGTTTTCGCCTGGCCATTGACCCACACTTTGAAAAGCGAGTTGTTGTCCGTGGCGGTCGTCGTTCTCGACACGATGACGTTCAAACTAGTGCCGACGGGGAACGCGTATTCGTCCGAGAGGGACACTTTGTGAGTCTTCGTCGCGAGCTCTAGTTTACCGGCCGCGCCGGAGAGAAGGAAGTAGCAAGGTCCCGAGCCGCTTGGTTGGCCGTACGCCCATACGACAGTATAAGGCTGAGTGTCGGCGACCAGCGTAAAGTCTATCGCGATCGTGAACTCGGTCAGACCGCCGTTATATTCCGCGCCAAGGGAAACACTCGCGTACGTGTTGTTCCCGCCCGCGTCTTCTTGCAACGTGAGGAGCGCGCCGGACGGGGCCGTACCACTCGAAAATGACATGCTCGCCCCCGCGTATGTCCCCGTGTTGGTCCCGTCGTTGTTGTTAAAGTTCCAAAACCCGCTGGGAGAAGGCGGGACGTTCGTGACGGCGCCGTTGACGAACGAAATGGCGTCGCCGGACGTTTTAGGGAACCCGTCGTCCATGTAACACACGAGCGCCGCGCCCTTGTTCGCTCCGACATCTACCTCGACCAGCTCACGGAAGGCGCCAGAGTAGACGTCCGAGTCTCTCCGAAATAGTACGTCGTTGATCGAATTAGACGACTGCGAGAATACGATGGAGTGAGTCTGATCGACGTCCGCGGTTTGTGTCATCGTTTTCGTAAGTGGTACGACACCGTCCGCCGTCGCGTACCCGGTGACAGGCGTCATGAGGTTCGTCCTCGCCGTAGAAGGAACGATGTACCCCTTTTCGACTTGCGAGCTGGCGAAACCCAATGGAGTTCGCATGCGTTGGACGGTCTGTACAGCGGCGGCCGTCGAGAGAACCGCGATGTTCGTATGCTTTACACCCGTCAGATATCTCCCATTCGAAGGGGAGTAGGTCGAAAGGAAAAAGTCGGCGTCGTCGACAAACTGGACAAACAAAGTCGTCTCTCCGACCGCGCGAGTGTCCGATCCCGCTTCCACGTCCGCCGCGCTCACTTCGCGACCATTGAAGTGCCAGTACCAGCGATCGCCTTCGCGAACGAGACAAACGCGGTTCCATTCGTTCAACCGAAGGCCCGCCACGGTTCTGGATACTTCGGCTGCCACTCCGTCGACGTTCAAGTGGATGAAGGACCCGTCGCCGACGAGGGACAAGCTCACACACCCTATATCGGAGGCGATGGAGCCGTACTTGAAGAGCGCGAGTTGCGTGTTTGTGCCCGCGTGCGAAATCGAGGAGGGGAGGAACACGTCCATCATCAGCGTCATGTTCGTCGAGGTCGGGAAGTTCTTGTTGTGCAATGAGGCCCTGAAGCCCTCGTTGTCAGTGGTCTGGGGGGCGTATTGGATGGAGGAGTCGCTGATATAAAAGTCGCCGAAGTTTGAAATCTCTGTCCCGTCCACGAACGTGGACATCTTCATTTCCAACCCCGCCACTTTGTCAAAAGGACGGTTTCCCTCGAAATCCCAAAACGCGGTTACGGACTCGTACGGAATCCCGTACATGTCCCCTCCCAGGGTGTATACACGCGCGTGAGACACGGTGCTCAGGTTGGAATTGGAGTCCTTCGCGGCCACGTACACATTGTACGGTCTCCCTTCCTCGAGATTCGTGAAGGTGAACTCGCCAGTGCACAGTCCGTCGTTTCCTTGCGTCCAGTCGACCTTTCGCTCGATGAAGCCTTCTTCGCCGATGGAATTCTCCATGAGATTCGTGGCGGTGACACCCGTACGCGGACCCTTGTACGCTTGACATACCACCGCGATGTTGGTTAGTTCAGGATCGGCGTACTGGTGAGTCACGGTGATCGACGTGTCCGATACGGACGCGTACGGAGCGACCGCTGAGACGGGAGCAGCGGAGTCCTGCGAACGGTCGACCTTCACACCCGCAAGAACGACGCTCACGTTCGAAACGACGTTCACAGCGGTTCCGGACGTCGAGATCCTCGCGCGCACGCGATAGGGCTTGTCGCGCGCAAGGTCGATCTTGGTTTCGTTAGGCAACTGGATCTGGGCGACGAGAGTCCACGTGGACGTGGAGTTGTCCCAAGTCGCGGCCGTCAGCATCGGGAGGCTGCCCGTGGTGACGACCCGGGTGATTTCACCGCTGTGCGGCACCGGTTCTGCCGCAATATCACACACTTCGACATCTATGGTCGCGGTGCTCGGTGTGGGGTGCGCAGGAGCGGGGAACTTGCGAACTGTCACCCACAAAGACGTGACATTGACGTCCGTATCCGGCGCGAACGTGTGCCTCGGGAGGTTGCTCGTGTCAGAGGACGAGCTTCCGACGAACGTTTCTTGAAACTGCCCCGAAAGCAGCCCCGCGTTGTCAATGTCGCAACGGAAGGCCGCGGAACGGTACTCTCCCCGCTCGTTCACGGGGCCAGAAGCCCACTGGGAAGTCCCTGAGTCATACACTAGTCCCATCCCATCCTGAACCCCTGCAACGTCCACGTCCATGAGCCCGCTGAGAATTTCCGTACCCCGCCACGATGGAAAAAGGTCCGCGTAGGCCTTCGGGACGAGCTCGTACGGCGCCGCCGCGTCGTAATCCGCGCGGGAAGTGTAGGGCAGTTTCAAGAACGACCGAACGATCAAATCTCCGTTGATCGCCGCGTTTTCTTTGAACTCCCATACACCTTCCTCGCTTCCCATGTACGGAAGCGACATATCGCCGGAGTACGTGTATGCAAGGTACCATTGCTCGTCGATTTTCCTCTCCAACCGAAGCGCGTGGTTCGATACTCGGAATCGCCACAAAGAGCCGTCTTCCCCTTCCACAGTCACAGCTTTTGAGCGGACCACGCCGCAGTCGGCCATTTCTCGATACACGGACACACAATTTCCGCTTCGTTTTTAACGCGGTTCCTCGCATATCGACATTGGCCGCGATAAATATCGCCGCATAGTTCAATGGCGAACGTGTTTGCGGTTATACTGATCTTGTATCTTTTGGCGGTCAACGCGACGTTGGCGAGTCTCATCTGGGCCCCTCCGGAGAAAAATGGCTTCGACGTGCCATCGCGGTTGTTAATTTTAGTGCCAATGGTGTTTGTATTACTTCCAATAATTTGGTTGACAGCAGGAATTAAGAACAAACTCGATTCCAGAAACGCGGACAAGGAAGTTGTGAAATGAACTTCTTATCTAACCCTCGTTATGAAATGATCAGCGAATGGCAAACCCGATCGTGAGCAGCCTGGTCATATCTTCTGCGTGTTTTTCGTCCTTTCCGTCGCCATCAACCTCATCGGAGAAAAGGTCGCGAGCGGGATTTGCGCGTTGTTCGGCAAAAAGGACGACGAAGAGTGCGAAAACCGAGTGCACGCAATCCTTAACGCGGTGGCCCTACCCATCGCGGCTGCGTTGGCGGCCATGGGCGTATATACAAAGTGGAGGCGGTACTCGGAGGCACGAAAGGAAGCATCTGGAAAAAAGCCGGCGACGGCCGACGCGAGTTCCACTCACAAGTGCCGGCCAGGCACAAAGTGCTAATCCTTGTCACCCGCCCTTCGTACCACGAGCCGCGTGGGTAGGATAAGAACTTTTCGTATTAAAATGTTCATGACGGAATACAACAACACCCACATCATGATCGTCTGAACGACCACGTGGACGCTCTCAAAGCGACTCTCGATGATGTCTTTACAGTGAAGAGGATTCGCATCCCATATATCCGAAGTCGTCTTCGTCATGGCCGCACAAATATCGCTCTCCTCCATGCTCATCCAGAACCCGAAGGTGCCGATCGTAGGCCCCTTCATGAACAATTTGCGCAGAGGCGAGGCCACACACCAGTCGTACAGTCGTCCCAGCAACAACATACCTACCCTACAGTACGGCTGCGATTTCTATTTGAAACGAATGGTGAACCTCTGTTTGCCGATCTTCGGACGGACGATGGTCCCCAGGTCCGTCGCCCGAAACCGCTTCCTCGCCCTTCGCACGACGACGATCACCCTGTCCTCCTTTTTCGTCGGGTAGTGGTGGCATTTTGGCAGTTCCTTTCGAATCGCGTCGATGTTCTCCATCGCGTACTTGACAACACCGTTATTGATCGCCCAACGGAAGAAGTTCATCTGCCCCGTCGTGGTCTGCATCGTCTTGCTGCCATCGACGACGCGAGCTGGATCTTCTTCCGTCTGGCGAAAGGATCGAACATCTTCTTGGAGTAAAAGTCCAGATGTTCGCGGTAGGACATGTACATGTTTACGGGCATCCCGTCGAGCTGGTTGACGCACTCGACGTTGTGGGTCCTGGCGTAGTTGGTGACGAGCCACTCCATCACGCGCAACGACAAGATGTTCGACGGCCTGTCCTTCCCCGTGTCCTTGTCGCGCAAATCGTACAGCGTGTTGTACACTTCATCGTCCTTGAAAAAACGATGCAGTGAACGCTCCAACAGACTCATGGGAGGAGGGGGTACAGATGGCATACTCGATATGCGTCGAGACCCTTTTATCCTCCGCTAGGCGCGCGTACAAGGACGAACAAATTTTGTGAGATTTTATCGTACGCGCGCACGATGAACGACACCGCTGGTAACCCCCCCGGACTTTGGATGTCCAGGAAGGCGTCTCCTAGAGAGGCACACGACGTTATCAAGGCGGTCGAGAGCGTGTGCCGGTCGTATGACATCCCGCGGCCTTATATCTCTTTCGCGAGCTCGACGAAGGACCTCGTGTCCAGTTTCGGGAAAGACACGTATGTCATGACCGAGTTCCGAAAGGGGGTGTACGGCTTGCTCGCTCTCGTTCGAGTTCGCGGGGGTCGAACGGTCTGCGCGATCGTCCACGGAGACCGTACCGTCGAGATCATACGGATGCCGCCGTTTAAGACGAAGCTGTTCAAAGGGACGGTTGCGTGCGGTATTCTGGCATCCGAGCCTTCCGGCCGATCAACCTTCTACTTGCACGACTGCCTCGCATTCGCGAGGAAGAGCCTGATGGCGACTCCGTTCAAACTTCGCATGATCTACGCGCGACAGATGGTGGAAATGAACTTCCCGGCGTTCTCTAGCTATACGTACACACATTCCTGAAATGCAGTCCATTTATGGAAAGCCATGCGGACCAGAGAGACATGAGGAGCAACAACTTGATTTTTATTCCATCGAACGCGCCAGTGAACACAACATTCGTGCAAGGAGGAGTTCCTATCGTCCTGGAGAATAGAAAGGGGGAGACAACCGAGAAAGGATCCAACCTTCTCCGCAGGGACGTGGCGTCTAGAATCCCCCCCGGGCTCTTTTTCCCTTCTTGCCAGCCCTCGCCTTCTTCGGGTCGTACGCAAGTCTGTACATCAGCCGCTCCCCGGCCGACGACATGGGGGACTCCGTTTTTCTTCCAATGTCACTCGGTCGTGTCCTGAAAAGCCGGTCTGTGACCCCCATCGGTAGCCTTCGCGGTTCGGAGCGGTACCCTCGACATTCGGAATCGAAGCATCTCTGAAACACGCCGTTCGTGTTGATCTCGTACCACACGTTATTCCTCTCGTGCTCGCTCCCCTTGTTCTCGCAGTGCCTGTGCCTACTCCATACCCAGTAGACGCTCGAACGCCCATCCCCCTCCTTGAACGCGTTCGTTAGCCGGACGCCCGGCAACAGCGCGGTGATCATTTTGTACTCCTCGCTATCCCTGGGGATAAGCGCGCCAGAGTTGAACGGGGACAAGATAGGCGCCGGTCCGCCACCGTGGTGCGCTCTTCCGCGACCACGACCGTGGCGAGTTCCGGGGTTTTCCACCACGTCGGGGTCGAAGTCGTCAGGCGCGACGATACGAGCAACCGGGACGTCCATTCCGTCATAAATGCGGACTGACGTGATGAGGAGCTGGTCGTACGGGGTCGGCGCATCGTAGTCCGGATCCTCCCCTTCCTCCTGCTGATACACCCACGAGTATGGCCGGTTCTCGTGGACTTTGCCATACGAACAGTCGCACCCGTCGCGGATCTGGGCCTTTTCCCTGCAAAAAGGACAAGGACAAACTCGAGCGTTCGAACCGCCTCCTTGGCACCCGTCTTTGAATTTGTCGTTGAGGACCCTGAACTTCTTGGCGCATCCGGAGCACTTGTAGCACTTGAGAGAAAACAGCATGCGGAGTCCGTTATCCATCATGATGGATGGATCGATTACGGCGTTCCACGAGTTGTTTTCCGGTCTCGGGCCAAACTCCGAGTGAAGGCGAGACACGATGAACCCGCGCAACTTCAGCGCCGTGTCCTGGTCGACGGGTATGCCCGGCCAATGCATGTGGAATCCGCACTTGATGCGGCCTTCCTTCTCCTTGTTCGGAGCTCGACAGACGACGACGTGGAAACTCGTCGTATCGCTCCTCTGAACGCACTCCTGCACGACGCCGTGGATGAGCGGCACCCATTTCTCCAAAATGTCCTGGGACATGTCTCTTTCGTCTTCGCAATCGACGTCCAAGAAGAACGGGAACACGGGGCGAGATTTCTGCTCGACGATGAAGTTTTTGTTTCCTTCCTCGAAATCCCGGGCGATGCAACGGTACAGCTCGCGAAGGTCTTCCGAGTCGACGAAGACTTTCCCTCCGCCATATCCGTCGAGAAGAAGATGGGTGTACTCCTCCGCGGAGTCCACAAAGCGTTCGGTGGAGTTAAACCACCTCGTCGCGGCAGAATACGCCGGCCATTTCATTTACTCGGTCAAGTCTCTCCCTTCCTCTGTCGGCGTGAGGTGGTTGTGGTAGAAAGCGAAGGTCGCGCAAAACCAGAAGCCGACCATGAAAACACAGGCGGTGAGAAGGGATGCTTCCATCTCGCTCTTCACTCGCTCTCAACAAAAGAAGTCGGAGAGTTTGTACGCGTCCTTTGGACCTTTCTAGAAACCGGCACGTCGGCGTGTACGGATCCTTAGCTCGCCTATGTTCTTTGAAATGAAAACTTAATTTGTAACAAATGGACGGAGATTCCAAACTCCAATCGCATCCTCTCCACATCCAAGTACCTCGCAATCTGAACGAAATAACGCCCCTTCCGTCCCCGGTCAGAAATCGAGTAAGCCACCACGCCGCGTCCGATGTAGGCGTGTACCAGTACGTAATTCGAGATCACACGTACGGAGAGGGCGTGCCACAGACGGTCAACGAGGGGCAGCAGTTCACCCCGTCAGAACGCCTGTGGTCTTCGAGCATAGAGACGCTCGTTTTCTCGTGGGGGCAGAAGGCCCTTGCGTTTCGCGAAATGCACGATATGTCCGCGGCGCGCGCCGAGTTTTACAACAACTTGCTCGTTCTTCCAGCGATTTTGCTCACGGCGACCGCGGGGACGATCTCGTTTAGCCGGAAGCCGGACGCGGAGTCGTCTCTAGACCCCGTTTCGATCTACGTAGGAGTCGCTAGCATGGTGGCGTCCGCATTGACGGGGGTACAAAACTTCCTGAGGTTTGCGCAGAGGGTGGAACAACACAAGCAGATGGTGCACAAGTTCTCCTCCTTTTACCGCGAGGTCGACGCGGAATTGACAAAGCCGCGAAAACACAGGCTCAACCCGTTCGAATTCATACACATTTTGCGCCTGACTCTGGACCGGTTGATTTCCGAGGGTCCTAGCATCCCACCCAGTGTGAGGAGGAGCCACAAGCGCGAAATGATGAAGAAAGACGCCCAACGAATCAAGACCGAGGACGAAGAGAGGAGCAACAGGATCGCGATACACAAGGACCAGGAGATTCAAGGTGTAAGGATAATGAAGTAAAAACTTCTCGCTGAACTATATCAATCAAAGGATGCGCGCTTTGTCCGTGGTGGTTTATTTCTTCGTAACGTACATGCTGCTGGTATTCCGGCCGCGTTGCATGTTCAAGGAAGACGGGCGCCCTATTCCGTTTGGCATCGGACCCGAAGAGACGTTGCTCCCTTTCTGGATCGTGGCGTTGATAGCCGCGCTGTACACGTACTCGCTGACATGGACACGCTAGCCCTCCCGATCGTCGACCCAACGAATGATATCCTAGAGGCGACCCAAGACGACCTCCCAGACGCGTTTCAGAGCCACTACCGCGACGACCTCTTGAACCTCTACCTGGCTTTGAAGGAGATGGTCGCGGCCACGGGTCTACCTTTCTTGGGCCTCGCGACGTTCGCTTCTTTCGCGGATTACGTGCGAGACAATTCCGTCGCTCCTGAATATATTCGACCTGAATATTAAATGAGTCTCATTCGCGGAAGATTCGAAGCCAACCCCAAGACCATCTCCGTGAACCGCATTCCGCCCATCCACGACCCCATCTTCAACGAAACGCCGCCGCCATACCTGAAATCCGTCGACGACGTAATCGTCGTCCCTGTCCAGTCTTCGTTGCTGGTCATCCCCAAGACGGTGATGGAAAAACGCGAAGTCGTCCACATCTTTGGGAACAGTGTCACGTACTGCCCTTACACCGGCTGTGCGAGTACCTATCCCGTGACTTTCAACACCTCGGGTCTCGTCGATAACTGCAACGTGCTTCTCCACGACCCCGTCGACGGATCCCTCATGTCTCAACTTCTCGGAAAGTTCATCGCCGGGCCGAAACGGGGCACCGTCATCCCTCGAACGCCTGCGGTGGTGTGTTCGTATGACGCCGTCGTGTCGTTGTACCGCCCGGGAGTCACGGCGGCGGACCTGAACGGGTACGGAGACAATATCGTGTACATCCATGGCGGGATATCCGACGGCGGATATGACCAATACAGGCGGAGCGACATGGAGGCGTACACGTTGAACCGCAAAGTCCCGTTCCCTGTGAAGGCGGAGTTCAATACCGAATGGGACATGCATCCGAAACACACGGGATACGTGGACTTGTGGGACCCCAAGCGCCCGTTTTATCCCGGAAAGCCGACCACGTTCGGCGATCTTACGGGGATGCTGCGTCACACCTTCCCACTTCCCATGTTCGGTTTCGCATACGCGGCGTTCCAACAAGATATCGTAACAGTCCAGCCGACGCGTTTCCCCATATAATGTCTTACCGAATTGTATACCAGACCCGATGTCCGCCGCGCTTTTGCTGCTGGTACTCGTCCCGGTTCTAGTCGTAGTTATTTTGTGGCAAGCGGGCGTGATCGGAAAGAAGGATTCCGAAGAGGATCCTGCCGATACCGAAGAGGAGACGCAGAAAGAAGAGGAGGCAAAAGCGGCCAAGGCAAAAGAAGAAGCGGAAGCCAAAGCCGCTGAGGAGGAGGCGGCGAAGAAGCGGGCGCAAGAACTCATCGCAGAGGTGACCGCCGGAAAAACGAAGCCTCTAGAAGAAATGTCCGTCAAGGAACTGACGGACGAGCTCACGAAGGCGATGGTCGCGACGGGAGGTGACGAGTCAGACCCGAAAGTGAAGAAACTGATGGAACTCATCCGTGGCAATATCGCGGCAACGGACGATGCGATCGGCATGCCGTCCACAGCCGACATCGCATCCGTTCAACAGACCGCGGCGAAAACGGGGCTAGAGACCGCGTCCGTCCAAACCATGTCGTACGTCCAACGTATGTTTCGCGAGATTTTCAAGTTCTCCGCCAGGGACCTTACTTCCAAACTCACGGCCGCCTTCACGAAGACGTACGATGCAGAGGCGGACAGGCTCCGGAGCATCCGCGACAACTTGACAGAGGGTTCGAAGGTCCGCGAGCAGGCGAACAACGAGGTCAACGAATTTAGAGCCCAATGGGCGTCTATCTTCAAACCCTTCACGACCTACTTGACGGCTCCTGGAGGGTCCGGCCGTTCGGCCTCTGCGGTCGCGGTGTTTTTGACCGACATGGGGGTCAAGGATAAGTTCGACGCCTACGTCCCCGACCTCTACGCGTGGGTGCGGCTGGACGCGGAAAAGAACACCCAAAAGGTGATCGATTGGCTGAGCGCCGAAAAGTACAAGCTGGAACCGTTGGGGGGAAGGCGTTGGGGCCGATCATGGAAGCTTCGGACAGTTTATTGAAGAACGGGCTGAAAGAGGCGAGCCACAAGGCAATGGACAAAATGCTCGCCATTCTCATCAACGAGCGCGACCAGCAGAAAACGATCGCCGAACGCGGCGCCAAAGAAGTTAAGATCGCCGAGTTTGAGCGGCTTAGCGACAGCGCCGAAGCCGCGTTTGGACGCGTAATCAATTCAGAGCCCAGGGGGGCGATGTTTCAAGCCATATGGACACTCTTTGATATCCAGACGCTGACCTTGCCGGATATCAGCACGTTCGTCAGTAGGCCGTTCGACTGGGTAGGGAAGAGCGACGAGAACGCGCAGAGAATGCGCGAGTTTGTATTCGGAAATGAATTCTTTAAATAAATTAATTGTAAATGATCACGCAGTGCCTAAAATTGACATGGGACACATTCGCGTTCGGAACCATCTGTCTTTTTATCGGTACGACCATGATCCCCGCTCGACCTTCCGAGGCGTCGGTCATGCAGAACATGCCTAGTAGAGTCTTTATCGCGGTCGGTTTCTTGTCGTTCATCCCCACGATGATATGTCTAGGCACTCTCATGCAGATCTCCAGAAGGTGAAGTTGTGGATAGTGGCCACCTCTTCTTGTGCCGGAGCTGGCGCCTGGCACGGAGGAGGCGAAGGCTCCTTTTGTTTCTTTTCCACGAACGGGAATTCGTCCGCGGCCCGAGGAGGGCCTTCGATGTCGACTTCTACCATCTTCCTCTTGACCTGCCGCGGGGTGGCATTGTCCGAATCCGAACTAGACGCCGAAAACGCGCCCGTCTTGTCCAAGTACTCCAGCCCGCCTTTTGCGTCGATTTCCATCCACTCGTTCCGGAACTTCTGCATCGCGGGAAAGAACCGCCGAAACCACTCCCTGTCCCTCCTGATCTCGAGAATATCCAATACCTGCTCGCTCCACGTGGTAGGCGGTGCGTATTGAACGAAGTGGGCGACCTCGAGGTTCAGGATCTCCAGCAGGATCTGGACTTGGGGGATGTAGTACTTGGGACATTCGTGCGTGATCTTGCGACGAATAGGGCACTTGATCTCCACGAGGATGCCGTCCGTCGTAACGCGATCAGGGCTCCCGCCGAGCCAAGGGTGAAGGGGGTGCGAAATGAGTCCGAACTCAAGGCACTTCTTTCCCGTCTTTTTGCTGTACTCCTGAGCCGCGATGTCCTCGTGGTCGTTCCCCCACCTCGTCGCGGCGTTCCCCTGGAAGACGTACCTCGAGTCCCCGAGCTTCTTGCGCAAGAGTTTGTTCCGACTTTGGTACGGGTTCCACCCTATCGCGGCGGCTAGGTCCGACGCCGTCAACATTTTGTCGCGTATTGCGAACCATTCGGGGGTCCGCTGCGGGGGGGACTTTATCTTTAAAAGTTCCGAAACCGCCGGGTGCATCCCCTTTTCCGCCATGGTCGCCAGGAAACGCGTCAGCTTGCGCCACTAGTACGAGATGCACACAATTATTCACGCTCACGTAACGAGCTCACAGCGAAACCTCTTTCGGGGCCGGTTTCCTCTTCAACCTCGCGAGACCTTGGAGGAACGAGTCGGCGGCGTCGTCTTTC
This sequence comes from Mesostigma viride, assembly GCA_009746045.1. Lineage (NCBI taxonomy): Eukaryota > Viridiplantae > Streptophyta > Mesostigmatophyceae > Mesostigmatales > Mesostigmataceae > Mesostigma > Mesostigma viride. The sequence continues at coordinate 6,578,670 of RPFO01000041.1, read as the reverse complement.
TTCTGGAGCGAGTGGAAGTAGTTCATGTGAACAGGGTATTTCGCCAGGATCTTGGCCGTTTGCTCGACAGCGACCTTTTTGTTGTACCTATACTTGTTCTTGATAGTGCATGGTATTTCCGGCCCGGTGTAGACCTTCAGCTTTTGCGTCGGTGACGCAAATTCAACGCGCATCTCTTTGTACGCGTCTACCGCGCTCGGACGGTAAAGGACGTGTGTATCAAAAAACGCTTGAATGACGTGGCTGATCACCTTCATTTTCACGTTCGTCTTCGTCTGTCGTTCGATGAGCACGAGATCCGCCACGCCGAGTGACGCGATTCGCTTGAACAGCTCAGATGCAAGGTTCTTGCAAGCGTCCTCGAGCGTGGCTCCTCTCAAGTCGATCACCTCCCACCCCAGTATCTCGAAACTCGCCCCTCCCGCGTACTCGTTCGGCTCCCCCTCCGTGTCTTTTAGTAAGCAGTAGGCGAGGTTTGCGATACCAACGTCGAAGCTCAGAATGATCGTCATCGCGAACTTTCGTCGTAGTAGTATAGTACACATATCTTCATGATCCCCATAAACGTGCCTCCCAACGCCTCGTACGCGGATTTCACGGGCGGGTCCACGACCGCGATCGGTCGCATCAGCGACAAACGCTTGGTGGAAGACACGTATCCCGTGTACCGCTACTTTTTGTCCCAATCCAACATAGACAGCATCCGGTTCAAGTTCAAATGCGCGTTCAAAGCGGGCGTTCCTCTGGACGCGGTCATCTACAAGGCGAGAGCCGTGTACGAATCGAGGAAGGACATCCGGCTTCTCGAAAGACGCGCGGTGACGCGCAAGAGTTGCGAGGACAAGTGGGACCTCGTGGAAGAACTCAACCGCGATTTGTGGCAGAAGCTTGTCCGGGACAGGGACTTTTATAGGAACACCGAATACTTCGAGAAACTTGTCTCCGTGGCCTTGGGAGAGTCCAACCTCGGCTCCTTCGTCAACCCCCTGCAGGAGTACACGGTGGAGTCCCTTCGCAACAACCGCGATCACCCCATCATCATCGACCGCATTATGGACCCTTAGATCCGTGCCATGGAGCGCGCGTTAGACCCAGAGTAAAAAATATGACCGCCAGAGTTGCCGAAACGATGACTACTGCTCCTGCCCCTGGAAAGATGATGAACGTGAGCGTCGGGGCGCCGCTGATCCTCTCGGAGGAGGAGCACCTCGAGTACCAGAAGACAGGGAAGATGCCCGGGGAGACGGACGCGGTCCCGACAGCGTCGTCCGCCATAGTGATAGAGCCAGACACGAGCCTCAAACCCTCGTCCAAGCCGGTCGACACCGCGGATGTCACCGAACTCGTTCAGAAGCAAGTCGTCGTGGACGCGAAGGAGGACCCGGCGAGCATACACGTTCCCGGGCAGAACTTCGCCGTCGTCAGCCTGGTCGTCCCCCCGCTGCCAACCACATGGCACTCAAAGTCCGGGGCGTGTTCGACACGATCGACGCGGCCGAGGAGCAGGCCAAGAAGATCATGGACGCCGACCCGAACTTTGACATCTTCGTCGTGTCGATGTATAATTGGCTGGTACTCCCACTTCCGGACGACATCCGGGCCGGAATCAAGCATCGGTACATCGACGAGCGTCTCGAGAAGATCATGGGCAAGTACCACACGGACCGGTTGAAGACGAAGGAGTTTAACCAGCGGCGCATCCAAGAGAGCAAGGAGGCCGGAGCACGCGGAGAGGCCGGGGACGTGCAAGAGGGTGCCGTTCCGAACTCCATCATCCTCGAAGGCGGCGCGCCAACGATCGAGCCCGCGAATGAGGACTAATAGGTGCACTCGCACGTGTTCCTATCGGAAGGCAGGACCTTGAACTTTTTCCCGCACCCCCTGCACGCCGGGACCTCCCCCACCTGCACCTGGCCGCACACGGCGTCCACCCATAGAGGCGGCGAGAGCCTCAGCATGGAAACGACGTCCTCCGAAGTGAAACGCACCGTTCTCGTGGGCGCGTCGTCCGAGTCTTCCGTCTTCACGAACATCATGTCCGACTCCACGTCCATTCCCGTGATCATCGAGGCCGTGACGTTCTTCTCCTTCCTTGAATCGTTGGACACGTAGACTCCCACCCCGCGGCCTCGGTACGGAAGGTTGTGCTTGGGCGCGAGGATGTCGAACAGTGTCGGAGAACGCAGAGATTTCTCCACGTGTTCCCACGACCACTGGAACGGAAAGTCTACGACGAAGAGCCCCGGGTACCCCCGAACGGTCAGAATCGCGTTGGACTCGTTTTCGTTGTCCATCCTCTTATTTAATAAAGGCTTATATTAACGTGATGTCTCGTCTGAGCGCGGCGAACGCCTACGACCTCGTGAAAGCGTCGCAGGCGGGGAGACGCATGGTGGAAGACAAGATCACGCGCGCCGTGGAAACGTGCATACGTTCTACGGCGTCCCAGGGGCATGTCACGTCCGTGATCATTTACGTCCGTGCACTCAAGAAGTTACGCGGTTGCCGTAATCGGAATCGTTACCGACGTTTGGTTGGTTCCGATTCAGTAGGCCGCAGGCTTTGTTCCTTGGGCCGGTGTGGAGCGCCGCGCCGGAAAGGCCTGAATTTCTAGAGTGACAGTCTTAGGTGACCTGACTTAGGTTCAGGCGCAAGACTTTGGGGCGCAAAGCCTTGGTGGCTTGCGCAATATTCCGGTGCGTGACATTTGGCAGTTATGAATCTTTTGTATTGTCCAGACGGAATGATGTTCAGTCCATCTGACAAAGCTAGATACGCAGATCGTAGTGTGCGGTGTGCTGGCTCGCACGTGGTTGTCGAACAGACTTGCTCTGCATTTTGCTGGCAGTCTAACTGCACGTCAGGCGGCTTGCTGGCAAATGCGACAGCGCATGGATGCCGGGATTTTTGGAGGTATTTAGGAGCAGCGCAGCGGCCATGGTGGTCGTTGTTCGCTCGTTTCTCTCCCTCACAACTAGTTTGTTGTCTTCATGGGGTTAAACTTCTCGAACAGCCCGGAGCAGCCCCCGTGAGTGGTTGCATGTCGTTGCCATGACGATGGTTGATAAGATTGACAATGGTTTGATCCGGTTGGGATGTTGTTGGCATTGTGGACGAGAAACGTTATGCTGACCCGGGAACAGTCCCGGGAAAGGGCCGGTTCGTCGTTGGCCAGTGTGCCAGTAACTGGGACATGAGCGCAGAGTCACACAGTTGATATAGATTATGACGTAAGTAAACACTGTTGCGCCACAGTGGCGTCATGGTCGGTCTGTGGTGATTTCGATGGGTCTCAAGGATATGTAGTTACTCTTACAGTTGCGGCAGCACAACTCGGCATTCATTGTAATTTGTCAAATGTTATGGAATGAATGGTTTGGGCATTGCTTTCATCATAAAGCATTATTGCAATCTTCATAATATAAATATCGGCTGGCTGCGCTGCCTGTCATGAAGGTGGTGGTGCCGTCAAGGACCACACCTATCATTTCCACATTATTTAAACGAGCGAACAACCCTTGGCGGGTTCAGTTCGGACAGCCTGAGCCGGAGATATACCCAAGCTGCTTGCAGAATCAAGCACTTGGAAGAGGATTAAGCTTATCCTTTAAAAAGCTATGAAGAGGATTAGGCTTATCCTTGAAAAAGCCATGAAGAGGATTATGCTTATCCTTGAAAAAGCACTGAAGAGGTTATTGCTTAGCCTATTTGAAAAGCATGTGTGGTCCTGTCGTGGGAATTTTTTTTTCCCTATGTGATCCTCTTTTTGACTTTTTGGCTCTTCATTTTTTCGAGCTAAAAAGTGGGGGGGAATATAGTGGATCACACACAAGAGTACTCTATTGCTATGGATATGCCTTCCAAGTGATAGGCTAGGATATAATGGCACGCAAACGCGACAGCTGTCACGTCCGTGATCATTTACGTCCGTGCACTCAAGAAGTTACGCGGTTGCCGTAATCGGAATCGTTACCGACGTTTGGTTGGTTCCGATTCAGTAGGCCGCAGGCTTTGTTCCTTGGGCCGGTGTGGAGCGCCGCGCCGGAAAGGCCTGAATTTCTAGAGTGACAGTCTTAGGTGACCTGACTTAGGTTCAGGCGCAAGACTTTGGGGCGCAAAGCCTTGGTGGCTTGCGCAATATTCCGGTGCGTGACATTTGGCAGTTATGAATCTTTTGTATTGTCCAGACGGAATGATGTTCAGTCCATCTGACAAAGCTAGATACGCAGATCGTAGTGTGCGGTGTGCTGGCTCGCACGTGGTTGTCGAACAGACTTGCTCTGCATTTTGCTGGCAGTCTAACTGCACGTCAGGCGGCTTGCTGGCAAATGCGACAGCGCATGGATGCCGGGATTTTTGGAGGTATTTAGGAGCAGCGCAGCGGCCATGGTGGTCGTTGTTCGCTCGTTTCTCTCCCTCACAACTAGTTTGTTGTCTTCATGGGGTTAAACTTCTCGAACAGCCCGGAGCAGCCCCCGTGAGTGGTTGCATGTCGTTGCCATGACGATGGTTGATAAGATTGACAATGGTTTGATCCGGTTGGGATGTTGTTGGCATTGTGGACGAGAAACGTTATGCTGACCCGGGAACAGTCCCGGGAAAGGGCCGGTTCGTCGTTGGCCAGTGTGCCAGTAACTGGGACATGAGCGCAGAGTCACACAGTTGATATAGATTATGACGTAAGTAAACACTGTTGCGCCACAGTGGCGTCATGGTCGGTCTGTGGTGATTTCGATGGGTCTCAAGGATATGTAGTTACTCTTACAGTTGCGGCAGCACAACTCGGCATTCATTGTAATTTGTCAAATGTTATGGAATGAATGGTTTGGGCATTGCTTTCATCATAAAGCATTATTGCAATCTTCATAATATAAATATCGGCTGGCTGCGCTGCCTGTCATGAAGGTGGTGGTGCCGTCAAGGACCACACCTATCATTTCCACATTATTTAATATAGTGGATCACACACAAGAGTACTCTATTGCTATGGATATGCCTTCCAAGTGATAGGCTAGGATATAATGGCACGCAAACGCGACAGGCAGACGTCCTTGCTGTACACCGTACCCACGTATCAGTTCGGGCTGCCGATCTATGACGTCCGCACGGTCGTGCGCAAAGTCGGGAAGGGGTTCGCCAGGAAAGGGTTCCGCGTAAAGATCGTCGGCACGAATCACTTGTACATGGAGTGGGGAGTGTCAAATATCTAGCGATGTTTCTCTACTTTTGTCACGCATTATGTTATCACGCATTATATGCGGGGAAAATTGACGCCGTCAGCTAGGTGTTTATTTACACGACTTGTTGTTGGGTTTGCATCCCTATTAATTGCACCCACAGGTCGTTGACTAGTTTAATATCATATACAATGTTTGAGTGTACTAAAATCCGAATGATGTTGCTCGGAATACAGCAAGCGTTACCTGTCAGCACCGTTACAGGTGCCGTAATTTACATCGGCTCTCTCCGGATCAGATCAGGTCCGCAGTTTGTGGTGCCGCCCTGGAGGCG